>CAUDMG010002893.1:507984-565484 GCA_958450375.1 Homarus gammarus | reverse complement strand
TGGTGTAATAGGATGGATGATTTGATTACCTGATTAGAGGTTAATGAGATATTGAACACCTGGAGTATGATATCTTGGACACCTGGAATGCTATGATATCGAAATTCTTGACCTTGGGATGTCTATTGAACATGTCCCCTTCCCTTCCCTCTCTACCCTCTCCTCTTCCTACTCCTCTTTCATCCCTCTCTCATTTCTTCTTTTCCCCTTTCCGTTCTTACCCTCCTTCTCTCCCTTCCCCCTCCTTCCCCCTCCTTCCCCCTTCCACCCCCTCCCCTCCACTAAAAATAGTTTCACTCGGTTGGGACGATGGACATTCTTCATCGTTGCTTGAAGACGACATAACGGAAAGGTCACTAGATATAAACATTTCAAGGTACCAGCGGAAGTTGGAATGGCTGGAATTGGAATGGCTGGAATTGGAAGTCTTCGTGTGTTCCAAGGTACCAGCGGATGTTGGAATGGCTGGAATTGGAAGCCTTCGGGTGCTGGAATTGGAAGCCTTCGGGTGTGTTCCAAGGTTCCATTGTAACTCCTAACGCCTAGAATGGGAAATATCATAAGTTCCAAGGTACCATTGAGAGAGGTGTCAGCTGGAACACATAATGGCGCCACGACACAAAGAGCCGGGGTGAAAACTGGCAACAGGAAAGGTTCCGTTAGGGTTACGTTAGGTTAGGTTAGGTGAGGGGAAGAGGAGGAGGTGTGTGTGTGTGTGTGTGTGTGTGTGTGTTGGTAACCCTGTATCTGGCATAGGTTGGTATGCCTGCGGGTGTTGAGGGCATTAAACTGCTAAGCGCCACTTGTTCCGTCGTGCGTCAACGTGTGTGTACGTGTGTGTCCGTTTTTTGTTGTGTGTGTATGTGTGTACGTTTACAGGGTGTATTCTTCTCCGCTCCCGTGTGTGCGTGTGTATCCTATGTGCACATGACCCACATCTACCATTGATCGTCTCCGTACACATAATCACGCTGGAACTTTATGTACGTGTGAAAGCGTCTGTGTACGTATATTCCAATCCATGTGCGTAACTAAAACGTCTATGTGCGTGGTATTAGTTTAGTGTACGTATAAACCCGTTATGTGCGTATTTCCCCATCTATGTGCGTAGGAATGTATCTTTATGTGCGTATTGGGTCATCCATATGCTCACTAGGATTCCAATGTACTTAAGTCTTCACGTTTATGGACCCAAAAAAAACTATGTGCACCCCATGTACGTAAATCTCGGTGTGTACACAGGCCATAAGCGTGTCAATGAGTGTCAATCGCCCGGGTCACCACAAAACACCGATGTAAACACGAGGCAGCAACTCATGTGTCAGGTGAGTTGCCAGATCCTACCGAGCACCACCGACACGCGAGCCTTAGACAATGTTATCACTAGTACCACGAACACCACCAACACACACACACACACACACCTTTCTATATTTTTCAAATTGCACCAAATTACCAAACCTAATTCAGCCTAAACCAGATCTAAAAATATAAACTAATCTAGCTAAATTTAAACCAATAATCTTAATATAGCAGTAGGTTAGGTTAATAGTTAATGATAGAACAATAATTAGTTTTAAGCGGCGTTGACGTTCGTGGTACTTGCATAACACAGGCAATTCCATCGCTTATACCTCGGTAATAACAATGATGAGCGTTGTTATCTTAATTGGTTATCTACGCTGAGGATAATGACGAGCAATAACTCTTTTTGTTGTTATCATTGTGTCGCTGTGATCTTCGTGGTGGAGAAAGAGAGAGAGAGAGAGAGAGAGAGAGCTGAATCGAATATATTTTAACCCAATCGTCCACACCCCCCCCTACCTTCCTACTTTCTACCCTTCCTCCATCACTCCATTCCTCCCTCCCTACTACCTCCCCCCCCCCTCCTACCCCCTCCCTTCTTCCCACTCCCCCCATCCCTCCCTCCCTACCAGTTGCACACTCGTTCTCTTTGCAACGATGCAGTGTGTATTGTGCAACAGGCTGGTAGGACAGACAGCCAATACACACCTACCTACATATTGACAGTGTTGCCGGCCAGGTGTTGAGAGTCACTTGTTTATATATGTGTGTGTGTGTAGTATTGGGTGTTAAAAGTCACCTACCTGTCTCATCGTTCATACACACCTGATATATATATGACTCGATACATACCTGACTAATGGTATTTCCGAGTCACATATACAAATTAAATCCAAAATTACGTGACTGACCAGACATACACACATGACTGCACATTCCCACAGTCAGTTGTACATGTGTGTGTGTGTGTAATCAAATGAGGAAGGCATATATTGTTTTCTTCACAGTAACAACGGCTCTCTTCCCACGATCATCCTAGGAAGCGGAACTCGATTGAAATTCTCGTATCTTATTCACAAAAGGTCTTAACGATAATTTTTTCCCGCGTAATTATAGACGTATTACACATTTAGATTCTTAAGATGATCGTAAGTTATTATATTCTGTCGTAACTTTCTGTATGTCGAAAGAACAGGACAGTAAAGGGATTCTCAAAGGTTCCTAAGTTAAAAAATTTCTTGCCCTTATTATTGACACACACACACACACACACACACACACACACACACACAGTTAAATATATTACTCTTTTATAAATGTAAGAACGCAAGTAATTGGCTCACTCAGTATGTAACAACAATAACAAAGACGTCAACAGCAACAACAACAACACTACTAATAACGTCCACACAACAACAACAACAACAATGACATCATAAGCATCAATAACAAATACAACACAAGAACAACAACAACAGCAGCAGCATTTACAACACAACGACAATGACATCATAAACATCAACAACAACAGAAAAATCAACAACTGCATCAACTAGCAACAACAACAATAAAACAGGCGATCACTAAACGTTACGTCACTCTCTTAATCAACTGTGACCTTGTTCTGTAACCATTGTAACAGGAGGTCAGTAATTTACCTGTGCTTGAGTCATTTGTGATGCTTATCTGTGGCGGGTCAGGTGGCTGTGTTGGGTTAACAAAGGTTTCCCATGAGTAATTTCGCTTTGTTAAATTAGCTGTAGGTTATATGAGCCCTGAATTTATAATGGACCTGACCTAACGTAACGTAAGCTAACCAAACGTAATCGGGGCCCATGAACACAGGGCCCATTACGACCCACAACTCACTATCAGGGGCCCATTACAACCCAGAACTCACTATCAGGGGCCCATTACGACCCACAACTCACTATCAGGGGCCCATTACAACCCAGAACTCACTATCAGGGGCCCATTACAACCCAGAACTCACTATCAGGGGCCCATTACAACCCAGAACTCACTATCAGGGGCCCATTACAACCCAGAACTCACTATCAGGGGCCCATTACGTCTTTGGGACCTATTTGACCACAAGACGAGCTTTTTGACATGTTCCTATCAAATCAAACTCGTAAATTTCATATTAAGCTTCGCCTGACAGACGCTCATACGCTATCGACGTCCTGAGGAACTTTTTTTATTGGTATTTATTAAAAGTTTTCTGTTGCTTAGAACTTTACAGTATATGGGATATTAATGTCTTGAAAGTTTAAGTATTTTTATTTATTTTTTACTTCTGGGGAATTGTTTGTGATATAGTGAGACAGATGGACAGATGGATAGAAAGATAGACAGACAGGTAGACAAACAGACAGACAGACAGGTAGAAAGACAGAAACAGTCAAACCAGACAGACACACAGACAGACAGACACACAGACACACAGACAGACAGATAGACAGACAGATAGACAAAAGTATTAGACGTACACAGAATAAGTCCACCGTGTGTGTGTGTGTATGTGATAAATTATTGAATAAGTACACACGAGAAAATAGAGCTTGTGTGTGTGTGCGTATTGGAGGAATTAATAAACGTACATAGGGTGAGTAGAGTGTGTACGTGTGTGTGTGTGTGTATGTATGTATGTATGTGTATGTCGCAGTATGTGTCTTATGTGTGTCGCAGTATGTGTGTGTCTGTGTGTGTATACCGTAGACTTTGCTGGTATACACAAGGAGTCGGTGACCTCAGTGTGGGTGTGGAGGAAGAGTGTGTATATTGTATACAGTAGTTTGGTATACACTCATACATGGACTGAAAAAGATGTGGATGATGATGATTTTAGGTCTAATGGGCCCCAGTCCTAACGGGCCCCAGTCTTAACGGGCCCCAACCCAACCTCACCTAACCCAACTAAATAGATAACTCAACTCTGTATGTAAAGCTCTTCACACACACACACACACACACACACACACACACACACACACACACACACACACACAGTATGTACTCCACAATACTCACACCATAACAACGGATGCAGACCACAATTGACCTGACCTGATCTCTGGGGGGTGGGGTGTTAATGACCTTTCGTGACCTCTGCTCTATTTATTATTAGTATTATTTATTTGCGGTACCATTCATTGGATGAGTATGAGGTGCACAATAAACTAGCTCTTGCTTGTGGGTGGGTTGTATTGGCTTGAGGAGAGAGAGAGAGAGAGAGTAGGGTACGAAAGTGTGGGTGGAGGGGGGGGAGGGAGGAGATGGGAGGGAAGGGCAGAGGGGAAGGAAATGGAAGGGGAGTGGAGGGAAGGAAGGAGGAAGAAATGGGAAAGGAAGGACGAGGAGGAGATGGCAGGGAAGGAAGGAAGGAATAAGAAAGGGATGGAAGGGAACAGAGACACATCGTAGTATACAATCATTAAACTCAAACTTCACTGTGTTGCTTGCGTGTGTCAGGTGAGGGGAGGGGTGATGATCGAGTACCTGGGGAAGGAGGGAGGTGAGGGGGGAGGGAGAGGAGGAGCTGAAGAAAGAAGGGTGATGGAGAGGGGACTGAAGGAGGAAGGGGGAAGACACGGGGAACACTCAAACAATCCATCTTCCTCCCCTCTCTTCACCCCCTGTTCCCCCTCCTCCTCCTCCTCCCTGTTCCCCCCTCCTCCTCCCCCCTCCTCTCCCCTCCTCTAGGTAGTACAACACAGCTGGTGTCGAGTGATCGACGTGTGTGCTGGCTTAAGGACCCGACGGAGGAGGAGGAGGTGGAGGTGGATGGTGGTAGTTGTGGTGGTGGTAGTGGTGGTGTGGGTGGTATTAGTGGTAGTTGTGGTGGTGTGGGTGGTAGTAGTGGTGGTGGTAGTGGTGGTGGTGTGGGTAGTAGTGGTGGCGGTAGTGGTGGTGTGGGTGGTGGTAGTAGTAGTGGTGGTAGTGGTGGTGTGGGTGGTGGTGGTGGTAGTAGTGGTAGTTGTGGTGGGGTGGTAGTAGTGGTAGTGTGTGTATGCGTGAGAGAAAGTGGTAAACAGATGAGGTAAGGTGAGGTATAAATATATAGAGACACACGCAACACAATGAGAGAGAGAGAGAGAGAGAGAGAGAGAGAGAGAGAGAGATTGTTATGTTGTGAGCTAAAACATGCACAGACAAGTATAAATACAACTTTTCTTTCTCCTTTCCCTTTCCCCCTTCCTCTCACTTCTCCTCCCTTCCTTCTCTTCCCCCCCCCCTTCCCCTTTCCCGCTCCTTTCCCCTCCCCCCTCCTACTCATCTGTGCGCCCACGACACAACACACAGCTTGGGGTTACAACCATCTGTGGGGGAGCAAGACTTGTTTCCATGTAATAATAATAACACTGATAACACCAAATATAAATAATAATATCAAATAACAACAATAAAAATAATAACAATAATATTAATAACTAACAATCACTATCAACAATAACAACAATAACAATAATAACAAAAACAATAACAACAATAGCAGTCAATAACAACAACAATAATATCAATAACAACAATAACATCAACAATAACAATTAATAACAACAATCATTAACAATAACAACCAATTACAACAACAACAATAACAACAAAAACAATAACAACAATCTTATTTACTTCACCACTACACTACACTACACTACACTACACTACACTACACTACACTACACCGTCTCTGTCACTAACATGAACAAAGTCTCTTGGTGTTCACTGTAGTTCATCTTCCCTCTGATGAACAGGGGTGGAGGGGAGGTAGGGGGGAGTGAGGAGAGGGGAAGAGGGGGGAAAGTGGGGAAGGGGGAGGGAAGGGAGCAAAGGGGGGGTGGGGAGGGGAGAGGTAGGGTAAGAGGGGGGAAAGTGGGGAAGGGGAGGGAAGGGAGCAAAGGGGGGGTGGGGAGGGGAGAGGTAGGGTAAGAGGGGGGAAAGTGGGGAAGGGGGAGAGAAGGGAGCAAAGGGGGGGGTGGGGAGGGGAGAGGTAGGGTAAGAGGGGGGAAAGTGGGGAAGGGAAGGGAGCAAAGGGGGTTGGGGAAGGAAAGAGGTAGGGTAAGAGGGGGGAAAGTGGGGAAGGGGGAGGGAAGGGAGCAAAGGGGGGGGTGGAGTGGGGAGGGGAGGCTTGACACGGTAATTACGTTGTCATTGTTGAAGAATATTAGTGTGTCTCTGCCTGTCTCTCTTTGGGGAGGGAGGGGGAGAGGAAGGGACGTGGAAAAAGAGAAGTAGGTAGGAAGAGAAGGGAAAGAATAAAAGAGGGAGGGGAAATAGTGAGATAAGAGACAGAAAAAAAATATTTTGTATTAAGCAAACCTAACTTAACCTAACCAAACCTAACCTAATCTAACCAAACCTAACCTAATCTAACCAAACCTAACTTAACCTAACCAAACCTAACTTAACCTAACCAAACCTAACCTAATCTAACCAAACCTAACCTAATCTAAGCAAACCTAACTTAACCTAACCAAACCTAACCTAATCTAACCCAATCATCGCCAAGTCCGTGAAAGTGTCGTAAAAATTGGCGGCTGGTTGTTTAGTTGTCCTGGAGGTAGTTAACGTAACCACACGCTCGTTAACTCAACCATTGTATAATTAGATGCGTTAGTAGTATCAGGTAATATTATTAGAAGTTAGGTTAGTTTAGGTTAAGTTAGGTTAGGTTAGGTTAAGTTAGGTTAGGTCAGGTTAAGTAGTACCTTCTAACTGAGATACGGGCAGTAATAGTATTTAATAGTAGTAATAATAGCGGTGTGTTTAATACTAATTTATACTAATAATAGCACTAACTAGAAGAAAATTATAGGAATAATAAAAAAATATAATAATAATAATAATAATAATAACAACAGTAATATTAATAACAGTAATATTAACAACAGCAACAACAGCAATAATAATATAATAATAATAATAACAATAACAACATCATCAGTTCACTCTAAACATCCTTGTAAAATCAAAACAAAAACATTCCAAATTAACAATGACATCGCCAAATCGGCCAACAAAAACATTCCCGATTCGTCTCAATTTTTGTTGTTGTCGTCTTCAGATTTAGCGACGCGAATGGAGTCAGATTAATGGTCTTTTTTTTTTTAACTGTATTTGGATGTGCGGTTCGGGGAGAAGTCTCTCTCTCTCTCTCTCTCTCTCTCTCTCTCTCTCTCTCTCTCTCTCTCTCTCTCTTTTAATGTTCCTTGGGGCCCTGTAAGGAATCGGGGCTGGTGATTAGGTCTCATAAGGGCGTAGACCCATTAGGACCTGTACCTCGATTTTAATGGTTAGGGTAGGTTATGGTAGGGTTTGGTTAGGTTATGTTATTTTGGGTTAGGTTTAGGTTAGGTTAGGTTAGGTTAGCATCCTATAGCTTGTTAGTACAGGTCAAATGGGGTCAACCATATAAACTACCGGAATTTTTTTTTTTTTTGAGCATAGAACCAAGTGAATGACCTCGTTAACCCAATCAGAACAGGTCACGCACTATATTAATCACCACGAACATTTACAAAAAAAAATGTAATTAATTAAATACATACCTGAGCTCATTGTAAATCAGTAATTAGCGTATGAGTAACCAGCGTTATATGATATACTAATTAATGTTGTATTGTTTCATGTAATTACGAGAGCTATGGCATTTTAATCACAGGAATAACCCTACTAAAACGTTATGATTATACAGTAATTACAATGATGTATTATGATAGTCCCACTCTCGACTGTAATACCTGTACCCCCCCCCCCCCTCCCCACCTGATCGCCCCTGTGGATAATTAAGCATTTTGGTCGTGTAGTGTAGGTAGAATTAGTTATCTTCTCATTTTAGTAATTTTAATTTAATTTCTGTATTGTATCTCGTTTACACACCGAGTTAATGAGGTTGAGTGGATTTTGTGTCCTTTTACAGCGATGACGGATATAGTGAACTGATTGTTTACATTTTGGAAGTTTTTCGCGCGCTTTTGGTTTTTTTCTTCTCTGGTTGGTGCCATCTAGCGGCTGCCGACTGCCATCACGGAGGTATTAGTCGAGTTATTGGTTCAGTTTGTAAATTAATATGTAAATTCAAGGTAAGAAATATCTATCTACATGTAAATGACTTCATAAACAACAATTAAATGAGATAATTCTAAATAATGTTACGTTTATGTTAATGGGTAATAAATAGTGTTATTGTTGACGGGTGCGCCGGGAAAATGGGATGCACTTTAATACTGTACCTGTAATATACCTCAATATATACCTGTAATATACCTCAATATATACCTGTAATGTGTGTGTGTGTGTGTCTCAGCCAGATAGCCTGAGTAAAAGAAAATTGAAATCGAAAATAACAGAATGGAAAAGTCAGGCAACGTATACATAAATATGATTTTATGGGACCCCGTTTTCTTTCAGTTGGATATAGGGTGGACTAACCTATATATACTCTCTCTCGTCACAGATTTCGGTAGCAGGTGTGTGTGTGTGTGTGTGTGTGTGTGTGTGTGTGTGTGTGTGTGTCCTTCCGGCTCAGTGATTCTTTACAGTTCTGGTGATGGCTGCTGGCTCGGAAGGTTACCTCTCACTCTTAGCAGTTCACAGTTAACGTCACTCATATATTGCCAGTTAGTGTATTGGTTAACTGTTAACACTGTGAGGTGGGAGAAGGGTGAGGGAAGGGGTTAGGGGTGAGAGGAGGGGGAGAAGGGTGAGGGAAGGGGGAGAGGGGTGAGGGAAGGGGGAGAGGGGTGATGGAAGGGGGAGAGGGGTGAGAGGAGGGGGAGAAGGGTGAGGGAAGGGGTTAGGGGTGAGAGGAGGGGGAGAGGGGTGAGGGAAGGGGGAGAGGGGTGAGGGAAGGGGGAGAGGGGTGATAGGAAGGGGCAGAGGGGTGATGGAAGGGGTTAGGGGTGAGAGAGGGGTGAGGGAAGGGGTTAGGGGTGATGGAAGGGGGAGAGGGGTGATGGAAAGGGTGTTAAAGGGGTGACTTTTCAAGGTTCTGAGTTCGAGTTGAGATTATTATTATTATTATTATTAATATTGTTGTTGTTATTATTAAATAATTCACGTATATTTTCACTGTTGACTGACCTGATTCTCCTCCTCCTCCTCCTCCTGCTTGGTCCAGAGGTATAATTTGGCGCTTTAGAGAGAATCCCCTCCTGATGTTCTCTCTCTCTCTCTCTCTCTCTCTCTCTCTCTCTCTCTCTCTCTCTCTCTCTCCTTTCTCACAGTGCCATGGTCGGGGGTCATAGTGCCTCAGGGGGTGCCAAAGGGAGGAGGGGGGTTGCCAGCGGGGTCACACATTGTTCCCATGGTTAAAGAAGAAGTTATTCTCACCGAGGGAAGTTGACGAGGAAAGTGTGGTGAAGATAACGTGTGTTGGGGGGGGGGGGGGAAGTGAGTGGGAGGGAACCTGTGAGAGGTAATAGAAGAGAGTGGGGAGAGGCTATAAAGTGCTGTATTAAAGAGGGAGAGTTCTTTATTACTGTGGTGAGTGGGAGGGTGAGTGGGAGGGAGAGTGAGGGGAGGGAGAGTGGGAGGGTGAGTGGGAGGGAGAGTGAGGGTGAGTGGGAGGGAGAGTGAGGGTGAGTGGGAGGGTGAGTGGGAGGGAGAGTGAGGGTGAGTGGGAGGGAGAGTGAGGGTGAGAGAGTGGGAGGGTGAGTTGGGAGGGTGAGGTGGGAGGGTGAGTGGGAGGGTGAGTGAGGGTGAGTGGGAGGGAGAGTGGGAGGGTGAGTGGGAGAGAGAGAGAAGAGACAAACAGACACACATTTACAATTTTTAATATCACTATTTTCCTCTCCTCTTTTATCAACCTCCTTTTTCTCCTCCCCTTTCCTCTCTCCTTCCTTCTCCCCTCTCATTTTCCTTCCCTCTCAACTCCCCTTCCTTTCTTCTTCACCCCTCTCTTGTCTCTCTCTCTCTCTTACTCCCCTCTCATTCCTCTCTCTTCCCCTCTCTTTTTCCCTCTCACCCCTCTTACTTCCACTTATACTTATTAATAGTCAACACTACACTGTATGATCACATTACAGGCGGTTGACATAGAACATTATTACTATTATTATTATTATTATTGTGGGCCATTATTTTTTTATCACGGTAATTAAACGGTAAACATATATATTGTATTTCAAACTCGTACACTCATTAGTAATTGTGTAGTTTAGCTGTTAGTGTAAATGCTCAGTTGTTATTTAAAGCTTTTTTTTTTTTTTTACTCGCTGTTGTTAATAAAAATGGTAATACAAATGTTAGTTTTGAATTTATTAAGGGAGTTATGCTCGTGGGATTGTGTGAAAGCGAGGTAAACAGTGTTGCTGATTGGTTCTTTTCTATCATGACGTATAGAGAGTGTGATATGTGGTGATTGGTTCTTTTCAAATGCGAGGTAAATAGTGTACAGTTGATTGGTTGTTTCCCATCATGACGTTGACTCATAGAGGGTTGATGTGCGGTGATTGGTTATTTTCTATCATGATGTAGACTGGAGGGTTTGAATGGGTATTGATTGGCTCTTTCCCACCATGACCAAGGGGGTGTGACGTGCGCTGATTGGTTCTTTTCCTCCATGACGCACGAGTTTGAAATGACGTAATTTGACAGCTATGACGTATATACTTGACGAGTTGTATACTGATTGGTCCGTTCGCATTATGACGCCATTTAGATATCCTCACACAATTTCCTCTTCCTTATTAGTTTTACTTAAATTAACAAAACTTATACCTAAAAATTAAACTTAATTTTAAGTTAACCTTCCCAGGGTAGAACGTCAGTCACTGTCTAACTCCTGACATTTCGTATTAAAACAAAAATAACGTAATCTGGTAGTGGGAGGGATACTGGCTGACGTCATAGTGTTGAAGAACCAATCAAAGGACAGTACGGTAAGGATGAACCAATCAGCCTCCAGGATTTGTTATTTTTAGCGGCTGACAGCGAGGATTTGACCTCTTGACATCTCCCATTGGTCGTTTGGGAATGACTTATTTTTAATAGTGTTTTTTTAGTCAATATTTAAAATATTTTTCTTTGCTAATTGAATTTGTTTTAGTTTGGTTAATATTTTCTTAAGAATTGGTAATATTTATAATTATTACTGAATAATTTACGGAATATAATTGTTATTTAATGTAATTAGTGTGAGAGAGAGAGAGAGAGAGAGAGAGAGAGAGAGAGAGAGATAATGAAGAGAAAGGGAGGGAGAGAGAGAGATAATAAGGGGAAGTGAGGGAACGAGTGAGGCAACAAGTGGTGAGGGTTGACAGGTAGTTACTGTAGTACTATTGACAGGTTTTTACATCGTCCTTCCTGTCTGTCTGTCTGTCTGTATTTATTTGTCTATTTATCTGTCTGTCTGTACTTGTGTGTGTCTCTTTCTGTCTGTCTGTCTCTGTCTATTATTATTGTTGTTGTTGTTATACTTGTAGTTAATATTGTCATTAGATACTTGAACCTAAAATTGTTGTGGTAGTGGTAGTTGTAATTGTTGTTGTTGATGTAGTTGTTGTGGTTGTTACCCTTGTTACTATGGTGTGTGTGTGTGTGTGTGTGTGTGTGTGTGATTTTTGATTTTGCCGCTTGCAGCGGCTACTTTATTGTGCACCCCACACTCATCCTGTGAGCGGTAGCGCAAAAGGATTACAGAGTAGGGTTTACAAAGGGTCATAATAATTAACCCCGGTTGTCAGGATATTATGGCACTGAAAGTTACACAGTATTTCATTTACATTATTTGTTTAGTTCTATACATAAAGGGTAACTTATTCACAAATGCGTGAGAACAGGCGTGTGAGGCAGTATGTCTGGCCTCACACTTTGTTATTCACATTTACGTGGGAGGTATTCAAGCACATTGCGTATTTGGTTCTGTACATGAGAACTGACATAGATACTAAGTGCAAAAGAGTGGATACAATCTTAATATGTCGGCTATCTTGCCATTAGAGATGAAGTGTTGTGCCATTTCACACACAGTGTGCTTGGACCTGTCCCTAAAAGGTTCTATCTTCACACAGTCGAGGACGTAGTGTTCAAGTGTGTGGCCATATGTATGGCCACACACTTTACACTTAGTTTTGTGTACATCTGCTTGAGGAACATACTGCCAAAGGTACTTATATCCTAACCTTAATCTAGCTGTTACAACATCTTGTAATCTAGTGATCTTGTTACTTGCTCCATATACATGTTTCACTTGATACATCTCATCATGGTAAACTATGGATTGACTAGTGCCTGTTTGCACTTGTCTACTTGCGTCAAGCTCATCAATAAGTTCTTTCCTAATTACAGTTTTAAGGGTTCTTTTTGACAGACCCAAATTGTATTCAACGGTGTCTTTGTTAGATGCGTGTTTGGCGAGGGCATCAACTCTGTCATGTTTTATGAGGCCTATGTGAGAGGGGATCCACAACAGTTTGACCTTGACACCCCGGTCAACAAGGCACGCATATTTGTGTCTGGCTTCAGAGACAAGAGCGTGACAACCTGAGTCGAGGGTACCAAGGGCAAGTAGTGAGGATAGAGAGTCAGTGATGTTGAGACTGTCAGTAACAGTGGTTTCAATGAATTTAATAGCTGTGAGTATGGCAACTAATTCAGTTTGTAGAGTGGATGCCCAGTTGTTAATTCTAACTCCTTTCTCAATTATATTGCCGTCAGGTTGAGTCACAACAATAGCACTTCCAGCCCTCCCACAGGCGGTGTTTAGAGACCCATCAGTGTAGATGGTCTGTGTGATATTATCATCAGTCTGTAGAGTGTGTATGTGTTCAAGAGCTCTCAATTTGGCAGTGTGTTGGAGATAAATGCTTTGTATAATTAATTTTTTAGGCGGATACGTCGGTATTATGATATCGAAGGGAACTGTCCGCCAGGGTGGCAGGAAGCGCTGTTGTGTCTCAACTTTGTACAGGTGGTCTAGTCCAAATATCTTCATATGTGTAGCTGTAGTTTGGATCCATTTAGACTCAGTAGTCCCATGGTTCATACATTCTAGCAATTTTAAGGAAACAATGTTATCAGGATCACCACGCAGAAGCCTCAGGGCTATCATGAGGTTGACTTCAATTATTCTATCTTTAACACTGGGTATACCTAGTTCTTTCCTCATATTAAGTACTTTAGTGCTCATGGGACATCCTAGGATAATTCTGAGGGCTTTATTTTGCATTTTCTCGAGCTTGTCAACGCCTTTCCCGTCACGAATGACCAGGGCTGGTGCGTGGTAATCTATCAGAGATCTTATATAGCCTAGGTACATTGTTTTAACAATTCTAATATTAGCACCATAGTGCGGGCTGTACCCCGCTACACTTCTAAGGTGTGTGTGTGTGTGTGTGTGTGTGTGTGTGTGTGTGTGTGTGTGTGTGTGTGTGTGTGTGTGTGTGTGAAATAACGCTTCTTGTTACCGTAGAGTTATATCACCTTGGCATTGCTACTCCTCCTCCTCCTCCTCCTCCCCTCTTTTCCCCTCTCCTCCCCTTCCCCTCCCCTCATCCCCCTCCCCTCCTCTCCCTCCCCCTCTGCTCCTTCCCTCCTCCCCCTCCCCTCCTCTCCCTCCCCCTCTGCTCCTTACCTCCTCCCCCTCCCCTCCTTTCCCTCCCCCTCTGCTCCTTACCTCCTCCCCCTCCCCTCCTCTCCCTTTCCCCCCCCCCCTCTGCTCCTTCCCTCCTCCCCCCTGCTCCTCTCCTCCAACCATCTCCCCCCCTCTCACCTCTCCAACCCCCTCTCACCTCACCCACCCCCTCTCACCTCACCCACCCCCTCTCACCTCACCCACCCCCTCTCACCTCACCCACCCCCCTCTCACCTCTCCCCTCTCCGTTCTCTCACTCTTCCTCACTAGACCCTCACTCCGTTTTCTATGAACACTTACTAATAGCCGGTACAGGAGACCATGATGTTATTATATTGCGTTGTTTACTGTGTGTGTGTGTGTGCGTGTGTGTGTGTGTGCGTGTGTGTGTGTTTTGCTGCTTTTTTGTGTGTGTGTGTGTGTGTGTGTGTGTGTGCGTGCGCGTGTGTGTGTTTTGCTGCTTTTTTGTGTGTTTGTTTTTACCGTTGTCTGTTGTGTATGTCCTGTCATCTGTTGCTTCTACCGTTGATTTCCTGTTGGTACCGTTGTGGTGTCTGTTAGTGGCTCCGTTGTCAGTACACGAGTTCGACACATGCATACATACATACATACATAAACAAACTTGACCTTTTAAATCTTGTTGTGAACATGTCGTAGTGAAGAGGGGTGTCTTTAAATCAGCCCCACATATCTGTCTGTCTCTCTCTCTCTCTCTCTCTCTCTCTCTCTCTCTCTCTCTCTGTCTCTCTCTCTCTCCGTCCGTCCGTCCGTCCGTGCGTCTGTCCTTGTTTACAGTTGTCAGGGGATCGACAACAAGTGACATATCGCCTTAAATTATCTAAACATGACAAACTGGATCAAAATATATAAGGCCATGAGATCCTGTTTCTTCACCCTTCATCTTTTGATCCGCGTGTGTCTGTAGGTATGTTGTGGGTGGTGACAGGTGGCGTAGGTGGTGACAGGTGGTGACAGATGGTGTAGGTGGTGACAGGTGGTGCAGGTGGTGACAAGTGGTGGGAGAATGGTGACAGATGGTGCAGGTGGTGGGAGAATGGTGACAGATGGTGCAGGTGGTGGGAGAATGGTGTAGATAGTGACAGTATATTACAGATGGGTACAGAACATTACAAGTGGTTACAGGTGGGAACAGAATATTAACCTAATCTAACCTAACTTGGTGTAAATTAAACTAAATTATCCAGAATTTTAACCTAATTGGCCCTGATAGACTGCAACCTAACCTAACCTAACCTAACCTGTATTCATTCATATCTCATTTTGAGGATTCGAACCCGTGAACTCATCTACATTGTATACCTCGTGAGCCAGGGTTCGAACCTCCTCCCCCCCCCTCCTCAGGGTGCAGGGTCAAGGTTTATATGATTCATAGAGGGTGTTGTTGTGGGGAATCGAACCCTGTGTTGCTGGATGTGGATCTCCTTGCAGCCAGGTGAGTGTGTGGGCGATGGAGGGAAGGTGAAGGGTCATAAAGGAGGGGGTGAGGGGCTATGAAGAAGGGGGAGGGGAGTGAGGGGTTATAAGGGGGTAGGGGGGTGAGGGGTCTTAAAGGAGGGGGGGTGAGGGGCTATGAAGAAGGGGGGAGGGGAGTGAGGGGTTATAAGGGGGGAGGGGGTGAGGGGTCTTAAAGGAGGGGGAGGGGAGTGAGGGGTCATGAAGGAGAGGGGGAGGGGGGAGTGAGGAGTCATGAAGGAGAGGGGGAGGGTTGGTGAGGGGTCATAAAGGAGGGGGGGGATAAAGAAGGAAAAGGAATGAGCTACAGAGAGACGGGAGGAGAAGGAAGGAAAGAGGGAGAAAGGAAGGGAGAATGAGAGAGGTAAGGAAAGGAAGAGTGAGGGATGAAGGAAGAAAGAGAAAGGGTGTGTGAGGAAGGAAGGGAGGGGGATGAGGAAGAGAGAGTGAGAGAGTGAGAGAGAGAGTGAGGGAGATAAAGAAGAGAGAGAGAGAGAGGTGATAGTAACAGTGTGGGCAGCGTGAGGTGAGAGCCGACAGCTTCTAATAAACACATTATATAATTTGTCCTGACGCAACTCTTTCTCTTTACAGGTAAGAAAACTGTCTACCAGTCCCTGATACCTGCCCCTGATACCTACTTCTTATACCTGACCATAATACCTGTCCTTGATACCTGCCCCTGGTACCTGTTCCTGATACTTGACCGTCATACCTGCTCCTTGATACCTGACCCTGATAATTGCTCCTCGTACCTGACCCTCATACCTGACCCTCATACCTGTCCCCTCATACCTGCCCTTACACCTGCTGGCAAATCACCTGACCTCTACTAACGGTAAGTACACTAATATAACACACCAAGTACCTATATTATATACATTATGTTATCTTAATTATCTATGTTACTCTCTTATATTGTCTTATCTTATCGTTATCTTATGTTATGCCCCTGCCTGTGTATCTAAAGGTGGTATATTGTCTGGGTGTCTGTCTGTCCTCACTATCCCAAACAGGCTAGGGACGCAAAAACTATCCCTGGACAGAGCCTTAACATTTGAGGGGGGGAGGGGGTAGATGTTGGGTTTTTGTTGATTAAGTGAGGGGGGAATGGAGAGACAGATAGACAGATAGACAGACAGACAGTTGAGCTCCTCGTGTCTGAGAAGCGTGAGAGAGGAACTGTTAATTCCTCAAGACTGTCTATCTATCTTTTAAAGGGGAGGAGAAAGAGGGGAGAGGAAGGAGGGGAGGGGAGGTGAGCGGAAGGAGGGGAGGGGAGGGGAAGGAGGGGAGGTGAGGGTGCCTGGAAGTGAGAGTTGGATCATTGATGAGGTGTGTGTATTGAGGCATCGTTGAGTGAGAGAGTCAAGGGTGAGGTTGAAGGGTGAGGTTGAAGGGGGAGGTTGAAGGGGGAGAATCATTTGTTTCTTTTCCTCCCTCCGCACCACCACACACCACCACCACCACACACCACACACACCACACCACCACCACACACCACACACCACACACCACCACACACCACCACCACACACCACACACCACCACACACCACACACCACCACCACACACCAACACACACCACCACCACCACACACCACACACCACCACCACCACCACACACCACCACACACCACACACCACCACCACACACCACCACCACACACCACCACCACACACCACCACACACCACCACACACCACACACCACCACACACCACCACCACACACCACCACCACACACCACCACCACACACCACCACCACCACACCACACACCACCACACACCACACACCACCACACACCACCACCACACACCACCACACACACCACACCACACCACCACACACCACCACACACCACCACCACCACATACCACCACCACACACCACCACCATACACCACCACACACCACACACCACCACACACCACCACCACCACCACCACCACCACCACCACACACCACCACACACCACACACCACCACAATCTCTGTTACTCCCAGGTACAAAGCCTTAAGACAGCGTTACAAATCAGCTTTATTACCCAACCTGTTGTAACACTGCCACCGGGGCGTGAAATGTGACTCCTTGGTCACTTAAACAAGAGCCCAGGTGTAGTATGTTTACCTGTCCTGTACACACACACACACACAACATTCATACTTCCCAAGCTCACCTATGCCTCCCCCACCTGGTCTTCCTCCCTAAATGCCACACAACGTAAACACCTAGAAAAAGTGCAAAAGAGGGCATGCAAGATTATTCTCTCCCCCTCCTACTCCACATATCAAGAAGCGCTCAACACACTGACCCTTTCGACTCTCACTGACCATCACCACGACCTCATCTGCAAATTTGGTAAGAAGCTTCTACACCATCCCCGACACCGGCTCCTACTACCACCCGAGGTCCCTTGTCCGAGAATTGCTGTTCGACACCACAACCGCGTCCAGCCCATACGTGCACGAACTGATCGCTATAAGAACAGCCCAGTCCCAACCATTGTAAAAATTATCAATAACTTGTAATACTGTAACACTGTCACTATGTTGAATTGAACTGTAGTTTGAGCTTTTCCCCATCTAAGTTGTTATATGTCTTATTTGTGTCACTTATGTTACTTGTATATTATTTGTAATTCGTAACCCACTCCCCAAATATGTAACTGTATATTTTCAGCCTTCTGGCTGCCAAGCTCTTTCAATAAACCGTTAATTATTATTATTATTATTATTACACACACAGACAAGTAAACATAAACGCATACATACATACATACATACATACATACATGTAGGCTTGTTGATGGCGAGCGACAGAAGGTGAGGGGAGGTCACTGAATGTACCTAATGAGTGGGGAGAGAGTGGGGTAGGGAGGGAGGGAGAGTGGGGAGAAAGGGAGGGTCACCACACACACACACACACACGTCACTAAGCTCCTCGTACCAAGAAGAGGATACGTTGTGTTTGCGTCAGTATCACGACCAACACACAACCAGCACCGCCACTGTCAGCTGCCAGGGTCTGTTGCCCGATGATTAATGGTGGGGGGGGGGGGGGAGGGGAGGGGAGAAGTGGGGAGAGGACTGGTGGTGGTATGGGGAAAGGGTGAATAACCTAACCTAACCTAACCTAACCAACCCAACCTTGCCTTGCTCCTCTCTCTCTCTCTCTCTCTCTCTCTCTCTCTCTCTCTCTCTCTCTCTACACGAAATGAAATAATCTGATTTTTTGGAAACGACTTTTGGGGAAAATTTTTATCCACAGAAAACGGAGACACATCATTGGAGGGTCAACTCTTATAAAAAAAAAAACCCGACCTGAAATCTTCCCTCAAAGTTTTCTCGGTTCATTTTCTCCTTAACTGCAGATGTAAAGACGTATCTAATGACTCGCTTTTTAACTTAGGGTACCTAGGATGGAGTCTGAGTGGATCGTAAGTTAAAAAAATTATTTCTCTTAGCTATGATAATGAAGTTTAAAAGTGTTTGTAAGTGTGTTGAAGTAAGTGTATAGTTATTTATGTAATCTCCTGAACGTTTAGTTAAGTTTAGAAACATTTAAGTGTTTTAAAGTCGATGGTACTCTACTTAAGCACTTACAAAAACGACAGAAACACTTTTACAGACACTATGGGAACTTACTTAAATACTTATAAAAACTACAAATCTTCTTAAATACTTACAAAGACGACAGAAACACTTACAGACACTTACAGAAACGACAGATACCTACTTTAGCACTTACAAAAACGACAGAAACACTTACACACACGACAGAAACCTTCTTAAACACTTATAAACACGACAGACACCTTCTTAAACACTTATAAACACGACAAAAACCTACTTATGTGTTTTAAATACTACGAAATCCTACTTAGGCCTTCGGGTAGCTCACTAAAGTATCCTGAAACTGATAAAAACAGAGGTAGAATTACTTACAAACTTCCGTAAGTAGTTAAGTGTGACGAAATCGACCCGGCGAAGGCACTAAAGGCTTGTTTATTGTTGTTTGGTGGGAGTTTGAAGACCAGCCCAGAGAGAGAGAGAGAGAGAGAGAGAAAGAGAGAGAGAGAGATGCAAAGCAGATGTCAATTCTGGATAGTATCTGTATGTAAGTAATTATGTCTGTGTACGTGTGGGAATATGTGTGTGTGTGTGTGTCTGCCTGTCTGCCTGTCTGTCTCTGTCTGCCTGTTTGTCTCCGTGTGGTTATGTGGTTAAGTGACACGGCAATTCTTAAGTTACCTCACCTGTGTGTGCTGCAGGTGTAAGTGTAGGTAAGACGGCTGTGTGGTAGTGATGGTGGTGGTTATGGTGGTGGTTATAGCGATGGGGGTAGTTGTGGTAGTGGTGATGGTGGTAGTTGTGGTGATGATGATGGTGGTGGTGGTGATGGTGGTAGTTGTGGTAGTGATGATGGTGGTAGTGGTGATGGTGGTAGTTGTGGTAGTGGTGATGGTGGTAGTTGTGGTAGTGATGATGGTGGTAGTGGTGATGGTGGTAGTTGTGGTAGTGATGGTGGTGATGGTGGTAGTTGTGGTAGTAGCTCTGTCTTACGTCTTGTGATTACTTAATGGACACCTCTCTTCCCTAAATGGTGGGGGAGAGGGAGAGAGTGGGAGAGAGGGACGATCGAAAGAGAGAGAGAGAGAGAGGGGGGGGGGAGTGAGAGAGAGGGGGAAAGAGAAAGAGAGAGAGGGGGGAGAGTGAGAGGGAGGGGGAAAGAGAAAGAGGTGGAGAAAGAGAGAGGGGGGGAGAGTGAGAGGGAGGGGGAAAGAGAAAGAGGTGGAGAGAGAGAGAGAGAGGGGGAAAGAGAAAGAGGTGGAGAGAGAGAGAGAGAGAGAGAGAGAGAGAGAGAGAGAGAGAGAGAGAGAGAAGTAATAGTGATGGGGTGAAATGTGAGACTATGTAAGTAATCTCTGTGTGTGTGTGTGTGTGTGTGTGTCTGTGTGTGTGTGTCTGTGTGAAATAATAATAATAATAATAATAATAATTAACGGTTTATTGAAAGAGCTTGGCAGCCAGAAGGCTGAAAATATACAGTTACATATTTGGGGAATGGGTTACGAATTACAAATAATATACAAGTAACATAAGTGACACAAATAAGACATATAATAACTTAGATGGGGAAAAGCTCAAACTACAGTTCATTTCAACATAGTGACAGTGTTACAGTATTACAAGTTATTGATAATTTTTACAATGGTTGGGACTGGGCTGTTCTAAAAGCGATCAGTTCGTGCACGTATGGGCTGGATGCGGTTGTGGTGTCGAACAGCAATTCTCGGACAAGGGACCTCCGGTGGTAGTAGGAGCCGGTGTCGGGGATGGTGTAGAAGCTTCTTACCAAATTTGCAGATGAGGTCGTGGTGATGGTCAGTGAGAGTCGAAAGGGTCAGTGTGTTGAGCGCTTCTTGATATGTGGAGTAGGAGGGGGAGAGAATAATCTTGCATGCCCTCTTTTGTACTTTTTCTAGGTGTTTACGTTGTGTGGCATTTAGGGAGGAAGACCAGGTGGGGGAGGCATAGGTGAGCTTGGGAAGTATGAATGTTGTGTAAACACTGAGGAGCTCGTGTGCAGGAACTCCGAAGGACTTGAGTCGGCGGAGGAGGTGGAGACGGAAACTGGAGGATTTGACAACTTCATTGACGTGTGGTTTCCAATTTAGTTTGTTGTCTATGGTGACGCCGAGGAGCTTCGTGGAATCTACAACCTGGAGTGTGTTCGGACCTAGAGTAATGGAAGGAGGTGGGACAATGTCGGAGGAGAGGTTGATGTGCATAACCATGGTCTTGGTATGGTTGATGGTGACATGGTTGTTGGTGGCCCAGTTTTGGAGACTGTTCAATAAATCCTGAAGGGCGGTATAGTTGGGAGCAGAATTGTTGACGCTGATCCCAATGGTGGAGTCGTGTGTGTGTGTCTGTCTGTCTGTGTGTGTGTGTGTGTGTGTGTGTGTGTGTGTGTCTGTGTGTGTGTGTGCCCCTAGGTATCGTGACGCACAACAAGTGTCTGTTTTTAACCTTGTTGCGTGCTCCTTCCTCCCTCCCCCTCCTCCCTCGGGTCCTGTTACTCATGTGTTGTGATGCTGGTGATGGTAGTTGTTGTCGATGGTGGTGGTTGTGGTTGTTGTTGATAGTGGTTGATGGTGTTATTATTATTATTGTTGTCGTTGTTGTTGTTGTTGTCGTTGTTGTTGTTGTTGTTGTTGTTGTTGTTACTACCCGGAAGATAAGACTACATAAACAATACAACACTACAGACCACCACCACGTACCCCCCCCCCCCCCCCCTGACTCGTAAACAACTCAGGACCGATCTACAAATACCCAGATGGGGGGGAGGAGGGGTGAGGAGGAGGGGGGGATGAGTTATTTACCTGTGTAATCTCAGCGATTCAGTGCTCTCACGTGACACAGCATCCACGTGTATTGTGGTTGTAAACAGCCTCTGATTGGCTAGTAAACAAGTCCATATATCCTCTCCTAGTGGCCTGTAAACACGCTGGTATAGTTATGCTCTGTGAGTGGCCTGTTTATAATCTCTCCTATGCTCCCTGAGTGGCCTTGGAGCCATAATTCGGTGAGATGAAATGGAAGGGAAGAAATGTTTCATACTTAATAGTGAAGTAATCCCCAGAGCAGAACAGGTTTATGTGTACATGGTCGTTTATGTATACCATTATGTATACGTGTGCGCTAACATATATATATATATATATATATATATATATAGATATATATATATATATATATATATATATAATAATATATTATATATATATATATATATTATATATATATATATATAATATATATATATCTCATTTACACACATGTTTGATATGTATATACTCGTCAGATGGGTGCACATGGCGGTGTATACCAGCCACATTGTTACATACATACATACATACACGAATTGCACCTACGTCTGTTTTATGTGTATTCCAGTGATAAAGCAATGTATACGTGAATAATACATATCAGAAATACGTTCATGTATACTCGTATGTTTCGTGACAACTGTACACACACACACACGCACACACACGCACACGCGCGCGTGTGTGCTGGTAATGATGCCAATAGCTCTAACGAAAAACTATCACCACCACTACCTCCACCACCACCGCCACCACCACCGCCACCACCACCCACCACCACCACTACCACCACTACCACCACCACCACCACCACCACTACCTCCACCACCACCACCACCACCACCACCACCACCACCACCACCACCACCACACAGGATCAAAGACACTAGTGGTGCCAAAAGTCTTCCTTGGGGAATCTCACCTGACCGTGAACACTGCCAAGGCCCACTAATTCTTTCTTACCATTTACCTTTCCCCTTTTCGTTCTACCTTATTCCTTTTCTCCATCTTTCTCTTACTTTCTCATTATCTTCCTCCTCATTTTCTTATCTTCCTCTTTCCCTTATCTTCCTCTTTCCCTTCTATTCCCCCCCTATTCTTCCCCTTTCTCTATCTCGCATCATTAACATTGTTGTGTATACTTTTGCTGTAAAATATTGGCGAAACGTAGAGCACTATCTTCCGTCCGTCAGGTTCAGAAGGGTGTAAAGCATTAGTCTTGTGGGAGACTTAACATTCTTTCAATAATCAGGAGTGAATTTGTCTTGTGTGTGTGTGTGTGTGTGTGTGTGTGTGTGTGTGTGTTCTCCATTCATACCAGTGTGTATATATTCTCAAAACACACACACACACACACACACACACACACACACACACACACACACACACACGCACCATCATGGCACTGTTAAATTAGCCTGGGCACTATACACCAGTCTTAACAATGGCACTCCGTAAGTCTATCACAGTGCCACCACCACCGGACAAGGCAAGGTAATGACTCCTATTCCGGGGTCACCGACCACTTAATTCATGGCCCTGTCTCTCACGATGGTCCTGGGGGGTGGGGAGGGGGGGTGGCTGCAAGAGTCTCTGTGTGTGAGGGGGGGGATGTGAGAGAAGTGGAGGGGGTAGATCTTATTGTCAGGAGAGGGGGGGGGGAGGGTGAAGAGGGTGGGGTGAGAGGTAAGGAAGTCGGTGATGATGTGTGTGTGTGTGTGGGGGATGGTGGAGGGATGGGGGTTAAGTAGGAAGGGAGAGAGTGGGGGGGATGTCCTATTATCAGAGTGAGTTACAGTAGGGGATAGGGTGTGGGTGCAGGCGTGCCAGATTTAGGGTAGGGGGAGGAGGGGGAGGATAACGACAGGGGGTGTGTAACAGGTGTAAGGAGGGGGAAAGAGAATGAGGGGGAGGGGGTAGAGGGAGGGGGAGGATAACCCAATACTGTATATTTATAAATTCCCATAAGACCAATGCAACGAAATAAAGGAATTCCTCTTACCACACACACACACACACACAACACACACACACACACACACACACACACACACACACACACACACACACACACACACACACACACACACTACCTATAATATGTACTACATCTTCTATATATACTTATTATTTTTACTCCCCAAAGATTATATTATTTTGAGTCACTACATAGCAATTTAGACACAGACTGTAGATTTGTGTAGTGACTTAGATGTGTGTATGTATGTATGTATGTATGTATGTATGTATGTATGTGTATGTAGTGTATTCAACGTCTTGTGAGAACCGAACCTTTCCCTTGACTACATAACAAAAGCCTTTACGACTCTGCTCTGAATAAGTGAAATTTCAAGTCAGGTGCATTTTTTAATTTTTTTTTCTTAAGTAGGTAAATACCCTTCCCCCTCCTTCCCCCTCTCTCTCCCCCTCTCCCTCTCCTCCCTTCTCCATCCACCTCCTTTACCCTTCTCCTCTCCACCTCCTCTACCACTTTTCCCTCTCCTCACCTCCCCTTCCTCTTCCCCCTCTCCCCCTCCCCCCCTCTCCCCCTTCCCCCTCTCCCCCTTCCCCCTCTCCCCCTTCCCCCCTCTCCCCCTTCCCCCTCCCTGACTACAACTAATTCTTTTAACACCGCCATACACACTTTCCCTCGCCCCCTCTGAATGAGTGAGTGAGTTAATTTTTGTTTCGTGTTCGCGTGGATAGAGTGTGTGTGTGTGTGTGTGTGTGTGTGTGTGTGTGTGTGTGTGTGTGTGTGTCTGTTAGGCTGTTCCCTCCATCCTCCCGCCAGTCTGTCTGTCTCTCTGTCTTCCGTCTGTCTGTTTGCCTGTCTGTCTGTCTGTCCGCCATTAAACTTGTGACATTCCAGACTTGAGTGTAACTTTGTACGAGTGTTCCTGTCGGGGACCTCCTCCAGGGGCCGCGCTAGTCTCCGTCTGTCTCCTAGCTGCTAGTGAGACGTCTCCTAGCGCAGTGATGATATGTCTCCTTGCTGTTAGTGAGGAGATTCTGGAATATTCCCCGCCACTGATAACAAGATTCCAGAATATTCCCGACCAATGTTGAGAATATTCCAGAATATTCCCAGCCACTGACGAGAGAATTCCAGAATATTCCCAGCCACTGATAACAAGATTCCAGAATATTCCCGGCCGTTGACCTGAACAAGACTAACTTTAAACTCGATAATTTTGTAAAAAGAAAAAAAAATCTGGATTGTAAACCGAAAATCCTTAATGAATTTATATTAAGCTTAATTTTGATTACCTGAAGCTTAGTCACCCCAGCTTATTTCACCTGATGACTAAACACCCTAACCTAACCTAACCTAACCTAACCTAACCTAACTCTAACCTAACCTAACCTAACCTAGCCAAACCTAACCTAACCTAACTCTAACCTAACCTAACCTAACCTAACCTAACCTTTTATTACCCTCCCCCCCCCCCCCAAAAAAAGAAAATCTAAGCTTAACACACAGACAAAAATTATGCAGAATTTTTAGTGGAGAGAAAGTTAATATATTTTTTTTAACCATATATATTACAGTAGTGTGAAAGGGATTCCAGTCTATTGATGCGGAGTACTCAACTTTAACCTGCTGAGTACGTGATTTGGACCGCCGAGTACAGACAGACAGACAGACAGACAGACAAAATCAGCCTTTTAAAAATATATTCTATAAGAAATTTTGAAGGTATATATATATAGACTATTTTTTAAGAGTATTAAACTTGGCGATGCTGGAATAGAAAACGCGAAAATAGAATACTAGTCAATTTTTTTACGGTATTGAGGAGAGAGTTTTGTATTTTATTTTTTTCCCCGAGATGAGAAAAGATATTTGGTGCCTCTCCCTTATTTTTCTGTTTATATTTACTCATTTTATGTTTTTTTTTTCCTTCTCCTTCTTTCTTTATTCCTTATTTTCATTCCTCTTGTTCCCTCCATCTTTTTTTACTTTCTTCATTTTCTTCCTCTTCGTTTATTTTTCCCTCCTTGACCCTATTCCTTCCCCCACTTCCTTTACCCTTTTCTTCCCTGTTTCACCAATTTCTTCCCTCCGTCTCTTCTCCCCCCCCCCCCCTCCTTCACCCATTTTCCCCTCCCTCATCCTTTCCTCCCCCTCCCTCCCTCTCTTCTCCCCCCCCTCCTTCACCCATTTTCCCCTCCCTCATCCTTTCCTCCCCCTCCCTTCCTTCTAGCCCCCTCCCTTTACCCTCTCTCCCCTCCCTTTACCCCCTCCCTCTCTCAGTGCCTGATGGACACTTGGCACCCGGCACTAATGTGTGTAAGTGTGAACTCCTGCAGGTGATGATGGCACCGTGCCTTCTGGGTGCCACTCGGAGGGCCTCTCATGCCTGCTGGGTGTCACAACCACGCCTTGGCACCCTGAGCGACTTGTGGATAGAACTTGTAGTGGTTAGGTTTGGTTAGGTTAGGTTAGGTTAGACCAGGTTGTTTAATCATCAGGTGTAATAAACTGGGGTGCCTAATCTTCAGGTGGTCCGGTAATTAATGCAGGTGTTGCCAGGTAAATACTGCGTAGTTGAGGTTAATCGTGTGCTCGACCACTCACGCTAAGTCTTGGTGCCTTAAACCTGACCTGCCCGTACCGAGATGTGTGTGTGTGTGTGTGTGTGTGGTTAAGTGACACGACAGTTCTTAAGTTACCCCACCTGTGTGTGTGTGTGTGTGTGTGTGTGTGTGTGTGTGTGTGTGTGTGTGTGTGGTTAAAGACTCACACACCCAATAATGAATGGATTAGAACAAGAAAATAAATATTAGTTACATTTATAGATGGTGGCTAATGAGTTTAATTGGGCTATATATTAAATCCTGAACCGCCACTTTATACTAATTACCGTAATTAATTAGACTCACTTGAAGATTAGGCAACCCCAGCTTATTACACCTGATGATTAAACAACCTGGTCTAACCTAACCTAACCCTAACCTAACCTAATCTAACGTAACCTAACCTAACCTAACCTAACCCTAACCTAACCTAAACCTAACCTAACCTAATCTAACGTAACCTAACCCTAACCTAACCTAACCTAACCCTAACCTAACCTAACCTAACCTAATCTAACGTAACCTAACCTAACCCTCTCATCACCCTCTTCGCCCCACTCCGGCCAGCACCTGACTGTCTGCTGGGGGAAGACCTGGCCAGACTGACGCGGTAATGAGAGAAAATTGTGTTGCCAATGACTAATGCAAACGTGATGAATACAATATTTATCAATAGAATAATTAGACTAGATATAACCAACTCGAGCAAATTTATTCTGGAAATAATTAAAAAAAAAAATACGAAAAATTTGGTAAATGAAAATAATAATAATAATAATAACTGGGGGAGGGATTGAGGGAGGTAGAGATTGAGGGAGAGGGAGGTAGAGATTGAGGGAGAGGGAGGTAGAGATTGAGGGAGAGGGAGGTAGAGATTGAGGGAGAGGGAGGTAGAGAGTGAGGGAGAGGGAGGTAGAGATTGAGGGAGAGGGAGGTAGAGATTGAGGGAGAGGGAGGTAGAGATTGAGGGAGAGGGAGGTAGAGATTGAGGGAGAGGGAGGTAGAGATTGAGGGAGAGGGAGGTAGAGATTGAGGGAGAGGGAGGTAGAGATTGAGGGAGAGGGAGGTAGAGAGTGAGGGAGAGGGAGGTAGAGATTGGGGGAGAGGGAGGTAGAGAGTGAGGGAGAGGGAGGTAGAGATTGAGGGAGAGGGAGGTAGAGAGTGAGGGAGGGAGAGGATATATTTTAGTGTCACCTTAAGCTTGGATATTACCAGTTGATCCTCCCCCTCCTCCACCTCCCCCAGCCTCCCCCTTCCCCCTCCCTCCCCCTTCCCCCCTTCCCCCTTCCCCCCTTCCCCCTCCCCTTTCTCATCCTCGCAACCCCCTTCCTCTCCTTGGCAACCTCCTCTCTCTCTCTCTCTCTCTCTCTCTCTCTCTCTCTCTCTCTCTCTCTCTCTCTCTCTCTCTCTCTCTCTCTCCTCAGATCCCGTCAAATTCATCCATTTTCCCCACTTCCCTTCCCTTCCCCCCTCCCTTTACACCTTTCCCCTTGATTTTCCCTCCCTTCCCCTCTTCCTCTCTCCCTCAATTCCCTCTGGACTCCTTTCTTCCTCCCATTTTTCCCTCCCTCCCTCTACCCCACTTTACCTTGGATTCCCCCCTCCCCCCTTCCCCCCTCCCCCCTTCCCCCCTCCCTTCTGGACCCTAGCCAACACACCCTGGGGGATTACCCTGATGCTTTAGTTACTGGGGAAAATAACTGAGTGGCTATTTGACCGAGAAATAGGAGGTTAAGGAGCCGGCTGAGAGACACGGGGTTAATGGGTTCAGAAACACGGTATAAATAGGGCTGAGGAACATGTGATTTAAAGTTGAGAATCACGTGGTTAAGTAAGCTAAGACACACGGGGTTAATACACACGGAATTAATGTACCCAAAACATGGGGTGGTGGTTAATGTTAAATAAACACTAACATTATATTACTGAATGTTTTCTCCAATGAAATAATGTTAATTTGTAGGTATATAAATATGAATAAATTATATAATGTAATAATTAACGGTTTATTAAGATAACATGGCAGCCAGAAGGCTGAAAATATACAATGAACCGAGGTGATAGGTTACATATGGTGGACGCGGGGAGTGGGTCACTTGATTGACAAAAGCTTTCAATACAAAAATGGGATCACCTGAAGAATCGTCACCCCAGGATATCCCACCTGAAGAATCGTCACCCCAGAATGTCCCCTGAAGAATCGTCACCCCAGGATATCCCACCTGAAGAATCGTCACCCCAGAATGTCCCCTGAAGAATCGTCACCCCAGGATATCCCACCTGAAGAATCGTCACCCTGCCAAACTCTGGGGTGACAATTCTTCAGGTGATCCAAGAAACATAAGAAGTTAACATAGACTGTAGATTAACTTTAACTCTGGTAGTGTTTGAGGTGGACTTGTAAGTTGTTTATAATTGACTGGGTACATGTTACCTTTTTTTTAACTCTCTTATGTAAGTATTTCATAAAACTTTAGAGAAATTAATTGAATCGGTAGCTATTGTTAAATTATTTTATTTTATTTTTTTCTTTTAATTAAGGAGACAAGTTGATAACGTTAGATTTGCGATATGGATTAGGTTAGGTTAGGTTAGGTTAGGTTAGGTTAGGTTAGGATAAAGGTTTATCTTTACGTTAGATTAGGTGGGGTTAGGTTTAAGTTAGATTAGTTGAGGATGATCGTAGATTATGTTACGTTTTGGCTTAATTATGTAAAGTTAACTTGACGTTAGATTAGATAGGTTAAATTTAGGCCAGAGTAAATAGGGTTAATCAATTTTACATAAGAATAGGTTAATTATGTTAGAATACATAAAAAAAGATTAAAATAAACAAAATCTTAAATTATAAACTGAAATAAAGTCAAATTAACTTCACTTTGCTGAATTAGATCAAACTAGATTAATATTAGGACAAATATATCTCAATTAGATTAACTCTGGTATGTTTAGGCTTTAGTTAAGATTAAGTCAATGAGTCATAAAATGGCTTACGGTTTCCTGAACACTGTCGTAAAGAGATGTGAACTGTTCCCCAGACTGACGCGACACTAATAGCCATTTGCTTAAAATATTTATACTCTACCTACATCATCTTGGAGGCTGGAGCGGTCATGTATATTCTGGTACAGTGACACAGCCAGATCGAGGGCTAGGAACACCTGTACATTACCTTTCTCTTATATATTTCACCTGGAGATTATAAACACCTTGACGCTAACCTAACCAAACCTAACCCCAACCTAACCTAACCAAACCCCAACCTAACCAAAACCTAACCTAACCTAACCAGACCCGCATTATCAACCAGTTTTAAATAAAATCTGATCCGGTTCTGAGTCTGGGGTTTATAGCTTGACCCGGAAACACCCTCATCTCTTCTCCCCCCCCCCCCCCTCCCCAGCAGCAGATAATCGACCCATTACATCACCCGAAATGAGAGATTAAACCCCCTCCTTCCTCTCCTCCCTCCCCCCCAGCCAAGTGTTCAGTCTTAAGTGCTCGTTTTCTATGTATGTCTTTCAGGGTCTTTGTAGGGGTAACTGAGCTATTAGTAGTAGTAGTAGTAGTAGTAGTAGTAGTAGTAGTAGTAGTAGTAGTATACTTTATTTCGTGTTATAAAAAGATAAATAGAGGATTTATTAATAGTAAAATAAAATGTAAATAAGATGTGTGATCAATCTCGTCAATTCTGGGTCAACTTTAATATATTTTTCGTAATTTTGTTTAGTATATTTAACCAGACAGAAAAAAAAACATCAGAATTGTTATATATATAAATTTAGTTCAGATATCAATTATAATTTTTTTTTTTATCTTTTCTTATCTCTTACATTCATCAAGTATACTTTATTTTTTTATCGATTATTATATATATTTGGATATTTTTTTCCCATCCCATTCGAGGCTGTTGAACGATGACATTTTACTCCCAACGAAAATATATTGTGATTTTTGTTTTTTTTTAACCTTATTTAAAAAAAGCTGCCTCTCGAAAACGTGTGAATTCTGGGTGTAATAATAAACATGAGGAATTTGATTTGATGAGAAGGAATATTTTTTTTTTTTTTTGGTGTATGTGTATTGTAAAGTGTAGTTTGAACTTAGAGGCTGTGGTGGTGGTGGTGGTGTTATTATTATTATTATTATTATTATTATTATTATTATTATTTCATCTTTAATTTTCTGTTTGTCGTTTATTTGCGGTTGCCAACTTGTATGATAAATTACCGAGTGTGTAGCACGAAAATATTGATAGTTAATTTATGTAAATATAGATAATTGGTTGGTATTGGTGGTTTTAAATTCTTCTGTGATCGTTTATTATATTATTTTCATTATTTTGGTTAAGTTATATTTGTTTTAGAGCGTTCATTGTAGAGTAACAGAGGCCAGTAGACAGCTTCCTTAGTCTAACATCTTTAACATTAGACAAGCAAGCTGGGCCACAAACACGCGTTGCTGCCTCCTGATTGGATGAGAACCTAACCACCAAGCTTGATGCTGATTGGTCCAGAAATTTTTGCAACTCGATACGGATTGGACTAGCGGTTAAAGTAAGTCGATGCTGATTGGGTGTAGGATTTAAACAACGCTATGCTGATTGAACGAGAAGGATAAGCAAATCGATGCGGATTGGAGCAGAAAGCTGTGAGACTTCATGCTGATTGGACGAGAAACGTAAACTATAAGCGATGATAGCGATTGGTGAAGAACTCTGGCAACTTTATACTGATTGGCTGAATGAAAAGTAACGGAAAATAGAAGTCACTTAATGTAGATTGGAAGAACCCAGCAGATAGATAGATAGATAGATAGATAGATAGATAGATAGATAGACCACAGGAAGATTATAGACACCCCAGATTATTTCACCTGATTAGACGCCCTATTGCTGCTTCGGATTAGGTAACGTTAGGTTAGGTTAGGTTAGATAGTCTTAGGTTAGGTTAGGTTAGGTAACGTTAGTGTTAGGTTTAGTTAGATTAGATACTCTTAGGTTAGGTTAGGTTACGTTTGTTTTAGGTTAGGTTAGGTGAGGTTAGGTTAGCATTAGGTTAGTGTAGCCACATATAGTTAATCCACATCCCATTGGTTAATACAGTTAAAACCTAAACAAAAAAAAAATAACAGTTAATCACCAGACAGTTAACCCCTCAAGGTTCACCCCGACAGGAACTTTCCAATATGCCCCTTGTACAAACTGCCACAATATGACCCCCCTTCCTCCCTTAAACTACCTATTGTACTGCTAGTTTGGTATTGTGGTGAGAGGTAGTTATAGTCGTCGCTGTTATTGTCTTTGAGTGGAGGTGTTATTTCGTTCTATGTTATTATAAGAACAATAGAACAGCCTCTGGTGAACTGTGTGTGTGGGTGTGTGTGTGTGTGTCTGTGTGTGTGTGTGTGGGTGTGTGTGTGTGTGTGTGTGTGTGTGTGTCCAATGAGTATAAAGACAGTCAAATTCCATTATTAAACCAACACATTAAATAACTAAGGAGAGAGAGAGAGAGAGAGAGAGAGAGAGAGAGAGAGAGAGAGAGAGAGAGAGATTAATAGAAAACGGTTGAAAATAAGATAGAGAAGTAGAGAGAAAGAAAGAATAGAGAAAAAAGAGAGAAAATGAAAAGACAGTGAACACGTAAACACACACACACACACACACAAAACCTGGTGGTGGTGTTGTGGACGAAGATGGCAACATTACTCACTCTGAACCCACACTGATGCGGGTAGCTAATGACGTCACAGAAGGTCCTCACAGCTGCCCCCCGCGACACACACACACACACACACACACATTCAACGGTGAGTAATGCTGACTCTGGCTTGTTTCATCCCGGGGGGGGGGGGGGGCTGGGTGAGTGGGTGAGTCCAAGGTGAAAATAATCCACTCGTTCAGGGGCATAGATAAAATCCACGTGTTTAAGGGCATGGCGAGTGTTCATTGGTTCTCTTCCATTATGCCGTCATCTTGTGGAATAAATGATTGGTACAGTACATCTGGGAATGATACAGAATGACGTCCATGATGTGTAAACCAACCAACAATCAACATTCCCTGATACGCGTGGGTTCTGCTGGACAGTGGTAGTCTAGTGCGGGGGGAAGGGAGCACTCATCTGGCACTCACTCATCCCACGTTACTCAACACAGCAGTGAGTAAACCCCCGCCGTAACTCATCGTATGAGTCAATGAGTAACGTGAGGGAATTATCCAGAAAAAAAATTACTCAACTAATTTCAACTCATTTAATCATGGTTACTTGGGGGAGGGGTTAGGTTAGGTGAGGAATTTGACGACGTACATAAATGCTTGATTACCTTATCTCCACACACACACACCGATATTGTTAGAATAATAAACAACTCCTGATTTATGTACTGTACAGCCCTGTAAATGTATTCAATGCATATTATATCATTATGTCTAAATCAAATGTAAGTGTATATTTTCAGCCACCGGCTGCAACTCTTAATAAACCGTTTATTATTATTATTATTATTATTATTATTATTATTATTATTATTATTATTATTATTATTACACACACACACCTACCTATCTTCCTCTTTCTCTTCTCTTCTTTCTCCTCTCCTCTCTCTTGTCTCCTCTCCCCCCTTCCCTTTATTTTCCCTATTCCCCATCCGTTTCCTCTGCCTCGCCCCTTCCTGCCCCCCCTCCCCCATTTTCCCGTTATTCTATCTATCTCCGTCTTTTCCCCCATCCTACCCCTCCCTCATCCTCTATCCCCCCTCCCCCTCCCTCCACATATTCCAGTCACCCCCAACACAAAGACTGTAAACATTATCCCCCTCTCACCACCTCTCACCTCTACCCCTCACCTCTTCCCTCTCCCCTACCCCCCCCCCCCACACCTCCACCCCACTCACCCCCACCTCCCACTTTGTCCAGGAAGTCACGAAACGATTGAAAGTGTGTGTGTGTGTGTGTGTGTGTGTGTGTAGAAAGGAAGGGTGTGTATGTAGGTTCTATATACGGGCCGGAGGTTCATGCGTGTTTATCTGATAAGAGGGAGTTGTGTTTACATATTACCCAGCGTTCGTCATATGAATCCGGCTAAATCCTGAATCATTATAATACAGAAAACCGGATTCACGAAAACTTATACATTTTTTTTTTGGTTTTTGTTGATTTTGTTAGTGTTGTTATTGTTTTTGTTGATGTTATTGTTATTGTTTATTGTTTTTCCCTCCGTTATTGAAGATGTAAGGTGTTATCTAGGTTAGGTTAGGTTCTCACGCCACCAGATAAAGAGAAAACAAATCACGTAAGAATCTTTGGGAATCTTAAGACAAGCAAATAAACAGAAGAGCTCAGTTAAATAACCCACAGACAGACAGATAGATAGACGGGCAGATAGATAGACGGGTAGATAGATAGACGGGAAGATAGACAGACAGGCAGATAGATAGACAGACAACCCACAGACAGGCAGACAGACAGATAATAACCCACAAACAAACAGACAGTAACCTACAGACAGACAGACAGACAGACACAGAAACCCGACCAGCTCATTAGGAAGGACAGATAAGTGAATAAACATTCCTCCTACGTCTAGAAACTTAGAAGTAGATTAATATAACTAATTAATCATATAAGTAACTGGATAATTAAATGAGAAAGACAGCGGGGGCGTTAACGATCGCCGGAGAGAACGATATGGTCTCTTCTCTAGCTCGGGCGAGGGAGTGACGTCACGGGATAGTTATGACGTTAAGCTGTGACATCATCCATGGCTCTTTCTACCCCGCGTTGTACTGGAGTTCACACGGGAAATGTAGTAATCTCTCTCTCTCTCTCTCTCTCTCTCTCTCTCTCTCTCTCTCTCTCTCTCTCTGTAGTGTGTGACGCTCGTGTGTATTGGAGTGTAGAGGTGTAGCCCAGGTGTAGTCACAGGTATAAAGGTGGAATAGAAGTCTCAAGGCAGGTGTAAACACTCAATTAGTAGTGGTGTATGGTGTTGTACTAGTGTAGGATGGTGTAGTTGTTGTAGTGTGGCCTCAGGTTATAGTATTGGGTGTAAGGTGTAGTAGTGTATTAGGTATGTTTCCACTTCTATGAGGTGTAGAGGGTGTGTAAATATGGGTGCAGAATACAGTGTTGTTTAATGATACAATTACTGATGTCAACAGAATTCCTCTTCTTCCTCCTCTTCCTCTTCCTCCTCTCCCTACTCTTCACTTCCTCTTTCTTTCCGCTTCCTACTCCTTCTTCTCTTCCTTTGTTTTTCCTCCTCCTCCTCCTCCTCCTCCTCCTCCTCCTCCTACTATGGCAACCCTGACACCCTCTGCATTTAGGAAACCAAAAGGTCAGAGGTCAACAACACAACACGACCAAGAAGAGGCATCGCCAGCAAGATGTCACGGGTTCGATTCCCGGGCCGGTGGTAGTTGTTTGGACATACTTCCTAGCCCCCATTAGTCCTTATTCACCTAGCAGTAAAGTAGGTACCTGTTGTAAGTCGAAAGTTGCGAATTCGTATTCAGGGAAAGTTGTTGGAGCTTCAAATAACTTGATGACAAACACCACTGACTCTTCAGGCTTCTACGCCCTTAACTCATGAGACATAAAGGCAAACATGAACTCCGCATGCTTCCCTGTTGGGCGCTGTAAACGCTTCTGCGCTTCACCTTACACAAGGATGTAGGGGAGTGCCCAATAAAGAAAAAAACCGCAACCCGGAGTTAGTTTACACCTCGCTCAAGTGCAACCAAAATTAGAGGGAGGTGTCGTGTCGTGGGTGTAGATGTATAGGATGTGTAGTATAATGGATATATATACAGTGTTGGTGTATATACCGAGGTGTATTTTGTATAATGATGAAGAGTGAATAAAGATCTGTTACGGGGTTATATCACCAACACCTATTTCTGTCACCATTATCACCTATACCACAATCCCCTTACGACCTTCTAGCCATCAACCATAACAATAACAACACTACAACACCTCTCTCTCACAACCACTACATTCACCCGTTTTCTGTTGTGTGGTTTGTTATGACGTTAGGGAAAACTAAACTATTTTTTCATACTTTCACCAAAACTGAAATTAATCGTTCACGTGACCTCAAACAACGCCACATGGATGGGAGAAAGAAAAAAAATTCTGTACACGTTGAATGCGATTTCCTGTCTGGTTCACTGTCTCAGATATGAAATGAGACAGGCGAACTATGACAGGACCCTCGTCGCTTCTTTGACGATGGGTCCATGGGCAGGGTGGGTGGGTCCATGGGCAGGGTGGTTGGATGGGTCCATGGACTGGTTGGGCCCATGGGCCGGGTGGGTCCCTGGGTTGGGTGGGTTCATGGGCTGGGAGGGGACTGGTCTGTTCCTCCTCCCATGGGCTATGACTCGACGCTAGCAAGGTAATTATGCATGTTATCACCACCGTTACTGTCAATATAACGACAGATGTTCGTCTCTGAATACCACCACCGCCCCTTCTAACCTACTCTCTCTCTCTCTCTCTCTCTCTCTCTCTCTCTCTCTCTCTCTCTCTCTCTCTCTCTCTCTCTTTCTATGATTGTTTCAATTTGTGTGTGTGTGTGTGTGTGTGTGTGTGTGTGTGTGTGTGTATATTTAACCATGTTCATGTGTGTACTTCCTTGCATGTGTACGTCTTTGTCTCACTACAGGAGGATGAACATTTTTGTGTACACGTCCGTGGAATTGAGGAAGCCTCCATGTGCGTCATGAAAATCTACACGCCACCATGTACACTACATCTACTACACCATCATCTACACTACATTTACCACACCATCATCTACACTATATCTACTACACCATCATCTACACTATATCTACTACACCATCATCTACACTACATCTACTACACCATCATCTACACTACAACTACTACACCATCATCTACACTACAACTACTACACCATCATCTACACTATATCTACTACACCATCATCTACACTACATTTTCCACACCATCATCTACTACACCATCATCTACACTACATCTACTACACCATCATCTACACTATATCTACTACACCATCATCTACACTACATTTACCACACCATCATCTACACTACATCTACTACACCATCATCTACACTACATCTACTACACCATCATCTACACTACAACTACTGCACCATCATCTACACTACATCTACTACACCATCATCTACACTACATCTACTACACCATCATCTACACTACATCTACTACACCATCATCTACACTACATCTACTACACCATCATCTACACTACATCTACTACACCATCATCTACACTACAACTACTACACCATCATCTACACTACATCTACTGCACCATCATCTACACTACAACTACTGCACCATCATCTACACTACATCTACTACACCATCATCTACACTACATCTACTACACCATCATCTACACTACATCTAATACACCATCATCTACTACACCATCATCTACACTACAACTACTGCACCATCATCTACACTACATCTACTACACCATCATCTACACTACATCTACTACACCATCATCTACACTACATCTACTACACCATCATCTACACTACATCTACTACACCATCATCTACACTACATCTACTACACCATCATCTACACTACATCTACTACACCATCATCTACACTACAACTACTACACCATCATCTACACTACATCTACTCCACCATCATCTACACTATATCTACTACACCATCATCTACACTACATTTACCACACCATCATCTACTACACCATCATCTACACTACATCTACTGCACCATCATCTACACTACAACTACTGCACCATCATCTACACTACATCTACTGCACCATCATCTACACTACATCTACTACACCATCATCTACACTACATCTACTACACCATCATCTACACTACATCTACTACACCATCATCTACACTACATCTACTACACCATCATCTACACTACATCTACTACACCATCATCTACACTACAACTACTGCACCATCATCTACACTACATCTACTACACCATCATCTACACTACATCTACTACACCATCATCTACACTACATCTACTACACCATCATCTACACTACATCTACTACACCATCATCTACACTACAACTACTACACCATCATCTACACTACATCTACTCCACCATCATCTACACTATATCTAGTACACCATCATCTACACTACACCAAATACACTATCCTATACACTACACCTACTACACATTTAAGATAACTCACTCTGTTCCAGGTTGACTATAAATTGCTACCGTAGTTGGTAATCTGTTCAGACAATTTACGCTGTCAAAATAGTTGTTAATGTTTAAAAATTAAAAATGTGTCACAGGTCTGTAATGCTCAGCTGTTTGGTGACTTATCTCGTAGTGTTAAACCTAAGTGGACACGAGGCCAAAAAGAGACACTCACTGCTCGGTCTGACTAATGAAGACATTGTGGCACTTCATTGGTGGACGAGTCAACAAATGACCGTGGCGGACAGGGATCAAATTGCTCGTTATTTTGGTTATAATTTGTCTCCCATAAAAGATGACTTCAGCGAAGAAAAGTTATTTCAGGAGTCGCAAAAAATTCACACCATCGGAGAGTCTGACGACGGCATCACAGAGGACTGGAAAGACTACGTTGCCAAATATTTTGGAATCGACGAAGAGTACAATTACCGTCTGGTGGAAACGTACTCCAACGTAGAGTCCAGCAACCATGGTCTGGTGGAAACGTCCTCCAACGTAGAGTCCAGCAACCATGGTCTGGTGGAAACGTCCTCCAACGTAGAGTCCAGCAACCATGGTCTGGTGGAAACGTCCTCCAACGTAGAGTCCAGCAACCATGGTCTGGTGGAAACGTCCTCCAACGTAGAGTCCAGCAACCATGGTCTGGTGGAAACGTCCTCGAACGTAGAGTCCAGCAACCATGGTCTGGTGGAAACGTCCTCCAACGTAGAGTCCAGCAACCATGGTCTGGTGGAAACGTCCTCCAACGTAGAGTCCAGCAACCATGGTCTGGTGGAAACGTCCTCCAACGTAGAGTCCAGCAACCATGGTCTGGTGGAAACATCCTCCAACGTAGAGTCCAGCAACCATGGTCTGGTGGAAACGTCCTCCAACGTAGAGTCCAGCAACCATGGTCTGGTGGAAACGTCCTCCAACGTAGAGTCCAGCAACCATGGTCTGGTGGAAACGTCCTCCAACGTAGAGTCCAGCAACGACGATAATGAAGAACCTGGGTAGTTCCAAATGTATTATACCCTAGATAGGCCCAGATTCATCACAGATACAGCAGTGCGCTTGGAACCCCCTGAAATCTACGACAACCAAGGAGAACGGCTACTGCACGCTCCGGTACTCTTCGGCCCAGAGTTCGGCGAAGACGGTTCTATACTCCACTTGAGCTCTGACAGAAAGTCTAGCGACGATGATGAAGACAAATCGAACACCTTCCAATCTCCCATATTCTCCTCACCTCTCATCCCATCCCTTGTCCATCCCCCACATTCTCTTTCTCCCCTTTCCCCTCTTCCCTCCCCTTCTCTCATCTCCCCTCTTCCCTCCCATAATAATGAAGAGGAGGCGGAGGAAGAAGAAGAAGAGGAGAAAGACGAATCCTCCACCGCCTAGGACTCCAGTATTAAGCTCCCATTAAATCGAACGAACATCAAAACATGGTTGAGTAAGCTCCATGACCATCGGTGGACGATAAGTGGTATGGTAGTGGCTGAGGGGCTAATCATTTCGTTGATTGCTTATTTTCTCAACAAGTTCGTTAGTTCAAAAATTCTAGGAGAACATTCTCAAAGCCCAGTGTGTCCTCGCCCTTCTTTCCCACGAACTGGAGCAGCAGTCTTACTCTCCCGTAGAAACGTCGTCTACGACAATGACGGTAATATAAAACTTGGTCTATGCGAAACTATCAAAACAAAAATATTGAGGAGACTTTCCGATTTCTTTACATTTCGTTTTTATTTTCAACCGGGCAAAGCAAGACTTTGAGTCCCCAAACTAACGTGAAAATTTCCCCAGAATTATTAATATTTCCGAACCACTGTTAAACTTGTGGAATTGTGGTGTTTAAGTAAAGTTCCTTTCATCGCCGTTGAATTGAATTGAATTGAATTGAAAAATTTTATTTAGCCAGAAAAATGCAGGTGCAGAGTGGATAATAATAAGAATATTAACATGGCTGAGCCAGTTGAGAACCTGAGCTCTCTTTGAGGCACCTGATATATACTATACATTTATCTCAAGGAAGTATTATGTAACATTTAGTATCATCTGGAATAGTATAATAGCATGGTAGTAATAAGTACACCTCATAGTGTTACCACGGTTATCACTTCAATATTTGTTTATTTTATTATTTATTATTTATTATTTTGTATTTTATTTATTTATTTTTCTTATTATTTTGTTTATTTATTTATTTATACATACATATACACATACTTATACATACATACACATATATATATAGATACATATATATATATATATATATACATAAACACACACATACATATACATATAAATTAGAGTGGAATTTAAAAACATTTGTATAATGGGGGAGCAGTACAACCTGGGTTGTGCAGTAACAAGGTTGAACACTAATCTAGTTTCCGTGAAGAAAAAAAAATCCCCCATTGACACTTTCCATTTAAATCAGCATAATTATTCCTTTTCATAATTTCCCCCCAAACTGCCATTTCCTAGATTTTCCCTAAATCCACTCCAATTTCCCGGTCTAGGAACTTTTTCCCCAAAACTGGAGCTCTGATTATTATTATAATTATTACACTACTGTACTACTGCTGCTGATGTCCGTCAGTTTTTTTGTGTGCCTTGGCTGTGATCTCAGCCAGACCTGTGTTACCCTCTCAGCCTAACCTGTGTTACCCTCTCAGTCTGACCTGTGTTACCCTCTCAGCCAGACCTGTGTTACCCTCTCAGCCTAACCTGTGTTACCCTCTCAGTCTGACCTGTGTTACCCTCTCAGCCTGACCTGTGTTACCCTCTCAGTCTGATCTGTGTTACCCTCTCAGTCTGACCTGTGTTGCCCTCTCAGCCTGACCTGTGTTACCCTCTCAGTCTGACCTGCGTTACCTTCTCAGCCTAACCTGTGTTACCCTCTCAGCCTGACCTGTGTTACCCTCTCAGCCTAACCTGTGTTACCCTCTCAGTCTGACCTGTGTTACCCTCTCAGTCTGACCTGTGTTACCCTCTCAGCCTGACCTGTGTTACCCTCTCAGCCTGACCTGTGTTACCCTCTCAGTCTGACCTGTGTTACCCTCTCAGTCTGACCTGTGTTACCCTCTCAGCCTGACCTGTGTTACCCTCTCAGTCTGACCTGTGTTACCCTCTCAGCCTAACCTGTGTTACCCTCTCAGCCTGACCTGTGTTACCCTCTCAGCTTAACCTGTGTTACCCTCTCAGTCTGACCTGTGTTACCCTCTCAGTCTGACCTGTGTTACCCTCTCAGCCTGACCTGTGTTACCCTCTCAGCCTGACCTGTGTTACCCTCTCAGCCTAACCTGTGTTACCCTCTCAGTCTGACCTGTGTTACCCTCTCAGTCTGACCTGTGTTACCCTCTCAGCCTGACCTGTGTTACCCTCTCAGTCTGACCTGTGTTACCCTCTCAGCCTGACCTGTGTTACCCTCTCAGTCTGACCTGTGTTACCCTCTCAGTCTGACCTGTGTTACCCTCTCAGCCTGACCTGTGTTACCCTCTCAGTCTGACCTGTGTTACCCTCTCAGCCTGACCTGTGTTACCCTCTCAGTCTGACCTGTGTTACCCTCTCAGTCTCACCTGTGTTACCCTCTCAGTCTGACCTGTGTTACCCTCTCAGCTTGACCTGTGTTACCCACTCAGTCTGACCTGTGTTACCCTCTCAGTCTGACCTGTGTTACCCTCTCAGTCTGACCTGTGTTACCCTCTCAGTCTGACCTGTGTTACCCTCTCAGCCTGACCTGTGTTACCCTCTCAGCCTGACCTGTGTTACCCTCTCAGTCTGACCTGTGTTACCCTCTCAGCCTGACCTGTGTTACCCTCTCAGTCTGACCTGTGTTACCCTCTCAGCCTAACCTGTGTTACCCTCTCAGCCTGACCTGTGTTACCCTCTCAGCCTAACCTGTGTTAGCCTCTCAGTCTGACCTGTGTTGCCCTCTCAGTCTGACCTGTGTTACCCTCTCAGTCTGACCTGTGTTACCCTCTCAGCCTGACCTGTGTCACCCTCTCAGTCTGACCTGTGTTACCCTCTCAGTCTGACCTGTGTTACCCTCTCAGTCTGACCTGTGTTACCCTCTCAGTCTGACCTGTGTTACCCTCTCAGTCTGACCTGTGTTACCCTCTCAGCCTGACCTGTGTTACCCTCTCAGTCTGACCTGTGTTACCCTCTCAGTCTGACCTGTGTTACCCTCTCAGCCTAACCTGTGTTACCCTCTCAGTCTGACCTGTGTTACCCTCTCAGTCTGACCTGTGTTACCCTCTCAGTCTGACCTGTGTTACCCTCTCAGTCTGACCTGTTACCCTCTCAGCCTAACCTGTGTTACCCTCTCAGTCTGACCTGTGTTACCCTCTCAGTCTGACCTGTGTTACCCTCTCAGTCTGACCTGTGTTAGCCTCTCAGTCTAACCTGTGTTAGCCTCTCAGTCTAACCTGTGTTACCCTCTCAGTCTAACCTGTGTTACCCTCTCAGCTTGACCTGTGTTACCCTCTCAGTCTGACCTGTGTTACCCTCTCAGTCTGACCTGTGTTACCCTCTCAGCCTGACCTGTGTTACCCTCTCAGCCTGACCTGTGTTACCCTCTCAGCCTAACCTGTGTTACCCTCTCAGCCTAACCTGTGTTACCCTCTCAGCCTGACCTGTGTTACCCTCTCAGCCTGACCTGTGTTACCCTCTCAGTCTGACCTGTGTTACCCTCTCAGTCTGACCTGTGTTACCCTCTCAGTCTGACCTGTGTTACCCTCTCAGCCTAACCTGTGTTACCCTCTCAGTCTGACCTGTGTTACCCTCTCAGTCTGACCTGTGTTCGCCTCTCAGTCTGACCTGTGTTACCCTCTCAGTCTGACCTGTGTTACCCTCTCAGTCTGACCTGTGTTACCCTCTCAGTCTGACCTGTATTACCCTCTCAGACAATTATTTTCCACGAACTACTGTATGTCCATGTACAGTATATGTGGTTGTGTACAGTACACAGTATGTGCAGGCACGATGGCATGAACGGCAGTGTCCTGCACAATGGCACCCAGTCTGAGTTCTTCCCCATCCAAACTGGGGTAAAACAAGGGTGTGTACTGGTACCAACTCTCTTTTCCATTTCTTGGCTGCTTTCCTTACTCGTGCTAGTGCCAATTAAACTGGCGGGGTGGACATGCAGCACCGGATGAAAGGACTCTTCAACATAAAACGACTCCAGGCAGGAACAAAAGTGTCGGCCGCTTCTATCACTGAACTTCAGAATGCAGACGACCTCACCCTCGTGGTTCACACTGAATGCGACCTACAGGAGATCCTGAACACCTACGCAGATGTATATGCATACTTCGGCCATGAGGTGGATGTACGTAACATTCAGTCTCTTTTTCAGCCTGACCCTGGTTCTGCCACACAATCCACCATCCATCCAGCTTAATGGTATTACCCTCTCTAATGTTACCCACTTCCAGTACCTTTCCTCCCATCTGTCCACCACCACGGACATCGATGAAGAGATTCAACATCGGATGAGATGTTCATCTCAAGCCTTTGGCAGACTCACGTACTCGTGTCTTCAGCTGTAGGGAGCTGAAATTTTTTACAAAGTTGCACATATATCGAGCAGTGGTCCTCCCCACCCTGCTATATGGCAGCGAGACATGGGTCTCATACAGAAGGAACCTCGAGGCACTTAAAAAGTTTCACTAACGTTGTCTGCGTTCCATCCTCCAAGTTCGGTGGGAAGACTAGAGAACAAATGCCAGTATTCTCACTGACACCAACTGTAGGAAAATCGAGACTACCATTATCCATGAACAACTATGCTGCACTGGCCATGTTATCCCCATGGACGACAGTAGACTGCCAAAGCAGCTACTTTGCAGTCACCTAACGAATAGTAAACGTAACACTGGCGGGCAACTGAAAAGGTATAAGGATAGTCCTAAGAAAATCCTTAAAACGTGCCAAATCGACCCCCTCACCTGGGAGATGATCACTCCACACCATAACGCTTGGAGGAGCACCACACCAGGTGTCAATACTTTCGAGTTAGCTCAACTGCATACCGAGGCAAAGAAGCGCGAGCGCCGGAAAGACACTGTCGCCGACCCTCCCGCACTAGATGTAGCCCTCCACACGTGCAACATTTGTAGGCGGCCCTGCCGATCCTGCATCGGCCTCCCGAGTCAACTTAGAGCTCACCAACGCAGGTGATATCCTGAATAACTCATATCATTGTATCAAAGCTTGATGATCGTCATACTCGATTCCGAGTGATAACTAAGTAGTGTGTATGCCCTCGTGTGCGTTATTGCAAGAGAAAGTGCGTGCATACCTGTGCGTCATAGAAATTCATGTATGTGTGCGTCATAGTAATAGTGTGTGGGGGGTTGTCAGAAAACGTTCATTAGTGTGCGTATCGTCGTAAGTTCCTGTGTACGTCTGTGTATACCAATGAACACATTCCCCATCCCCCCTCGGGTGGTGAATTTCAACTCAACTCTACACCTTGTTTGGTTAGGTTTGGTTTGGTTACTCTAGGTTAGTGTCAGGTTAATATAGGTTAGAATTTTGCACTGTAACCACTGTCTAAAAGCTTCCTAATCCTCCCCCCACACACACATTCACACAACACACACACTCACGCACGCACACACACACTCACTCACTCACTCACACACCCACACACACACACACGCACACACGAACCACCTGAATACAGTTGGCTAGACGACACTCCTCTACCCGACAAGAGCGTCAGGTCTCTCTCTCTCTCTCTCTCTCTCTCTCTCTCTCTCTCTCTCTCTCTCTCTCTCTCTCTCTCTCTCTCTCTCTCTCTCTATATATATATATATATATATATATATATATATATATATATATATATATATATATATATATATATATATATATGATTGTTTCAATTTGACTGTGTGTGTGTGTTTGTATTTAACCATGTGCATGTGTGTACATCCTTGCATGTGTACGTCTTTGTCTCACTACAGGAGGATAAACATTTTTGTGTACACGTCCGTGGAATTGAGGAAGCCTCCATGTGCGTCATGATAATCTACACGCCACCATGTACACTACATCTACTACACCATCATCTACACTACATCTACTACACCATCATCTACACTACAACTACTACATCCATCATCTACACTACAACTACTGCACCATCATCTACACCATCATCTACACTACATCTACAACACCATCATCTACACTACATCTACTACACCATCATCTACACTACATCTACTACACCATCATCTACACTACAACTACTGCACCATCATCTACACTACAACTACTACACCATCATCTACACTACAACTACTGCACCATCATCTACACTACAACTACTACACCATCATCTACACTACATCTACTACACCATCATCTACACTACAACTACTACACCATCATCTACACTACATCTACTACACCATCATCTACACTACAACTACTACACCATCATCTACACTACATCTACTACACCATCATCTACACTACAACTACTACACCATCATCTACACTACAACTACTACACCATCATCTACACTACAACTACTACACCATCATCTACACTACAACTACTACACCATCATCTACACTACATCTACTACACCATCATCTACACTACAACTACTACACCATCATCTACACTACATCTACTGCACCATCATATACACTACATCTACTACACCATCATCTACACTACATCTACTACACCATCATCTACACCATCATCTACACCATCATCTACACTACATCTACTACACCATCATCTACACTACATCTACTACACCATCATCTTCACTGCAACTACTACACCATCATCTACACTACATCTACTACACCATCATCTACACTACATCTACTACACCATCATCTACACTACATCTACTACACCATCATCTACACCATCATCTACACTACATCTACTACACCATCATCTACACTATATCTAGTACACCATCATCTACACTACATCTACTGCACCATCATCTACACTACATCTACTACACCATCATCTACACTACATCTACTGCACCATCATCTACACTACATCTACTACACCATCATCTACACTATATCTAGTACACCATCATCTACACTACATCTACTGCACCATCATCTACACTACATCTACTACACCATCATCTACACTACATCTACTGCACCATCATCTACACTATATCTAGTGCACCATCATCTACACTACACCAAATACACTATCCTCTACACTACATCTACTACACCATCATCTACACCATCATCTACACTACATCTACTACACCATCATCTACACTACATCTACTGCACCATCATCTACACTACATCTACTACACCATCATCTACACTACAACTACTGCACCATCATCTACACTACAACTACTGCACCATCATCTACACTATATCTAGTACACCATCATCTACACTACACCAAATACACTATCCTCTACACTACATCTACTACACCATCATCTACACCATCATCTACACTACATCTACTACACCATCATCTACACTATATCTAGTACACCATCGTCTACACTACACCAAATACACTATCCTATACACTACATCTACTACACCATCATCTACACTATGTCTAGTACACCATCATCTACACTATATCTAGTACACCATCATCTACACTACATCTACTACACCATCATCTACACTACACCAAATACACTATCCTATACACTACATCTACTACACCATCATCTACACTATGTCTAGTACACCATCGTCTACACTACACCAAATACACTATCCTATACACTACACCTACTACACATTTAAGATAACTCACTCTGTTCTAGGTTGACTATAAATTGCTACCGTAGTTGGTAATCTGTTGAGACAATTTATGGTGTCAAAATAGTTGTTAATGTTTAAAAATTAAAAATGTGTCACAGGTCTGTAATGCTCAGCTGTTTGGTGACTTATCTCGTAGTGTTAAACCTAAGTGGACACGAGGCCAAAAAGAGACACTCACTGCTCGGTCTGACTAATGAAGACATTGTGGCACTTCATTGGTGGACGAGTCAACAAATGACCGTGGCGGACAGGGATCAAATTGCTCGTTATTTTGGTTATAATTTGTCTCCCATAAAAGATGACTTCAGCGAAGAAAAGTTATTTCAGGAGTCGCAAAAAATTCACACCATCGGAGAGTCTGACGACGGCATCACAGAGGGTTGGAAAGACGACGTTGCCAAACATTTTGGAATCGACGAAGAGTACAATTAACGTCTGGTGGAAACGTCCTCCAACGTAGAGTCCAGCAACCATGGTCTGGTGGAAACGTCCTCCAACGTAGAGTCCAGCAACCATGGTCTGGTGGAAACGTCCTCCAACGTAGAGTCCAGAAACCATGGTCTGGTGGAAACGTCCTCCAACGTAGAGTCCAGCAACCATGGTCTGGTGGAAACGTCCTCCAACGTAGAGTCCAGCAACCATGGTCTGGTGGAAACGTCCTCCAACGTAGAGTCCAGCAACCATGGTCTGGTGGAAACGTCCTCCAACGTAGAGTCCAGCAACCATGGTCTGGTGGAAACGTCCTCCAACGTAGAGTCCAGCAACCATGGTCTGGTGGAAACGTCCTCCAACGTAGAGTCCAGCAACCATGGTCTGGTGGAAACGTCCTCCAACGTAGAGTCCAGCAACCATGGTCTGGTGGAAACGTCCTCCAACGTAGAGTCCAGCAACCATGGTCTGGTGGAAACGTCCTCCAACGTAGAGTCCAGCAACCATGGTCTGGTGGAAACGTCCTCCAACGTAGAGTCCAGCAACCATGGTCTGGTGGAAACGTCCTCCAACGTAGAGTCCAGCAACGATGGTCTGGTGGAAACGTCCTCCAACGTAGAGTCCAGCAACCATGGTCTGGTGGAAACGTCCTCCAACGTAGAGTCCAGCAACCATGGTCTGGTGGAAACGTCCTCCAACGTAGAGTCCAGCAACCATGGTCTGGTGGAAACGTCCTCCAACGTAGAGTCCAGCAACCATGGTCTGGTGGAAACGTCCTCCAACGTAGAGTCCAGCAACCATGGTCTGGTGGAAACGTCCTCCAACGTAGAGTCCAGCAACCATGGTCTGGTGGAAACGTCCTCCAACGTAGAGTCCAGCAACCATGGTCTGGTGGAAACGTCCTCCAACGTAGAGTCCAGCAACCATGGTCTGGTGGAAACGTCCTCCAACGTAGAGTCCAGCAACCATGGTCTGGTGGAAACGTCCTCCAACGTAGAGTCCAGCAACCATGGTCTGGTGGAAACGTCCTCCAACGTAGAGTCCAGCAACGACGATAATGAAGAACCTGGGTAGTTCCAAATGTATTATACCCTAGATAGGCCCAGATTCATCACAGATACAGCAGTGCGCTTGGAACCCCCTGAAATCTACGACAACCAAGGAGAACGGCTACTGCACGCTCCGGTACTCTTCGGCCCAGAGTTCGGCGAAGACGGTTCTATACTCCACTTGAGCTCTGACAGAAAGTCTAGCGACGATGATGAAGACAAATCGAACACCTTCCAATCTCCCATATTCTCCTCACCTCTCATCCCATCCCTTGTCCATCCCCCACATTCTCTTTCTCCCCTTTCCCCTCTTCCCTCCCCTTCTCTCATCTCCCCTCTTCCCTCCCATAATAATGAAGAGGAGGCGGAGGAAGAAGAAGAAGAGGAGAAAGACGAATCCTCCACCGCCTAGGACTCCAGTATTAAGCTCCCATTAAATCGAACGAACATCAAAACATGGTTGAGTAAGCTCCATGACCATCGGTGGACGATAAGTGGTATGGTAGTGGCTGAGGGGCTAATCATTTCGTTGATTGCTTATTTTCTCAACAAGTTCGTTAGTTCAAAAATTCTAGGAGAACATTCTCAAAGCCCAGTGTGTCCTCGCCCTTCTTTCCCACGAACTGGAGCAGCAGTCTTACTCTCCCGTAGAAACGTCGTCTACGACAATGACGGTAATATAAAACTTGGTCTATGCGAAACTATCAAAACAAAAATATTGAGGAGACTTTCCGATTTCTTTACATTTCGTTTTTATTTTCAACCGGGCAAAGCAAGACTTTGAGTCCCCAAACTAACGTGAAAATTTCCCCAGAATTATTAATATTTCCGAACCACTGTTAAACTTGTGGAATTGTGGTGTTTAAGTAAAGTTCCTTTCATCGCCGTTGAATTGAATTGAATTGAATTGAAAAATTTTATTTAGCCAGAAAAATGCAGGTGCAGAGTGGATAATAATAAGAATATTAACATGGCTGAGCCAGTTGAGAACCTGAGCTCTCTTTGAGGCACCTGATATATACTATACATTTATCTCAAGGAAGTATTATGTAACATTTAGTATCATCTGGAATAGTATAATAGCATGGTAGTAATAAGTACACCTCATAGTGTTACCACGGTTATCACTTCAATATTTGTTTATTTTATTATTTATTATTTATTATTTTGTATTTTATTTATTTATTTTTCTTATTATTTTGTTTATTTATTTATTTATACATACATATACACATACTTATACATACATACACATATATATATAGATACATATATATATATATATATATACATAAACACACACATACATATACATATACATATAAATTAGAGTGGAATTTAAAAACATTTGTATAATGGGGGAGCAGTACAACCTGGGTTGTGCAGTAACAAGGTTGAACACTAATCTAGTTTCCGTGAAGAAAAAAAAATCCCCCATTGACACTTTCCATTTAAATCAGCATAATTATTCCTTTTCATAATTTCCCCCCAAACTGCCATTTCCTAGATTTTCCCTAAATCCACTCCAATTTCCCGGTCTAGGAACTTTTTCCCCAAAACTGGAGCTCTGATTATTATTATAATTATTACACTACTGTACTACTACTGCTGCTGTCCGTCAGTTTTTTTGTGTGCCTTGGCTGTGATCTCAGCCTGACCTGTGTTACCCTCTCAGCCTGACCTGTGTTACCCTCTCAGCCTAACCTGTGTTACCCTCTCAGTCTGACCTGTGTTACCCTCTCAGTCTGACCTGTGTTACCCTCTCAGCCTGACCTGTGTTACCCTCTCAGCCTGACCTGTGTTACCCTCTCAGCCTGACCTGTGTTACCCTCTCAGTCTGACCTGTGTTACCCTCTCAGTCTGACCTGTGTTACCCTCTCAGCCTGACCTGTGTTACCCTCTCAGTCTGACCTGTGTTACCCTCTCAGCCTAACCTGTGTTACCCTCTCAGCCTAACCTGTGTTACCCTCTCAGTCTGACCTGTGTTACCCTCTCAGTCTGACCTGTGTTACCCTCTCAGTCTGACCTGTGTTACCCTCTCAGTCTGACCTGTGTTACCCTCTCAGCCTAACCTGTGTTACCCTCTCAGCCTGACCTGTGTTACCCTCTCAGTCTGACCTGTGTTACCCTCTCAGCCTGACCTGTGTTACCCTCTCAGTCTGACCTGTGTTACCCTCTCAGTCTGACCTGTGTTACCCTCTCAGTCTGACCTGTGTTACCCTCTCAGCTTGACCTGTGTTACCCACTCAGTCTGACCTGTGTTACCCTCTCAGTCTGACCTGTGTTACCCTCTCAGTCTGACCTGTGTTACCCTCTCAGTCTGACCTGTGTTACCCTCTCAGCCTAACCTGTGTTACCCTCTCAGCCTGACCTGTGTTACCCTCTCAGTCTGACCTGTGTTACCCTCTCAGCCTGACCTGTGTTACCCTCTCAGTCTGACCTGTGTTACCCTCTCAGCCTGACCTGTGTTACCCTCTCAGCCTGACCTGTGTTACCCTCTCAGCCTAACCTGTGTTAGCCTCTCAGTCTGACCTGTGTTACCCTCTCAGTCTGACCTGTGTTACCCTCTCAGTCTGACCTGTGTTACCCTCTCAGCCTGACCTGTGTTACCCTCTCAGTCTGACCTGTGTTACCCTCTCAGTCTGACCTGTGTTACCCTCTCAGTCTGACCTGTGTTACCCTCTCAGTCTGACCTGTGTTACCCTCTCAGCCTGACCTGTGTTACCCTCTCAGTCTGACCTGTGTTACCCTCTCAGTCTGACCTGTGTTACCCTCTCAGCCTAACCTGTGTTACCCTCTCAGTCTGACCTGTGTTACCCTCTCAGTCTGACCTGTGTTACCCTCTCAGTCTGACGTGTGTTACCCTCTCAGTCTGACCTGTGTTACCCTCTCAGCCTAACCTGTGTTACCCTCTCAATCTGACCTGTGTTACCCTCTCAGTCTGACCTGTGTTACCCTCTCAGTCTGACCTGTGTTACCCTCTCAGTCTGACCTGTGTTACCCTCTCAGCCTAACCTGTGTTACCCTCTCAGTCTGACCTGTGTTACCCTCTCAGTCTGACCTGTGTTACCCTCTCAGTCTGACCTGTGTTAGCCTCTCAGTCTGACCTGTGTTAGCCTCTCAGTCTAACCTGTGTTACCCTCTCAGTCTAACCTGTGTTACCCTCTCAGCTTGACCTGTGTTACCCTCAGTCTGACCTGTGTTACCCTCTCAGTCTGACCTGTGTTACCCTCTCAGCCTGACCTGTGTTACCCTCTCAGCCTGACCTGTGTTACCCTCTCAGCCTAACCTGTGTTACCCTCTCAGCCTAACCTGTGTTACCCTCTCAGCCTGACCTGTGTTACCCTCTCAGCCTGACCTGTGTTACCCTCTCAGTCTGACCTGTGTTACCCTCTCAGTCTGACCTGTGTTACCCTCTCAGCCTGACCTGTGTTACCCTCTCAGCCTGACCTGTGTTACCCTCTCAGCCTGACCTGTGTTACCTTCTCAGTCTAACCTGTGTTACCCTCTCAGCCTGACCTGTGTTACCCTCTCAGCCTGACCTGTGTTACCCTCTCAGCCTGACCTGTGTTACCCTCTCAGCCTAACCTGTGTTACCCTCTCAGCCTGACCTGTGTTACCCTCTCAGCCTGACCTGTGTTACCCTCTCAGTCTGACCTGTGTTAGCCTCTCAGTCTGACCTGTGTTACCCTCTCTGTCTGACCTGTGTTACCCTCTCAGTCTGACCTGTGTTACCCTCTCAGTCTGACCTGTGTTACCCTCTCAGCCTAACCTGTGTTACCCTCTCAGTCTGACCTGTGTTAGCCTCTCAGTCTGACCTGTGTTACCCTCTCAGTCTGACCTGTGTTACCCTCTCAGTCTGACCTGTATTACCCTCTCAGACAATTATTTTCCACGAACTACTGTATGTCCATGTACAGTATATGTGGTTGTGTACAGTACACAGTATGTGCAGGCACGATGGCATGAACGGCAGTGTCCTGCACAATGGCACCCAGTCTGAGTTCTTCCCCATCCAAACTGGGGTAAAACAAGGGTGTGTACTGGTACCAACTCTCTTTTCCATTTTCTTGGCTGCTTTCCTTACTCGTGCTAGTGCCAATTAAACTGGCGGGGTGGACATGCAGCACCGGATGAAAGGACTCTTCAACATAAAACGACTCCAGGCAGGAACAAAAGTGTCGGCCGCTTCTATCACTGAACTTCAGAATGCAGACGACCTCACCCTCGTGGTTCACACTGAATGCGACCTACAGGAGATCCTGAACACCTACGCAGATGTATATGCATACTTCGGCCATGAGGTGGATGTACGTAACATTCAGTCTCTTTTTCAGCCTGACCCTGGTTCTGCCACACAATCCACCATCCATCCAGCTTAATGGTATTACCCTCTCTAATGTTACCCACTTCCAGTACCTTTCCTCCCATCTGTCCACCACCACGGACATCGATGAAGAGATTCAACATCGGATGAGATGTTCATCTCAAGCCTTTGGCAAACTCACGTACTCGTTTCTTCAGCTGTAGGGAGCTGAAATTTTTTACAAAGTTGCACATTTATCGAGCAGTGGTCCTCCCCACCCTGCTATATGGCAGCGAGACATGGGTCTCATACAGAAGGAACCTCGAGGCACTTAAAAAGTTTCACTAACGTTGTCTGCGTTCCATCCTCCAAGTTCGGTGGGAAGACTAGAGAACAAATGCCAGTATTCTCACTGACACCAACTGTAGGAAAATCGAGACTACCATTATCCATGAACAACTATGCTGCACTGGCCATGTTATCCCCATGGACGACAGTAGACTGCCAAAGCAGCTACTTTGCAGTCACCTAACGAATAGTAAACGTAACACTGGCGGGCAACTGAAAAGGTATAAGGATAGTCCTAAGAAAATCCTTAAAACGTGCCAAATCGACCCCCTCACCTGGGAGATGATCACTCCACACCATAACGCTTGGAGGAGCACCACACCAGGTGTCAATACTTTCGAGTTAGCTCAACTGCATACCGAGGCAAAGAAGCGCGAGCGCCGGAAAGACACTGTCGCCGACCCTCCCGCACTAGATGTAGCCCTCCACACGTGCAACATTTGTAGGCGGCCCTGCCGATCCTGCATCGGCCTCCCGAGTCAACTTAGAGCTCACCAACGCAGGTGATATCCTGAATAACTCATATCATTGTATCAAAGCTTGATGATCGTCATACTCGATTCCGAGTGATAACTAAGTAGTGTGTATGCCCTCGTGTGCGTTATTGCAAGAGAAAGTGCGTGCATACCTGTGCGTCATAGAAATTCATGTATGTGTGCGTCATAGTAATAGTGTGTGGGGGGTTGTCAGAAAACGTTCATTAGTGTGCGTATCGTCGTAAGTTCCTGTGTACGTCTGTGTATACCAATGAACACATTCCCCATCCCCCCTCGGGTGGTGAATTTCAACTCAACTCTACACCTTGTTTGGTTAGGTTTGGTTTGGTTACTCTAGGTTAGTGTCAGGTTAATATAGGTTAGAATTTTGCACTGTAACCACTGTCTAAAAGCTTCCTAATCCTCCCCCCACACACACATTCACACAACACACACACTCACGCACGCACACACACACTCACTCACTCACTCACACACCCACACACACACACACGCACACACGAACCACCTGCATACAGTTGGCTAGACGACACTCCTCTACCTGACAAGAGCGTCAGGTCTCTCTCTCTCTCTCTCTCTCTCTCTCTCTCTCTCTCTCTCTCTCTCTCTCTCTCTCTCTCTCTCATATATATATATATATATATATATATATATATATGATTGTTTCAATTTGACTGTGTGTGTGTGTTTGTATTTAACCATGTGCATGTGTGTACATCCTTGCATGTGTACGTCTTTGTCTCACTACAGGAGGATAAACATTTTTGTGTACACGTCCGTGGAATTGAGGAAGCCTCCATGTGCGTCATGATAATCTACACGCCACCATGTACACTACATCTACTACACCATCATCTACACTACATCTACTACACCATCATCTACACTACAACTACTACATCCATCATCTACACTACAACTACTGCACCATCATCTACACCATCATCTGCACTACATCTACAACACCATCATCTACACTACATCTACTACACCATCATCTACACTACATCTACTACACCATCATCTACACTACAACTACTGCACCATCATCTACACTACAACTACTACACCATCATCTACACTACAACTACTGCACCATCATCTACACTACAACTACTACACCATCATCTACACTACATCTACTACACCATCATCTACACTACAACTACTACACCATCATCTACACTACATCTACTACACCATCATCTACACTACAACTACTACACCATCATCTACACTACATCTACTACACCATCATCTACGCTACAACTACTACACCATCATCTACACTACAACTACTACACCATCATCTACACTACAACTACTACACCATCATCTACACTACATCTACTACACCATCATCTACACTACAACTACTACACCATCATCTACACTACATCTACTGCACCATCATATACACTACATCTACTACACCATCATCTACACTACATCTACTACACCATCATCTACACCATCATCTACACCATCATCTACACTACATCTACTACACCATCATCTACACTACATCTACTACACCATCATCTTCACTGCAACTACTACACCATCATCTACACTACATCTACTACACCATCATCTACACTACATCTACTACACCATCATCTACACCATCATCTACACTACATCTACTACACCATCATCTACACTATATCTAGTACACCATCATCTACACTACATCTACTGCACCATCATCTACACTACATCTACTACACCATCATCTACACTACATCTACTGCACCATCATCTACACTACATCTACTACACCATCATCTACACTATATCTAGTACACCATCATCTACACTACATCTACTGCACCATCATCTACACTACATCTACTACACCATCATCTACACTACATCTACTGCACCATCATCTACACTATATCTAGTGCACCATCATCTACACTACACCAAATACACTATCCTCTACACTACATCTACTACACCATCATCTACACCATCATCTACACTACATCTACTACACCATCATCTACACTACATCTACTGCACCATCATCTACACTACATCTACTACACCATCATCTACACTACAACTACTGCACCATTATCTACACTACAACTACTGCACCATCATCTACACTATATCTAGTACACCATCATCTACACTACACCAAATACACTATCCTCTACACTACATCTACTACACCATCATCTACACCATCATCTACTACACCATCATCTACACTATATCTAGTACACCATCGTCTACACTACACCAAATACACTATCCTATACACTACATCTACTACACCATCATCTACACTATGTCTAGTACACCATCATCTACACTATATCTAGTACACCATCATCTACACTACATCTACTACACCATCATCTACACTACACCAAATACACTATCCTATACACTACATCTACTACACCATCATCTACACTATGTCTAGTACACCATCGTCTACACTACACCAAATACACTATCCTATACACTACACCTACTACACATTTAAGATAACTCACTCTGTTCTAGGTTGACTATAAATTGCTACCGTAGTTGGTAATCTGTTGAGACAATTTATGGTGTCAAAATAGTTGTTAATGTTTAAAAATTAAAAATGTGTCACAGGTCTGTAATGCTCAGCTGTTTAGTGACTTATCTCGTAGTGTTAAACCTAAGTGGACACGAGGCCAAAAAGAGACACTCACTGCTCGGTCTGACTAATGAAGACATTGTGGCACTTCATTGGTGGACGAGTCAACAAATGACCGTGGCGGACAGGGATCAAATTGCTCGTTATTTTGGTTATAATTTGTCTCCCATAAAAGATGACTTCTGCGAAGAAAAGTTATTTCAGGAGTCGCAAAAAATTCACACCATCGAAGAGTCTGACGACGGCATCACAGAGGGTTGGAAAGACGACGTTGCCAAACATTTTGGAATCGACGAAGAGTACAATTAACGTCTGGTGGAAACGTCCTCCAACGTAGAGTCCAGCAACCATGGTCTGGTGGAAACGTCCTCCAACGTAGAGTCCAGCAACCATGGTCTGGTGGAAACGTCCTCCAACGTAGAGTCCAGCAACCATGGTCTGGTGGAAACGTTCTCCAACGTAGAGTCCAGCAACCATGGTCTGGTGGAAACGTCCTCCAACGTAGAGTCCAGCAACCATGGTCTGGTGGAAACGTCCTCCAACGTAGAGTCCAGCAACCATGGTCTGGTGGAAACGTCCTCCAACGTAGAGTCCAGCAACCATGGTCTGGTGGAAACGTCCTCCAACGTAGAGTCCAGCAACCATGGTCTGGTGGAAACGTCCTCCAACGTAGAGTCCAGCAACCATGGTCTGGTGGAAACGTCCTCCAACGTAGAGTCCAGCAACCATGGTCTGGTGGAAACGTCCTCCAACGTAGAGTCCAGCAACCATGGTCTGGTGGAAACGTCCTCCAACGTAGAGTCCATCAACCATGGTCTGGTGGAAACGTCCTCCAACGTAGAGTCCAGCAACCATGGTCTGGTGGAATCGTCCTCCAACGTAGAGTCCAGCAACGACGATAATGAAGAACCTGGGTAGTTCCAAATGTATTATACCCTAGATAGGCCCAGATTCATCACAGATACAGCAGTGCGCTTGGAACCCCCTGAAATCTACGACAACCAAGGAGAACGGCTACTGCACGCTCCGGTACTCTTCGGCCCAGAGTTCGGCGAAGACGGTTCTATACTCCACTTGAGCTCTGACAGAAAGTCTAGCGACGATGATGAAGACAAATCGAACACCTTCCAATCTCCCATATTCTCCTCACCTCTCATCCCATCCCTTGTCCATCCCCCACATTCTCTTTCTCCCCTTTCCCCTCTTCCCTCCCCTTCTCTCATCTCCCCTCTTCCCTCCCATAATAATGAAGAGGAGGCGGAGGAAGAAGAAGAAGAGGAGAAAGACGAATCCTCCACCGCCTAGGACTCCAGTATTAAGCTCCCATTAAATCGAACGAACATCAAAACATGGTTGAGTAAGCTCCATGACCATCGGTGGACGATAAGTGGTATGGTAGTGGCTGAGGGGCTAATCATTTCGTTGATTGCTTATTTTCTCAACAAGTTCGTTAGTTCAAAAATTCTAGGAGAACATTCTCAAAGCCCAGTGTGTCCTCGCCCTTCTTTCCCACGAACTGGAGCAGCAGTCTTACTCTCCCGTAGAAACGTCGTCTACGACAATGACGGTAATATAAAACTTGGTCTATGCGAAACTATCAAAACAAAAATATTGAGGAGACTTTCCGATTTCTTTACATTTCGTTTTTATTTTCAACCGGGCAAAGCAAGACTTTGAGTCCCCAAACTAACGTGAAAATTTCCCCAGAATTATTAATATTTCCGAACCACTGTTAAACTTGTGGAAGTGTGGTGTTTAAGTAAAGTTCCTTTCATCGCCGTTGAATTGAATTGAATTGAATTGAAAAATTTTATTTAGCCAGAAAAATGCAGGTGCAGAGTGGATAATAATAAGAATATTA
>CAUDMG010002893.1:282500-507884 GCA_958450375.1 Homarus gammarus | reverse complement strand
AATTATTTTCCACGAACTACTGTATGTCCATGTACAGTATATGTGGTTGTGTACAGTACACAGTATGTGCAGGCACGATGGCATGAACGGCAATGTCCTGCACAATGGCACCCAGTCTGTGTTCTTCCCCATCCAAACTGGGGTAAAACATGGGTGTGTACTGGTACCAACTCTCTTTTCCATTTTCTTGGCTGCTTTCCTTACTCGTGCTAGTGCCAATTAAACTGGCGGGGTGGACATGCAGCACCGGATGAAAGGACTCTTCAACATAAAATGACTCCAGGCAGGAACAAAAGTGTCGGCCGCTTCTATCACTGAACTTCAGAATGCAGACGACCTCACCCTCGTGGTCACACTGAATGCGACCTACAGGAGATCCTGAACACCTACGCAGATGTATATGCATACTTCGGCCATGAGGTGGATGTACGTAACATTCAGTCTCTTTTTCAGCCTGACCCTGGTTCTGCCACACCTCCACCATCCATCCAGCTTAATGGTATTACCCTCTCTAATGTTACCCACTTCCAGTACCTTTCCTCCCATCTGTCCACCACCACGGACATCGATGAAGAGATTCAACATCGGATGAGATGTTCATCTCAAGCCTTTGGCAAGACTCCGTACTCGTGTCTTCAGCTGTAGGGAGCTGAAATTTTCTACAAAGTTGCACATATATCGAGCAGTGGTCCTCCCCACCCTGCTATATGGCAGCGAGACATGGGTCTCATACAGAAGGAACCTCGAGGCACTTAAAAAGTTTCACTAACGTTGTCTGCGTTCCATCCTCCAAGTTCGGTGGGAAGACTAGAGAACAAATGCCAGTATTCTCACTGACACCAACTGTAGGAAAATCGAGACTACCATTATCCATGAACAACTATGCTGCACTGGCCATGTTATCCCTATGGACGACAGTAGACTGCCAAAGCAGCTACTTTGCAGTCACCTAACGAATAGTAAACGTAGCACTGGCGGGCAACTGAAAAGGTATTAGGATAGTCCTAAGAAAATCCTTAAAACGTGCCAAATCGACCCCCTCACCTGGGAGATGATCACTCCACACCATAACGCTTGGAGGAGCACCACACCAGGTGTCAATACTTTCGAGTTAGCTCAACTGCATACCGAGGCAAAGAGGCGCAAGCGCCGGAACGACACTGTCGCCGACCCTCCCGCACTAGATGTAGCCCTCCACACATGCAACATTTGTAGGCGGCCCTGCCGATCCTGCATCGGCCTCCCGAGTCAACTTAGAGCTCACCAACGCAGGTGATATCCTGAATAACTCATATCATTGTATCAAAGCTTGATGATCGTCATACTCGATTCCGAGTGATAACTAAGTAGTGTGTATGCCCTCGTGTGCGTTATTGCAAGAGAAAGTGCGTGCATACCTGTGCGTCATAGAAATTCATGTATGTGTGCGTCATAGTAATAGTGTGTGGGGGGTTGTCAGAAAACGTTCATTAGTGTGCGTATCGTCCTAAGTTCCTGTGTACGTCTGTGTATACCAATGAACACATTCCCCATCCCCCCTCGGGTGGTGAATTTCAACTCAACTCTACACCTTGTTTGGTTAGGTTTGGTTTGGTTACGCTAGGTTAGTGTCAGGTTAATATAGGTTAGAATTTTGCACTGTAACCACTGTCTAAAAGCTTCTATATCCCCCCCACACACACATTCACTCAACACACACACACACACGAACCACCTGGCAGCAGTTGGCTAGACGACACTCCTCTGCCCGAGAAGAGCTACAGGTCTCTCTCTCTCTCTCTCTCTCTCTCTCTCTCTCTCTCTTATTCTCAGATCTTCAAAGTCAGACAGTGTACAAAACTATGTAGACCTCCAGGCGAGCATATTTTAACGTGTGTGTATGTGGAGGGGGGGGGGGTTATATTGAGTGTGAGGCAACGATCTAAGGAATGCAGTGAGCTAGTGAGTGCATGAATGAATGAGTGAGTGAGTGAGTGGGGCGTTGTTCGGTCAATTAGTGGGTCAAATCACTCACTCATTCACCCAGTCAGGAAAGACGGTCAAAGGGCTGGACTACGCAGTTAATAATATCATAATCGTATGTCACAGGCGATAACAGCCTTGAGAAGTTAGGTCAGTTGGTCTTGTGTATGTGTGTGTGTGTGTGTGTCTGTGTGTGTGTGTGTGTGTGTCTGTGTGTGTGTGTGTGTGTGTGCTGTTATCGGTGTGAAATACCTGTACCTATAATTATAATTAACCTGTACTTGTATCTATACGTGTACTAGTAATTAACCTGTACCATCACTCTAAAAACCTAACCTAACCTAAAAGTAAATAAAAGCAACATTAAATTGTTGTCTAAACCATGAGTGTGTTGTGTCGTGAACTCAAAACACCAGACTCAAAGGATGATGTTAAAGTTTAAACACCCAGTTACTTTGATGTGTCGTAACCTCACACCACGAACAATTCAGTTTATTTCACCTGATAATTTGACACCCTAACCTAACCTGACCTAACCTAACCTAACCTGACCTAACCTAACCTAACCTAACCTAACCAAGCCTTACCCCTGAGGTAGCGTTTGGTTGTCTAATCATCATGTGAATTAAGCTGGGGTATCTAATCATCAGGTGAACTAAGCTGGGGTCTTTAATCATCAGGTGAACTAAGCTGGGGTGTCTAATCTTCATGTGAATTAAGCTGGGGTGTCTAATCTTCAGGTGAACTAAGCTGGGGTGTCTAATCTTCATGTAATCTAATTTAAGAGATAAAAATTATGCCCCGCCTTGCCCAGTGTTAGCTAAAGCAGGTCGACTCCCTGTGTGTGTGTCTGTCTGTTTGTTTGTTGTGTACGTCTATTGCAATATGATACTAGTGGGTTTTTAGGCCACGAGGCAGGTAGGGGGGGAGGAGGGAGTGTAAGTCCGGGTCAGAGGGAGATAGGGAGAGGGGCGGGGAGAGGATGGGAGAGTGAGGAATGGATGGGGGGAGAAGAAGGGAGAATGGTTTGTAGGAGGAAGAGGGGAGGAGGGAGGGGAGAGGAGATCATCTTTAAGGGGAAGGGTGTAAGGGAGTCAATTGGGTCAGGTAAGGGAGAAGGGTGGTGAGGGGTGAATTTTTAAGGGAGTTGTATAAAGGGTAGAGGGAGAGAGAGGGAGGGGGGAGATGGGTGAGGGATGGAGAGAAGTGAGGGAAGGGAGGAGAGAGATAGAGGCAAGATAGGTAAGGGAGGGAAAGAGAGAGGAGATGATAAGACAGGGAGGAGAGATAGGTGAGGGAGGTAGAGAAGTGAGGGAAAGGTTAGAGGTTGAAGGAAAGAAGGAGGGAGGGAGGAAGAGGAGATGAAGCAAGAGAAAAACGAAGGAGAGGGGAGAGAATGAGTACAAATCACGATGAGAGAGGAAGGGTGGAGATAGAGAGGAAATTTGAAGTCTAGGTAGAGAGAGAGAGAGAGAGAGAGAGAGAGAGAGAGAGAGAGAGAGGTGAACCACTTGTCTCAGTGTCATTTTGAACCTGGCCTGATATTTACTGTATATATATACTTCAGTAGACTACCCACCCACTCTCTCTCTCTCTCTCTCTCTCTCTCTCGCTCTTATAACCTCAAGTATATTCCCGTTGTTGTAATTCCTTGTTCCTTTTCTCTCCTTCCCCTCTTCTCGCCTTCCCCTCTTCTTTCCTTTCCCTTCCTTCTCCCCCTCCTCCCATTCTCCCCCCCCCCCTCCCTCGGTACACAGGTCAAGGCACCATCAAAGTTGTAGGTTGGTTGTCCTCATAACCAAACCTCAACCATGCGTTCGACTTCTCTGTTAGTCCATATTTTACCTATCCTGGAGAGAGAGAGAGAGGGGGGGGGGGTTAGAGAGAGAGAGAGAGAGAGAGAGGGGGGGGGGGTTAGAGAGAGAGAGAGAGAGAGAGACGGATATGGACGGGAGGGGGGGTGGAAGGGAGGGTAGGGTGCTGTGGGTGGAGGATGGTATAGGTCAGCCACCTCCACCAGGCAGTGAGGAGCATCATGTCTTAGTTTATGTTTATTTATATTACTTATCTTAACGAGGTGAGAGAGAAAGAGAGAGAGAGAGTCATGAACGGAAGGTAGAATATTGTTGAGGACAGGACTCCTAAGTATAAAAAAAAAAATCATAACAAAAACCAAGAACGGAAACTATTCCATCTAAATTATATAACTGTTGATTAGTTACAAATCTGATCAATAGATGGCGCTGTATGAGTTTGCATGATGGAATTGTCGATTAGTTTAGAGTTTAATCAGTAAATGGCAACAGTAGTAAGTATTATATGACGAGAACTGAAATTAAAGCAAAAAGTAAAACACTCAAATTCTCGGGGCTTCAGGGTAAAATTCACTATTACTTACAAATCCACTTGTTAAATGGCGCCAAGAGCAATTGGGAGCTCGCCATGTTCAACAAATCCTTGACATACCTCAAAAAATATTATACAATTATGTCTTTATATTCTACAACTATCTTCTATACTTATCCTTGATCTTCTTCTCTTGTCAAAATATTATCTTTTAAAATATATTTCCAAATATTAAATTACAGTGACGTCATTACAAACAAAAACTCGGAAATGAAACTCTTACGAATATCCTACGATGCAACTTACAAATGTAGTCGTAATTATCACTCAATAGATGGCGCCACCAGCAGCAGGTGGGCACGGCCTGGTTTAATGTTTACAAAATAACTTCGGGAAATTTCGCGAAAGATGACAGCTTTAACAGGTGAATAGACGCCGGCACTCGGAAGGTGTTGACTTATATCTGGTGCCTTTTTATTCTCTTATCTCCCGTCGCGTCGTGCTGCATAAACGTAAACAGTTGGGGGACGTGGAAACAATATCCGTCCGCGTTTGAATGCGTCCATTCTAGATATAGCGTAAACGCGATAACTTTAAAGAACTTTAAACGGGACTGCCCAGTATGGGCCAATAGGCCCGTTGCAGTTTCCTCCATTCTTATGTTCTAACAGATATAAATTTATTTCGAGTAATACATATTCACTAAAGACAATATGTATGTAGATATTCCTGTGTTTCAAAAAGCATGTCCAGCAAATTTTCACTGGATAGAATCGAGTATTTTAGTTCTAGGATGGACAGCGTTTTATGTGTGTGATTTTAAATAATTGTTACGTAATATTAAACCTACTTAAATCCACTAAACATGATGTAAATTAAGTGTTGGGACGGAATAGTTTTATTAGTCATGTTTTTTTCTCCCTTGACTAAAAAAACCTAAGTATGTCAGACAGGTTTTTTTGCCGGATATAATCGAATTCACTTTGGCATATTGATTTAGCGAGCGGTTTGTTGACATTCATGGGAGGTGGGGAGGAGAGTTGAGATGGGTATGGTTATTACATGAAGATATTATTATTATCATCATCATTATCATCTGTATTCTTACCTTTAACTATTCCCCATCTACTATACCCACACCACCTGTCTTTAAACTACCACCCCTACCTCTTAATCTACCCCCATCTACCCTTTTTCCCCCTTCACTCCTCCCACACACACACACAACCTTCACTAGTAGGCCAATTAAGTAGTGTATGGAGACCTACGTGGCTCCATTCCAGGTAGATACGTCAGGTAGATGGGTCAGGGATGCCTCTACATCTACTCTAATCTACTTGTCTCCTCCCCCATATACATCTACCCTCCCCTATACCTCCATCCATCTACCCATTTTATGCAGCTGTGTTTCAGTAATATCTCTCTCTCTCTCTCTCTCCTTTTATCTCTGTATCTACTTTTCTTACTTTTACTTTATACTTGTTTATCACACCTCTACAGTACCTCACTATAAACACCACAATACTCCACTATAGATGTCACAATACTATAAATACCATAATATTTCACTATAGGCGCCACAGTACAGGCGTCAGTGGTTTTTGTTGTTGGTGAAGGTGAGGCCACTGTGTCGTTGAAGGGGGATGGGGATAGGGGAGGGGGTTGGTGAGGCCCGTCTTCTCGCCGACCAGTCATCTACCACCATTTACTAGTCATCTACCACGATCTATCAGTCATCTACCACCCTGCCATCCACTACCACTCCACTACCTCCCTACCACCCACTACTACCCAACACCACCACTACCTCCCTGCCACCCACTACCACTGACTTCCTTACCATTGAGTTTATTGCCCCCCAACCTTACTGCCACCCGTTACCACCCACTACCACCCCTGCCACCCACGACCACCCCTGCCACCCACCTAACCATTCTCGTCGCTCACAACAACCAATCGCCTCCAAATGCACCTTCAATATTGGTGATATTTTACCGAGACGGAGACCCAAGGCTTTTATAACCCCTGTGTGTGTGTGTGTGTGTGTGTGGAGGTGTTTGATTGTCTAAAGATGATCCAATCAAACACCTCCATAGACACACACACACACAGGTAAGACCTCACTTGACCTGACACATACAGGTGAAGTAAGGTCAGGTAAGGTCAGATACGAACAGCGTCAGCTTAGCCCTCAACCTCACCTTTAAATACTTCAATGACCTGACCTGACCTGACGTTATCGTGGGTAAAGCCCAATCAGAGCAGCACGTAATGATAAGACGGGACCAATCGCCGCGCATCAGGAACCTCTCAGTGGCTCCTGATTGGTGAAGTTTCTTGGTAACAACACATTCGCATACTCGGCATATCGTTTTCTGATCGACTTTTCCTCTTTGTTTGGTTAGGTTAGGTTAGGTTGGGGTTTGGTTTGTGGTAGGGTTAGGTTAGGTTAGTGGTAGGTTAGATTAGTGTTAGTTGTAGGTTAGGTTAGACTTTTAGATGTATGTTAAATTAAGTTAGGCTACGGTAGATTAGGTTAAGTTTGGTTACGGTTAGGTTAAGTTACCGCCCTGGTGTTGTTATGAGTGACCCCTAGATAACGTGGACTATTAGACATACTCAGTGCACTGTGCTTGGGTCTGGCCTTTACATGAACTAAGTCTCCTGAGTTAAAATAGCCGGCGGCGTCGTGGTGTAGTTCGCTGCCAAATATTTAAAACGATATTGGAAAATTTTTAAAGTTCTGTGTCTCCAAGCCAATAATATCCAGTGTTCGGGCGGCTCTCTGTGTGACGGGGCGGCTGTCTGTGTCACAAGGCGGCTCTCTGTGTCACGGGGTGGCTCTCTGTGTCACGAGATGACTCTCTGTTTCACGGGGCGGCTGTCTGTGTCACGGGGCCGCTGTCTGTGTCACGGGGTGGCTATCTGTGTCACGGGACGGCTGTCTGTGTCACGGGGCGGCTCTGTGTGTCACGGGGTGGCTCACTGTGTCACGGGGCGGCTGTCTGTGTCACGGGGTGGCTCTCTGTGTCACGGGGCGGCTGTCTGTGTCACGGGGCGGCTCTCTGTGTCACGGGGCGGCTGTCTGTGTCACGGGGCGGCTCTCTCTCTCTCTGATAATGTTCAATTCGTGTATTGTTATCGTATTTAAATGTCTGTACTTGAACCTGTACTCGTATATGATCAATACTCGTATCTCTACCTGTACTCGGATCTCTACCTGTACATAAGAACATAAGAATGGAGGAAACTGCAGCGGGCCTATTGGCCCATACTGGGCAGTCCCGTTTACACCCAACCCCTATTGCTCATATAAGCATCCAACCTATGTTTGAAGCTATCCAGCATATTCGAGTTAATGATGATATTTGGTAACTTGTTCCATTCATCCACTACTCTGTTTCCAAACCAGTGTTTACCTATTTCACTCCTAAATCTAAATTTGTCTAATTTAAAACCATTGTTACGAGTTCGCTCCTGGTTGGATAGTTTGAGTACCTTTGTTTAGCCCTGCCTTCCACTTATACACCTCTATCAGGTCGCCCCTCGCTCTACGTCTCTCGAGGGAGTGCAAATTAAGGTGCTTTAACCTGTCTCTATACTCAAGGTTCCTAATGCCCGGGATTAGTCTTGTCATTCTCCTCTGAATTATTTCCAATGATTCTATATCCATTCTGTAATACGGTGACCAGAACTGAACTGCATAATCCAGGTGTGGTCTCACAAGCGCAAGATACAGTTTTAGGATGACCTCGCTAGTCTTGTAACTAACACTCCTTTGTATGAACCCAAGTACTTTATTAGCCTTGTTGTGAGCAAAAACACATTGTTTACTTGGCTTAAGGTTCCTACTTATCATTACTCCTAAATCTCTCTCGCAGTCGGATTTCTCTATGGCATCGTTGTTCATCTGGTATCTGGTTTCCCTGTTTACATCTCCTATACTGAGTACTTTACATTTGTCCACGTTGAATTTCATCTGCCATTTTTCAGACCATTCTAAAATTTTTTTTAGATCTTCCTGTAGTTTTGCGGAGTCCTCGTCAGATTTAATAACACGTCCTATTTTAGTGTCATCAGCAAATTTACTTATGTTGCTGTCTATGCCGATATCTATGTCGTTTATGTATATAATAAATAATAATGGTCCAAGTACTGAGCCTTGGGGAACTCCACTTGTGACGTTGCTCCAATGGGACTTAGTGCCGTTAATGCTCACTCGCTGTTTCCTGTCCTGTAACCACGCCCTAATCCATTTAAGGATGTTACCTTTGATGCCATGTGCTTCTATCTTTCTAATTAGTCTTTCGTGGTGGACTCTGTCGAAGGCTTTGCTAAAGTCGAGATATACCACATCATAATTGTGCCTCTCGTCCACCGATTCGAAAACTGATGAAAAGAATGTTAATAGATTAGTTAGACAAGAACGTCTGCTTAAACCACTGCCCACACCTTGACCTTTACACCATAGAATTAATAAAACTAACTCCAGCTGCCCATCAACAGTACCATCACCACCCCCTCTCCCCCACCAGCAGGTCCCAGTAGGGCAGCTTACCTGGTCGGCGCTGGTGTTAAATCCCGCCAACCAGCTCCACAATCTGGCCGGTAAAACCCACCAACATTTCAGAATTCTGGCTATATCACGTCTGAGTGGCTCTGTGTAGGGGTTTTTTCATAGCCTGGGGGGGGGGGGGGAATATAGTGTGTGTGTGTGTGTGTGTGTGTGCGGAAAAGTTCACCAAATATTATTAAATGATTCAGATTTTTTTTTGTCACTCCACGTTTGTCAACAATGTAATCAATGCCATCTAATTGTTACACACCAATGTAAAAAAATAATGAAAACCTTGAAATGTTATGATCGTATGGTTTATTTGTTTGTTTGTTTGTCTGTGATTGTAAATATAACAATAAAATACGGTTATATGTTTGTGTGTTCAATTTGGTGGGGATTAGTATTATTGTGGTTGTTGTTGTGATTGTTATGGAGTCATGTGTCCAACAACCAAGGGGAAGGGATCAAGCCAGGTCAGATTAGATCAGGTAAAGACAGGTTATATCAAGTTAGAATAGGTTAGATCAGTTCAGGTGATATTCTGTCTTACAACTTACAACCAAGGGGAAAGAGGGTACAACCAGGTCAAGTCATGTCACGTCAGGTCAGGTCACGTCCTTACAACCACGGGCACGTCGCCAGGTAGGTCAGTCCAAAGTCCGAAGTGGTCATATACCTGTGACCTGGCAGGGGTGGGCAGCACGTGGGTAAGAGCCTCCTGGGGGGTTATGGGGAATACCCAGTTGAGAGTGCCAAGTGCCAGGGGGGGGGGGGGGGCAGTGCCAGCCAAGGTTCTCAATTTCTCACAGCTTCTACGATAGATATTTTTCTCTGAACTGAGACACGTAAACGCTTTAGCTGTTAATTAAGTTTAGTTATAGAGTTTAGGCTACATGTGGAAGCTTGTAACTGGTTAAGCTTAGTTACAGAGTTTAGGTTTCATGTGGAAGCTTGTAACTGGTTAAGCTTAGTTACAGAGTTTAGGTTTCATGTGGAAGCTTGTAACTGTTTGATTAAGCTTAGGTATAGAGTTTAGGTTACATGTGGAAGCTTGTGACTGTTATATTAAGCTTGGTTACCTGACAACGCTCCTGACTGGACTAAATTAAGCTTGGTTATAAAGATTGTTTTCAGTGAGTCCTTGAGCTATAATTAACCTTCGTGCGTGAACATACGAAAACGCTTATTTCTGGTTCAATTAAGCTGAGTTACAAAGCTGATTTATCAAAGGTTCTTACGTAAATCCTCCCTCACCTCTTTCCCCCACACTACATCACCTCTCATGCTTGCCCTCCACTCACACCCCCCACCCCCACCTCCCCATACTCCCCCCTCACCTGGAGATGCGAGAATGTCTCTAATTAAGTAACGTATATTAAAGTTCGATTCTCAAAGGTTCTCATGATCGTTTTTTCTTTATTATTAAGAGATATAGGAATTAATTTAGCTGCGGCACAGAGAGAGAGAGAGAGAGAGAGAGAGAGAGTACGTGTCAGTAAGCATGTGTGAGAGAGAGAGAAATAAAAGTAAGAGAGAAAGAATGTATATGTGCCAGTAAACATGTATGTGTGTGTGTGTGTGTGTGTGTCATTAAGGATGTTTATGTATGTGTCAGTTAACATCTGTGTGTGTGTGTCCGTCCACGTTTCAAAGGACACACCACGTGTTAGCCCGCACACACTTGCCGCCCTGTGTGGTCAACCCCCCCCCCCCCCCCCCAATCCTCTCCTCCACTTGGGCGAGGGCGTGAGTGGGCGGCGGCTCCTGGTAGGTGAGGGTAGGTGGGTGGTGAACTGGTTAGGGGTGGTTGAGGACTAGAGTATAAGTGGGCGGGTGGCCAAGACAACATTGGGTGGTACGATGAAGCCGAGGTCGTAGGTGGGTGGCAACAGTGGGCTGGGTGGGTGCCGGGTGGGTTAGAGAATGTAGGTGGGTGGATTGGTCGGTTAAAGACTCTAGGAGGACATGGTCGCCTAGGGGTTGGTGGGTGGAGACAGATGTTAGACAGGTGTGTTAATTAGCAGGTGTTGTCGCAGGTAACCACACAAACTCATGATGTTCCGTCACACCTTAAGCTCATGATGGACAGCTTCAAACATATGTTGGATGGATATATGAGCAATAGGGGTTGGGTGTAAATGGGACTGCCCAGTATGGGACAATAGGCCCGCTGCAGTTTCCTCCATTCTTAGGTTCTTATAGGCCCAGTGTTTACCCATTTCGCGCCTAAATCTAAATTTGTCTAATTTAAAACCATTATTACGAGTTCACTACTATCTTGCTTAATTTATTTTCTTCACTACCCCGGGGGCCATGAGTTTGACACCCCTGCATTATAATAATCTCGGAGATAAACTTCACCACGATTTATTCTCCTACCTATAGCCTTTTGTCCAATAATATTTTTTAAATAATTATTTATCCATTTAGGGTCATTGTTGTTTGCTCTGAGTTTTCTGTATGGTATGTTCTGACTTTGTGCATTATTTAAATTGTTGTGGAACTCGTCAGGTCATCCTCAACCGTCATATTTTGTGACACTATCGTTGTCAAGTCTTCAGGTAAAGTGAGGTCGCTCTCTGTGTGAGGACACCTCACGTGAGGTCATGTAATTCACCCCCAAGCATGAAACCCCTTCTTTCAGCTGCCTCGTCAACTTATCAAAGTTTACCCTTCTGAAATATGGTACTTTATTGGAATTTTCCTTGCGACTCCCCTTAAATTCTAATTTGAATCTTATTTCTGTGTGATCGCTGTTAGTAAGTTCTTTCCCTACCTCGACATTACTAATGAGTTTTTCTCTGCTTGACAGAACAAAATCGAGTATATTATTACCCCGGGTGGGTTCGGTTATATAAGAACATAAGAAAATAGGAAGTCTGCAATAGGCCGGTTGGCCTGTGCATGGCAGCTCCTGTCGAGAGTTACTACCACTCTCTATCACCCATGAATCTATCTAACCTCCTTTTGAAACTTTCCAGCGTTCCAGCACTTACTACAAAGTTGCTAAGCTTGTTCCACTTGTTGACTTAGGAAACAGTCCTGGATTGTTTCAAGAAAATCCACTGATTCTGAGTTACCCGAAAGGTCAATCCAATTTATTTGGTAAAAGTTAAAAGTCGCCTACTATACAGACTTTGCTATGTATGGACGCCTTGCGCATTTCATCCCAAATAAGTCACTCATTAACTCTATCAAGATTAGGAGGTGTATATATTACTCCTGTGATTAATTTTTCCCTGCCATCGATTAAATCTATCAAAATTGTTTCCGTATTCAGTTAAGTTTTTATTTCCTTATTTATTTCACACTTCAGATTAACCCCTGACATAGATTGCTACTCCGCCTCCTTTCCTAATCTGTCTATCGGTATGGAATAATTTGTAACCTGCAATTTGGTATTCGACAGGTAACTCACGTGAGTCTACGTTGATCCATGTTTCGGTGAATGCTATTATGTCGATTTTTTCGGTACATACGAAGGCCCTGACACAATATTATGAGGTCACGCTTGTAGCTGTTATGAACAACACCTGTCAATAGTTGTAGTGATTGTGGTTGTTTGGTTGTTGTTGTGGTAGTGACAGTAACTGGTGATTTTCTCTTGTAGTTTAGTTTTGCCAGTTGAAGGTGTCGTAGTGGTGGTTGGATGGTGGTAGTGGTGGGATGGTAGTAGTTGTGGAGGTAGTGGTGGTGGAGGTAGTAGCGGTGGATGTGGTGGCGTTAATGTGTGGTTTCCCTCCCACATATTCCCAAGAATTCCCTCCCTCCCCCCTCCTCCTACCCAGAATGTCACTATTAATAAAACACATCATCATCGCTTTTCCCATGCACTTGTCGCCCCTCCCCCCCCCCTCCCTCCCAGGTGTGTTGTGGTGCAAGGTGATGGTGTGGTGCAAGGTGATGGTGTGGTGTTGTGGCGCTGGTGATGATGGTGTTGTATTGTGGTGATGATGGTGGTGGTGATGTTTGTAGTGATGATGATGGCATTTTATTTTGGCGCCAGAAGTTTACTTACACCATTGACAACGAAACATTATGATGGCGCAACACTCTATGACGCTGGTAGAGACACTGTGAATAATGGTGCAATGTACTTTACAGTAGCTCGAGTTATGGTGCCACTACGCATATTGACGCCATATTGTACTTATCACTGTCCAGGTTAAAGACAAGGCACCACTAAGTTACGGTATTCATTAACTAATTATAAAGTTCTTGATCTCTGTAACCTATATAATGCCTGTATTCGCTGTGCCATTAACTGAATATTCTGTACTCTTGACCCCATAACTGTGCCATTAACTGTGTTGTGCCATTAACTGTAAATAGTTCTACGCCATAATGACATTGATGACAGCTGTAGTGATGATGGCGCCTAATGTGATGGAGTGAGAAGGTGAGAAGATGGGATAGGGTGAAGAAGGAAGGAGGAGGGAATGGAGGAAAGGAAGGAGGAAGTGGAAAGGGTGTATAAATGGAGGAATGAGATGGAGAGAAGAAGGAAAGGAAAATGAGGAAGGTGGGGGTTATTTATTGGCACTGTAAGGGGGGGGGGTAGGGCAGTGACTTGCGGTAACCATTGGCATCAAGTGGAGAGAGAGAGGTGGGTCAGGGAGGTAGTAAGGAGGAGGAGGGGTCAGGGAGGGAGAGAACCCGCGGGGCATCATGGGTATATGACGTCAGCGGACCAGGCGGGTGGCAGGAGGAGGAGGAGGAGACGACAACCCACCAACCAAAACAACTCGTGCGGGTCGTGCCCATCAGTCGCTTCCCGGGCACGCTAGAGGGTAGACACACTTACCAGTCTCTCTCTCCCTCTCTCTCTCTCTCTCTCTAGCTCATGGACTTAGAGCTAACTTAAACTTTCTTGTGTTATTATAAGTCAACGATTGATAGACTTAAACACACGCTTATATTAGTGTTACTTCCCGGGTACTTTTGTGTGAGTGACTTTGTGTGAAGGAGGAAGGGAACTCACGAGGATAGTTTAGTGAGTGACAGTGACCACAGGACGATGGTGTGCTTCAGTCACCTACACGACAATGACCATCACCACTTCTCCTGTGAGTTTGACTTGATTGAATACTTGTTTACTTATACTTACTTACTTATTTGATGTTTTTGATCACCTCTCGGCTTGTTTTACCTTTTAAGATTAGACACCATAACGCTATCCTAACCTACCCTAAACCTAACCTACCCTAAATCTAACCTACCCTAAACCTAACCTGCTCTAAACCTAACCTACCCTAAACCTAAACTACCCTAAACCTAACCTAAATCTAACCTACCCTAAACCTAACCTACCCTAAACCTAACCTACCCTAAATCTAACCTACCCTAAATCTAACCTACCCTAAACCTAACCTACTCTAAACCTAACCTACCCTAAACCTAAACTACCCTAAACCTAACCTAAATCTAACCTACCCTAAATCTAACCTACCCTAAACCTAACCTACCCTAAATCTAACCTAAACCTAACTTACCCTAAACCTAACCCAACTTAACCTATCCCCACAGGTAACGTTAAGGGCGTGTAATCATCAGGTGATCTGCTTACATGTTGAATCGAATTAGTGTTTACCTTTGTATGTATACCTGTATTGTCTATGTATATTATTTGTATACCTGTATTGTCTATGTATATTGTTTGTATAGCTGCACTGAAAGACTGTACTGTATTTGTGATAGACCGGACGGATGAGATAGGACGAACGACGCCCATTTCTTAATATAGAATGAATGACGCCATTTTTTTAGATAGGACAAACGGCGCCAATTTCTTTAGATAGGATGAACGGCGCCCATTAACCCTATCAGCGATGAGAAGATCTCGTCCATTTGACAGCATCTTTTACCGTCTCTTGGAGTTTACTGTCCCGCTAATGAAACAGACAGAAGCAAGACGTTCACAATTTGTCCATCAGAATAACGGAACGAACATGTCTTAACTTTCTGTCTACGAGGAAGATAGCCCATTGTGTTACCTGTCAGACATAAATCATCCCGTCTATCCGTTTGTGTCTGAGATCATCGGACTGGCACCAACCCGTTCATCCGTATGTAACTACCACTCTCTATCATCCATGAATCTATCTAGCCTCCTTTTAAAGCTTTCCAGCGTTTCAGCACTTACTACAAAGTTGCTAAGCTTGTTCCACTCGTCCACCACCCTATTTGTGAACCAGTTCCTTCCTATCTCCTTCCTAAACCTAAACTTATCCAACTTAAATCCGTTGCTACGAGTCCTATCCTGCTCGGACATTATAATAACTTTATCTATATCGCCTTTATTGATTCCTTTCACCCACTTAAATACTTCTATCATATCTCCCCGCACTCTTCGTCTGTCTAGGGAATACAAGTTTAGTTTCTTTAATCTATCTTGATATATCTGTCTATGGCTCCATTTAACCCGTCTATTTGTCTCTGCTCGTCAAGGAGAGACAGAAAGGGGGAGGGGGGTCAGTCTTCGTCACGTGTCTACACCAGGAGGGTGTTGTGTTATGCCCAGGTGGTCGCTCACAGGTGCACGGTGACACTCAGGTCCTTCCCCACCCCCCCTCCTCCTCCTTCAGGTCGTCTTCAGGTCCTACCCCCATCCCCCCTCCCTCCAACCCCAGGTCATGTAATCCCCCCCCCTCTATCCCACTCCAACACCAGATCCAACCCCCAACAACACCAGATCCAACCCCCAACAACACCAGGTCCAAGCCCCCTCCAACACCAGGTCCAGCCCCCTCCAACACCAGATGCATCCCCCTCCAACACCAGGTGCAGCCCCCTCCAACACCAGGTCCAAACCCCCTCCAACACCAGGTCCAAGCCCCCTCCAACACCAAATCCAGCCCCCTCCAACACCAGGTGCATCCCCCTCCAACACCAGGTCCAAGCCCCCCTCCAACACCAAATCCAGCCCCCTCCAACACCAGGTGCAGCCCCCTCCAACACCAAATCCAGCCTCCCTCTCCATCACGTTAGATATTCATTAATAATAAAAAAGGTTCGACACGCCAGACATGATCACCGATGGAGGAGTGTGCGTTGTGTACACTGCCGCCCCCTGGTGTAGCCGAGGCAGGGAACACCACCTTTGTCACCTGGATCTTATGATTTATGACGTGAACCAACACCACCAGCTTATCTGTCCTGTCTCTCTCCTTACTCCTCCTCTTCCATCAGTTCTCTCTCCCTCTATCTTTCTCCTCTTCCATCACTTCTCTCTCCTTCCAAATTTTTCCTGTCTCCCTCCGCCCCTACTATCATCACCTCTCTCTCTCTCTATCTCTCTCTCTCTCTCTCTCTCCTCCTCCACCTCCTCACCTGCCTTCTTCTCTCCCCTGACCTGACCTGCATCACCATTTCACCCATCCCCTCCCCCCCCCCCCTCCTACCACCATGCCTTCCTAGCTCTTCACGCCCTTCTTCCTCACGCCAGCCATGTCTCTTTCACGGGGGATGACGGCTGGTGCGTGAAGTAATGATGATAGTAATAATAATAAGAGAAAGGATGATAATTATAACATAACGCCCACCAAAGTCCACAACGCGATACAACCCCGAACGCCTTTACAACAGGTACGGATGCTCTTGCAAGTTATATACATTGTTTTACTTCAGTTAAATATTATAAATGTTCACGGTAAATAATGAAGGTGGATACCATTACCATAAGTTATTGTAAGTAGAAAAATATAATAATACAATGTAGATATAGACGAGGTCAGTCAGTACAGGTGCACAGGAATTTTTCGATCACCTTATATCATCACATTAAGGTGTTTCGTCGTGTTTATAGTTTCTTTGTTGTGGTTGGATAGTGGTTGAAGTTATCAGTGCCACGTGTGTCAGGGCTGCTCGACCCCCTCCCCTCCCCTCTTGGTGCCAGTTAGTGATGGTGACAAGCTGGCACTGAAGGGGGAAGGGGTCACCCAAACATTCGGCATTAGTCATTATTAACACAGTCGAGTGCCGTTGTTGGTGCTAGTGAGTGGTCAGTGCCAAATATTAACTCGTTGCTAGTGAGTGGTCAGTGCCAAATATTAACTCGTTACTAGTGAGTGGTCACTGCCAAATATTAACTCGTTACTAGTGAGTGGTCAGTGCCAAATATTAACTCGTTACTAGTGAGTGGTCAGTGCCAAATATTAACTCGTTACTAGTGAGTGGTCAGTGCCAAATATTAACTCGTTACTAGTGAGTGGTCAGTGCCAAATATTAACTCGTTACTAGTGAGTGGTCAGTGCCAAATATTAACTCGTTACTAGTGAGTGGTCAGTGCCAAATATTAACTCGTTACTAGTGAGTGGTCAGTGCCAAATGCTAACTCGTGATTTAAATTGTTATTTGAGTGCCATCTAACTGGTCATCTTCTCCAGTCAGTAACAGTAATCATCGCTACATTCTAACTGGTGTGTTAAGAAGCCTCAATTAACTTGGAATTTTAGGAGTGCCACTGTGCCAAACTAACAGTAGTGCCACGGTGCCAATTATGCTTAAATATTATTATAGAACCATTAATATTCACTTAATTATACATAACTCAAATTATTTGCATTAATTTATATATAAATTTTAAAACATACGGTATAATTAATTAAATTTGTGGACGTATTTTATATATAATTAAACTTTAACTAATGTTTAATTATCAAAAAGTCATTTGTGTCTCCTCTACAGTCACGAGCATCAAGGGCATAACCGACATCCGTTCATTTTGTGTGTGTGTGTGTGTGTGTAGTTCGTTATGCCCTTGACATTTTACGCCTATTTATAGTATTCTGTGTTTGTCTGTTTTATCCTGTGTGATACAAACCTTGTTTTTTTTACATATATATATAATTGGGGTCATGGAGATTGTTGTGTGTGTCTGAATTAAAGTTTTTTTTTGTGTTACTCTGCTTACATACTTACATACATACATTACATACATACATACATACATACATACATACATTACATACATACATACATTACATACATACATTACATACATACATACATACATACATACATACATTACATACATACATTACATACATACATTACATACATACATACATACATACGCCCATTATACACTGCAGACAGTCACCAACCAAGTAAACAGACCGACACATACCTGAACCGAGACAGGTGTGTGGGGGGCATAATAAAGAAAACAAGAATTCATGTTTGTTATATTTGTGGGCGGTGATAACTGTTATCATTCCCTCTCACTGTTGTGTGTTATCGTGTGAGAGGGGGGGAGGGAGTAGAGAGGGCGGGAGTAGAGAGGGGGGAGGGTGGGAGTAGAGAGGGGGGAGGGTGGGAGTAGAGAGGGGGAGGGTGGGAGTAGAGGGGGGAGGATGGGAGTAGAGGGGGGTGGGTGGGAGTAGAGAGAGGGGGGAGGGTGGGAGTAGAGAGAGGGGGGATGAGAGATAGAGAGATAACAGTGAAGGAGAAGTAAGTAGAGAGAAAGAGATAAAAGAAGGAAAAATTAAATACTGGATAAGAATGAAAAGGGAGGAAGGAATGAGAGATAAAGGGTGAGGCGGAAGAAAAATAAGGGATGATAAAGGAGTAAAGGGGGAGGGGAGAACAAGAGTAGAGGACAATGAGAGACAGGGTGGGAGGCAGGGGACAAGGGGACTCCGTATAGGACTTCCTAGAATCCTGAAGGACACGTAAGCCCTCTCAGCATGACCAAATGTCAATAAGGACTCTCTCTCTCTCTCTCTCTCTCTCTCTCTCTCTCTCTCTCTCTCTCTCTCTCTCTCTCTCTCTCAGCAGTACAGTTGTATGGGGTAACCTATGTGTTGGCTATTGGCTACATCATATGTGTTGTCGCTTTGCACATGTTTATATATGTCATGCAACACACACACACACACCTGCTTATACCATATGTGCTGTTAGTGTTGGCAACCTTATCTGCCTTCATCCACCCACTTCTGTCGCCTGTGTGCGTATGGGAGGAGGGGATGGGATGGTAGGGGGTGTCTAGACAGCTCCCCCTACCCTCCCCTACCCCTCTCCTCCCCTACTTCACCATTAAGGGGGTCAAAGGGGGGGGGGTTGAGTCCCCTTCTGCCTCTCCACCCCAGAATGGCATCTCAACTTGTTCCTAGTGTGTGTGTGTGTGTGGAGGCTTCTGCTCGTGTCGTTGACTGTATTGTGTGAGAGGTGAGGGCCTAGCAGAGCAAATGAGAGGTGAGGGAGAGACAGGTGAGGCCAGGAAGAGGTAATAGATATGTGAGAGATGAAGAGGGAGGGGCCACTGTATCACGTGTTGGCAGTGGTAGAGGCGCGCCGAGTCTGGACGTGTGAGCCATGGTGCCAAAATAGTGTCACTACCAATGTGATACGCGAGGTACAGTGCCAGGCATGAGAGGAGGAAGTGAGGGGGGTGAAGAAGGGGAAGGGAGAGAAGATAAAAGAGGAGATAGAAGAAGAAGGGTGATTAGTAGTCTCCTCTCTCTCGACCTCCCTGTCTCCTTCCTTCTGTTCCTCCCTCCACAAGGCTATAATGACCCTCCCTCCCTCCCTGGCCTGGGCATCAGTATTCCCAGCAGGAGGGAGGGAGGGAGGTGGACACTTCCGTTACTGTGGTCATCACCCGTCCTAAACAATCTTGCCCCCGGCGCTCCTCCTCCTCCTCTCTGTGTTCATCATCTTCTTCCTTCTTTCATTATGCCTCCTCTTCCTCGTTTTCCTCCATCCAATACTGCTGCTATTCTCTATCACTTTCCTCCTTCGCCTCCTCACTACCCCTCCTCACTACTCCTCCGCCTCCACCTACTCCTCCTCCACCTCCTACTCCTCACAGTTGTTTCATCAGTGCCCTGGACAACCTTGCCCCGGGCTATCCTTTGCCTCCTACTCCTCCTCTTCCATGTATTTCTGCTGCCTCTCTTCCTCGTCTATAAGAGGACCCCCAAAATGTTTAAAATCTAAAAGAGGACCCCTTAATATACATAAGAGGACCCCCAGTAAAACCCTGAAATAATAGTGTATGATAATGAGGTCTCCTGAAATTAATACCACTGTGTACTGGAGTTAAACTGTAGTAGTTCTGTAGTAATGGAAACTTTTTGTACATCTGTAGTGGCATTCATAGAGCTACGTGGCGCAACTTATATATATATATGTCTGTCTGTCTGTATGAATTTGTCTGACTCTATCTATCTATCTCTGCTTGTGTGTGTTTGTATAAGTGTGTATGTGTTTGTATAAATGAACGTGTGTGTGTGTGTGTGTGTGTGTCTGTCCGTCACGCCACAATACATCAACTTATAATACCAACAAGACCAGACCTAAGTTACAGGGTTAAGACACTGACCAAGACCACACTATGTCACAGGGTTAAGACACTGGCCGTGTGACCCACATCATTTATGCAGGGCTTTTGAGGTCAAGGTCACGTGGTTGGGTCAGAGGGGTCATAGTTCTGAAACCTTTACCAGATCTAACTTGTAAGATTTAGGTCATGTTTTTGTGAATTTTGTGTTGTTTTTGTTAAGTTTTTGTTTTGTTGGTGTTTTTGTTATTTTTGTTGTTTTTGTGTTATGTTTTATACTTCTTTCGTTATTATGTATATTATTAGTGTTGTTATTATCAAGCTTTATTATTATTATTACTGTTATTCTTCTTCTCGTATGGACTTGACCCCAATTCTTGTTCAGTTGACCCTCCGCTACAGGGTCAAGTGAGGATCAAGGGGTCAGTGTGGTTGAACTTAGGCGTGAGTTAAGAAAACACACTGGTTGTTAATGTGAGGCGGGAAGGTTGTGTTGGAGAGAGAGAGAGAGAGTATGAAGTGGAACAGAAGAGAGAATAGAGAGAAAAACAAAGAGGATGTGAATAGAAGAGAGAGAGAGAGAGAGACACATGATATCATAGGAGGTAGAGACACAAGAGGAGTGAAGAAACAGGATACGAAGCAGAGAAAGTGATGAAAATGCAAGACAAAAAAGAGAGAGATAGAAAGGGGAGGGGGAGATAGGAAGGAGATGGGTAAAGAAACAGAAATGAGAAGAACGAAAAATCAAAGAGAGTTTGAAGGGAAGAAGAAGGAAGAGGAAAGAGAGAAAACAGGATGCGAAGAAGGGATAAAGGGGGAAAGAAGAAGAAATATTAACAAACAGAGAGAGAGAGAGAGAGCGCATTGGGGGGAGGGGGAAAGCAGGATGCAAGAGAGAGAGAGAGAGAGGTGGGGGGGCATAGGGAGGGAGAAAGGGTGGGTGGGGTGGGGGTATAAAGAGGGAGGTAACTCTACTTTCTCTAGGGCATAGTTCGCATTCCATCGTCTGGTCTTACTCCCACAGTTGACCTCACTACCTTGGGGGGTGGAAAGGTGAAGGGCGAGAGAGGGGGGGAGAGAAGAAGAAGAAGGAAAGTAGTACAAGTGTAAAGAGGAGGAAGGGGCGATGTGGGGAAGAGGAGGAGAGAGAGAGGGGGAACGGGGTGTGTAGGGAAGGGGGAGGAGAAGAAGGAGGGTTAGAGGAAAGAATGCATGATGATGGGCAGGAAGAAACGAGAGAGAGAGAGAGAGAGAGAGAGTGAGAGAGAGAGAGAGACTACCTAAACCACAACTCTTAAGCACTTAAGTCAAACACTCCCCAACAAAACCTAACGTTGACAGGCCTCTTAAGTGTGACCCCCCCCACCCCCCCAGTTTTAATAGGTTAAGACTGGGGCCCATTAGGTTAGGGTCTGTTGGTAATGGGGCTTAATTTGACCTATGGCAATTCATAACCTCATTAAATGAAAAATAAATCGTGGGAATTGGATAGACTAAGACGCTCTCCCTCCCTCCTCTCCCTCCCTCTCCCTCCCTCCCTCCCTCCCCCCTCTCCTTCCCTCCCCCCTCTCCTTCCCTCCCCCTCCCTCCCCCTCCCTCTCCTTCCCACCACCATCCTAACTGGTACTAACTGCACCATCCTGTATGACTAGTTCCAACTGGCAGTAACAGACAGTGAGTGACAGATGTGGTTGACTGGCTGTAGGAACATAGGGGTGAATACAATATATTACTGCCATACCACTACTACAACCATCACTACTACTACTACCACCATCACTACTACCACTACTACCACCATCACTACTACCACCATCACTACTACCACCATCACTACTACCACTACTACCACCATCACTACTACCACTACCACCATCACTTCTACTACTACCACCACCACCACTAACACACACACACACACACACACACACAAGGCCTCCCTCATGAAATACGACGCTCTTTGTGTGTGTGTTTTTTTTTGTAGGTGTTAAGATGAATAAAGGTTTTGTAGGCACCTGGATGGAGGAGAGAGAGAGAGAGAGAGAGAGAGAGAGAGAGAGTCTTTTCTCATCTCGTGGGATCCCTTCAAGCATATATTGACTTACTGTTCTCATTGACATACACACACACACACATGCATACATACATACATACATACCCTTGGCGTCTCTGAGCACTGGAGCTTTGAGAGGAAGGAGGGGGGGGTGACTGCAGCTGGGGAGGGAGGGAGGGAGGGGGGTAAGGGAGGGAGGGGAAGACACTGCAGCCTCACTACACCTCGAGGGGGATTTAGACCAAAGGGAGGGAGTACATAGAAGGGAGATTATTTCGAACCGAAGGGGATCAGCCTGTACCGATACTTGGCTGCAGGGAGAGAAGGTGGAAGGGAGAGGAAAGAGAAGTGGATAAATGAGAAGATGGGTGAGTTGAGAGAGGGGGGGAGAGACGACGATGATTGAGGGAATGAGAGAGAAGAGAAGATAGAGGAAGAGGAGAAGATGAAAAACAAACAGGAAAGAAGGAAGGAAATAGAGAGAAGACAATAATGAGAACGAAGTGAATTGTGTGAAAATGAGAGAGGGAGAGAGAGAGAGAGGGGGGGGATCTGAATGTTGTTATCCCGCCTCTCAGCTTATAAGGTCATCATCATCGTTTATTATTATTATTATTATTGATGTTATTATAGTGTGTCTATATATCTTCAACACACACACACACACACACACACACACACACACACACTTCTTAGTATGACGGCGTGACGGTGGTGGCGCCTTCCTGTAACGTAAGACTAACCTGTGCGACCATGACCACAATGTGTGTGTGTGTGTGTGTGTGTGTGTATGTATGTATGTGTGTGTGTGTATGTATGTATGTGTGTGTGTGTGTGTATGTATGTATGTATGTATGTATGTATGTGTTTATGGTAGAATTTTTTTTTTGGTTTTGCCCTGGAGATCGGCTAGTTTACTGTGCACCCTATACATATTGTTAGCTGTATTGCAAAAGGATTACACAGTAGAGGTCACAGAGGGCGTTGAACAGACCTCAGTAGTCAGGATATTGTGTGTCACTCCTTGTTACATCACCCTTCTGTGTATCTGGTGAAATACACATTCGTAAATACATATATAAACGCACACAAGCATATATACAAACGTTAAATACACAAACCACAGGCAAAACAAACACACACACACGAGGCACAAACAGACCACTACAAACAAAACACGGAGTTGATATGATAGAAACAGCCAGCGACGACAAACACTGATTGAAATACATACATACATACATACACACACAGAAATAAACAAAGAAGGGGGACAAACAAACGAGGGGGTAGAGGGGAAGATTGAATATACCATTGTTTTTTTTCTCTCTCTCTCTCTCTCTCTCTCTCTCTCTCCAATAGTCGGCTTGAGGGGCTTAGACATCTTGTGTGTGTGCGTGCATGTATTTATGTATGTATTTGTGTGTGTGTGTGTGTGTGTGTGTGTAGTAACATCAACAACACGCCTCTAGATTATCAGCAACTCCAAGTATCATCTTTCAATAGGATTCAAATTATTGCTGTCTTATCTTACGTGTATTTTCAGTTTCTTAACTTAACATAAAGAGAAGTTAAGTTACAATAGAGTCTCGGTGTAATATCGTCGCCATTTTTACCCTATGCAGTTTTGTCATGTTCGTAGATAAGGTCAAATATTTGATCTCCTATCGTGTGTAATGTTTGGGAAGTCCAGATCTAGGGAATGTGTTTCTGTGGTCAGTGGTGGGGGGTGGGGGGGCTGGGGTGAGGGGGTAAATTACGGGCAGGTGTGTGTTGGGAGGGAGGGGGGGAGGGCAGGTAGACCAGGGGGTGAGTCATAATGGGTATCACGAGGGGGGAAGGAGGGAGGTGGTGGGTGGTGCAAGGGGATGACCATAAGTGTGTGTGTCTGTCACTAAGGGTGGATGGTGTGCGTGTTATAAGGGTGGGGGGGGGGATAGATGGTGTAAATAAGGGGTGAAAGGGTAAAGGGAGAGTAGGGGGATAACAGTAGAGGAAGGAATCAGAAGTGTAGAGGAGAGGGAGGGGGGGGGGGTGATGTGTGTGTGTAGGAAGTGAGGTGGTGGCCACAGTCATCCACCCAGAGTCCTTGTACGTCCTTGCCCCGGGCACCTTCTATGATGCTGCCACCTCTGCTGCTGTTCCTTCTGCCTCCACTACTGCTGTACTCCCGCTGTTGCTGTATTCCTAGTGCTGTACTCCTTTTCCTGCTGCCACTACTGCTGTATTTCTGTTGCCGCTGTAATGTCCCTGCTTCTGCTGTATTCTTCTTCGCCCTTCTGCTGATACTGTCCCTGCTTTTGTATTCTCCTACTCCTGCAGCTGCTGTACTTCTGCTGTCGCTGTTATTGATGTATTTTTCGTGTTCACCTTACTGCCGTGTTCCTGTTGTTGTTGTTGTATACCTACACCACCCATGTCCACCTACACCCTCTACATCCACCTACACCCTCCACACCCATCTACACCCTCCACACCCATCTACACCCACAACCCCCACTCACCTACCGTCGCCCACGTCACTCACTTAAACCAGGTAGCTCTTGACGTCACAGTGGTCGGGCAGCTGATCTCTCTCTCTCTCTCTCTCTCTCTCTCTCTCTCTCTCTCTCTCTCTCTCTCATGAATGCGGTGACAGCAGACGACATACACGCACATGGCTCTGTGTACGAGGTAATGACGCATTTACGGGGGTGGCAAACGCATTTACGGGGGTGGTGGCGCCGCGTAGGTGGGTGGCGCCATGGTAAGGGTCATGCGGCGCTCGTGACGTCACCCCAGCATTTCCCCCCCCCCCCCCGATCGATGGCACCGCCGCTACGCCACCACTGCCGCTACTGTTGTGTTGTTGTTGTTTACATTTTTGTTGTTGGTTTTATTATTATTGTTACTATTGTTGTTGCTATGACTACTACTACTACTACTACTGCTGCAAAGACTATAACTACTGCTGTTTCTTACTGACACTACTACTATTACTAATACTTCCTACCACACTTTTTTTTTTTTTTTTTTTTTTTTTTTTTTTTTTATAACGTGGCCTCCAGCCTCCCCCAATAGCCACACCTTCGCCACCACACTACTGTTGTAATACTACTACCACCACTACTACCATAATACTGCTGTACTACTACTACTACTATCACCATACTTTCACTGAGCTGCTATTACTGTACTATTACCATTAGTACTATTACTACTGCTCTTACTAATATTCTCACTACTACTAATACTAAAACTACTACTACTACTACTAACCACACCTTCGCTGCCATTTTATTACTACTACTACTATCATTTACTACTACTACTACTTACTACTACTACTATTTACTACTACTGTTACTACTACTACCCTTCATATTAATATTGCCACCTATTATACTGTGTCTCTTGGCCAATGCTTTGTTATGCCTGGCGCCTCTACCACTCCCGCCCGCTGCTGCAAGTCGTAATGGTGTCCAGTAGTCTGTCACAAACTGGCGTCTTTTGCTGCAGACTCTCCCTCCCCCTCCCCCTACTGCTGCTTGGTGGCTTCCAGGGGTCGTTGGGTAGGGAGGGAGTCGTAGATAACAGTACGAGAGAAATAAATAATGATATGTTGAATAATATTTGTTTCCTGTAAAAAAAAAATCCCCAGGTCTGATGTCAATTAAATATAATGATAACGTTAGCGGATAGGATGTTATTGTGTGTATATATATATATATGTCAAGTAATTTCTATCGATATTATTTCTTATTTTTGTAAACGTAATTGATATTTTTAGTCTGTATAATCGTCATGTAAATTTAGATCACTTTCATCGTATGTTGTTAATCTTCAATGACACCCGACGCTCTATTCAGACTTCACATATGTCCACGTAATGGAGTATTTATATATTTTTTTTTACATGAACGTATTTATTTCAGCAACTCATTCTGGTTGGGTAAAATTAACCTCAAACACCTACTGTGGGGCTATTGACGGTGAATGGTGGTTGAAAGAGCGTGTTTATGGAGGTCACGTTTGGCACAGAGTCTCTCCCACCAGTCATGACGTTCCTCAATTACCTAATGCGTACGTTCGTCTAAAGCCGCCACCCTGAATCCGGATTCAAGGGGATTGGGTTTGGTGTATATTATCCCCGTATTAGTTGACGTAAGAGCACATCTAACATGCTAAGTTATTGGTAGAGACATGGAGGCATCAGTGCTCGTTAATATTTCAATTATCCCTCCAAGCTTGAGATACGATAGAGACTTCAAACCAATTCGAAGTCATTTTATCAACAAGCTGTGTGTCCTGTGAGCCTGTTAGATGGGGTCTGGCGTCACTATTTCGACTTTAGTGGGAAAATTAATTCACTTTAAACTTCATCTCCAAACATGTGTATATTTTAAGCGCCTCGTCATAATGGTGGTCATCATCACAAGGTTACGTCAACACTGTTACATCATAGGTTATTGTGAAGTCATCATTGCTTCTTAGTTAAGGACTGGTATAGTGAAGCCTCTTGTGTTGAGTGGCTTGGTGACTCCTGGCTTCTGTTACTGTTGCCATCGGGAGGTCGTTTTATATGGAACATGCGACAGCTTTCTTCATTTTACTTATTACATCTACCGCCTCAAGCAAATTACCAGGAAAAATAATATATTGTTCACATTTCTGAAGCCTTCTGGGAAAAGTGGTAGTCAGGATTATTCCAGGTTTATACGATGGTTATCCCTTGTAATTGGATAATATACCTAACTAGTTGGCTTAAGTTAAATCATAAAAAATGGAGCTTGAAAAAAAAATCAGAATTACACTGAAACTCTGCCTAAACAAACTACTTAAATTGGCGCCAATTAGGAGGCAATTTAAGACCTTACGTTAAGTTTTATCCAGTGTTAATTGAACTGGAGTAGAGAAGTTTAATGTTGAAGTTAGTTAAGTACATTTTAACAACTTTAATTAAGAGGAAAATTCATCGCAAGAACCTTCAAGGAAATAGACTGAGGAATATTCAGTGTTATTGTTTACATTATAACTCATCACTCAAAACGTTGCGAAACTCTACCTTCATCGATGTTTGTTTTAACATTAAGAAAACACAGACGCCACTTTAATATTGCCGCCACGAGCTCACCGTGTTTTACGCTGAGCTACAATATTACCCTCAAGAGTTCCCCGTGTTTTTCGCCCAGCTTTGGTATTGCCATCACGTGTTCCCCGTGTTTTACATTGAGATTTAGTATTGCATTTCCCTCAAAATTTCCGATATTATAACCTCATCTGTATATGATGCATGACTTCATGTTATCATCACGAGTTCTTTGCGTTTTATACCTAACTCAAAGGCTTCCAAATTGAGCTCACCTTGTTTTGCGTCTGTCTGTATAGAATGACCATGGTGCTGTCGTAATGAGCTTTCCATGTTTAACTTCTCAAGTGTAGCTGTCTGGAGTTCCTGGTGTTGTGCGCTTCTATACATAATGAATGGCCACTGAAAGACTGTCTTGGTAAACAATGGCTGCCTTCAGCGCTCATTTATGATGTTTGTATTCCAAGGACACGTTGATTTTTTTATGATAATTTGAATATCACAAAAATAAACTTAATTAACCATGTATGTAATAAGAGAGAATGCTCCCCCCCCCCAACTTAATATATTAGAGCTTATTAATAGGGTGGAGTCTCAGTTGTAATTGGACCCAACCCTAATAGGCCCGAACTAAACCTAACCATTAAAATCCTTCTCCCAAGGCCTCAATCCTTATTAACCCCAGGGCCAAAACGATAATTACGTAGGTCAGGGGCCTATTAGGACAGGGGCCCATTTGACCAACAAGCCTCTCAAGTACACAGTGACGCATGTTGGTCGATTTCTTAAGAGTGAGAGAGACTCTTGTTTATGTCTGACTGGTGGGTGTAATAGGGACCATTGTCTCACGCCTGACCGTAAAAGGCGCTGCGGTTCATTATTTGTGAAAGACTAAACTTCATCGTGGCTAATTTGTGCGTATCGGCGGCGGTCATTTCCATACATTTACATTCCCTATAAGTACTAGGTATTGGAGTTGTCATTTGCATTGAGCGTCTGCAGGTGTTTCCGCTGACCCTTTGTGGGTATTTGCTGTGGTGATTTTATTTCATTGCTTTTCTTATATTAATCTGGTCATTTGCTTATTGTGGGCTACGATTATGCACGACAATAATAATAATAATAACCAGATATGAAACAAAAACTCAAAAGTTGATAAAAAAAAGGGATTAAATTAGATAAGGACGAAGAGTGAATCAGAAATGACAGAATGAGGCCAATTTTTGTGAGGGAGACGGCAGTAGATGTTGGAGTAGAGCCAAGTGACGGTGGAACGACGAGAACGAGAGACAATGTGTGTGAATGTTTGTCGTGAATGAGCTAATGGGTGTTGTATAATGCAAATCATCAACATCATCTATTATTAGTAGTAGTGGTATTAATAGTAATAGTAGTAGTAGTGGTATTAATAGTAGTAGTACTAGTTTTCGTCAGATATATACGCTAGGCTTCTTGGTTAAAGGGTTCGTTCGTCTGGTGTCGGTTGGTTCATTACACTCTCTCAGCGGGAACGATCAAACGACTCCTATTTTTGACATCAAATGGGTTTTCCGCGACGTTTCATTAACTCTCTAAAGCCTCGAGCCTTGCAGTTTTATTTCGTTTTGTTTGCCTTTGACATTAAAAAAAATCACGACGCAGACTAAAGTAAGGAAAAGACTTTATAATGTGTACTGAAAGATTAGTTGGATTTAACCTATTTCGTTCTGGATAATAAACTGATAAAATACTATAAAATATTGATAATGACTTGGAATAAATATTTATGTATTTCAGTAGGTATTGATAAGTCTGTTGAAGATTATTAACCATAGATAATTAATCGATTGATATCCTGACTCGTTTTTCTGGGTCGATCATGGATACATTTGGAATATCCTGATTATCCAACTTGGTCAGGTATCATCGATGTAAAACTGTCTACCGTGTTCCGTTTACATTCACGAATTTTTGTGAAGTTATTGCTTGGGAATCTTTCACTCGGGCGGCGGGGTGGACCTATTTAGTAGTGAGTAGGTCATAGCCTGAATATGAAATAATAATACATGGCAGTAAACATGAACCAACCAGGTCTGACTTTAACCAACCCTACACGAATCTGAGTCCGATTAATATTCCGTCTCGGTAGTCGAAATATTTAGAAGACGAACTGCATCTGGAGCCATTCAGTGAAGGTTACGAAAGATTCCATTCTTGAAAAAAAAACTTCTAATTGTATTCTCCCGGGCACCCAACCTTCGGTGACGCACAGGAAATCCTGCCTTATAACGACATAGGGATTATTTTGAGCTGTTGTACATTTCCCCCACAATTCTGATAGTTAGACTGACGTAAGCAAGAGAGGATGGAGTCGAGTGAGTCGTATCCGTTTCTGATCCCCCGCGAAGCAGACGGCCGCGGTACAGACAGTTCAGTCTTCGGTGAGGTTCGTGTGGGTAGTGAAGGAACCCTGGAGTGGTGGGGAGTGTGTTAAGTATTGGCCATAATCAGTAGAAAAGGAGAAATCCCACCTTACCAACCCCCTCTGGTCATAATTCCACTACCTAAATAATACAGTTGACCTAACATCTGCCATCGCCATGTTGGTAGCCTCCCCACTTGAGTGTCCTCTCCTCTGGGGTTCCAAGTTCGATTTTGGCTTTACGTTGCCGCTGTCTTGTCAGGGTGAGTCACTAAGGTTTTGTGTACCGTTAAAAGATTGTGTTTACTTGCTCATATTTTTAGTCTTTTATTTAATTTTGTGGGTGTTTTCTCGTTCCTGTACGTTTGACACTGCATCTCAAGTAGTTGGGATTATTCTTGACCCACAATTAGGTTATCTCCAGCTGCCTTGACTTATTGTTTGGCTGTATGTATAACTGAAATCGTGAGGTGAAGGTCAGACTTTATGTATGTGTCTACGTTGCCGTCAGGCTGGCGTGACACTTATTGGCTGTATGAATCATGATGCCGTCACTGTCATAGACACTCTCGTTGTTATTACCTTACCTGTTCGTCATTGTCACATACGCGGCTTATTCTTGGATGCTCAGTTAATATTAGTGTAAACAGAAACTGGTGACTAAAATAATTATCGCAGTGAATGTTGTTTGCTAATACAAATATAAATAATAATCAATTAATTCCAGTTATTTTTTCTTGTGTACAATGTTATTTTTATTTTGTCAATTATCATCGTAAGTAAATTAGATATATAGTATGTTAACTCCTGAATCATCGGTGCAGTGTTATTTTTCGTAATTAATTATAAGTATAGCCTTGAGTATAATAAAAAAAATCAGAAGAAAAGATTGTAACTGATACGACCATCAGATAATGAGAATAAGGTATTTCCCGCCGTGTTTGTGATTGATTGTATTGATGTTTCGTGCCTTCTTTAATAACCAGGTGAGCTTTTGATAGTCCAGGCCAAAGTATGATAGTGTTAGAATATTTAAGAAAACACTTAACAGATATGTTGTGTGTTTATCAATGAATAGTCCCTGCACCTAGTCGCGGTGATGGTGGCTATTTTGCTCTTGTGGAGATATTTTTTCCTGTATTTTTTCTCGTTCGGTTGTACTTCTAAAAACGTACATTTTTTAGTGGCATTGTGGAATTTCACTTTGACGACATGAAATAGTGACGTAAGAGGTGGCTTTGAGCTAAGGCGTGCGGATCAGGTAAGTTTGATAACTAAGTTGGTGATAAGAGGAGGTGGGGGGGGGGGAGGGTAGTGATAACCGCTCCTTGACAGTCAGTAGACCATTGTACGTCTGCCTGACTGCTCCTCCCTCACCCTCAACACTCTTGTTGTCATAATTGTGCCTCAGTTACCCTTTAGCTGTTCCCAGGAACTCTCACTGTTGAAGTTCACGGCGAATTTTTAAAGTTCACAGTGGGTCTGTGGAAATTCATTGCTGATTTTTGAAGTTCACGGCCTGCATGTGAAGTCCAGGGAAGAATTTTGAAGTTCACGGTGGATTTCTGATGTCTACGGGAGATTCTTGAAGTTATAACTTCACAGTGGATTTATGAAGTTCACGACGATCATGTTTTAAGTCTACGGGGGAATTTTGAAGTGCGCTGTTTTGAACGAAGACAAGACAGTCATGACAGGACCTACGATATGTTTGGCCTGGCTGGTGTAGCTGGCCGCCCCGTGAACTGTGTCCCGGGCAACCACCGTCCAGACCAGCAGATGGCAGGGTGTTTTGGTGGTAAATGTTGTTGCCACTGGAGCCGTGATGGATGCTGTGTGGTGGGTGGTTCGCTGTGCACTGTGTTGGACATCATCACTTAACCTGGACTAAGTGACATCAATTTTGATGGATGTCTCTTCAAGTGAACGAAGTAAAGTGGTAATTGGGTTACGTCGCTTGTTCGGTCGGGCGTTGTAAACTAGTGATTGAACTTGACTTCCTATATTAATGTTTTGTGATGGCCAGGATAAGTGGTATATAAAAGGTGAAGCGCTCGTTACAAACATTGTAAACAGGCGTTGTAAACAGTTGAGAATGGAGATCGTGATGCAGAAGTTAAGTAGCTGCTGCTGTTGCTTCAAGCGGCGACACAGTGATGGTAAATATCTGAATGATGGCCTTCTGTAACTCTGGATCTATTTTTACACGTTTTAACCAGAAAAACAACCCAAGGCTAACACCTATATTTTTATGTAAATTCTTATCACATGGCATGGGAAATGAGCTTATCTCAAGAGCCGAGCGGAATATTAATCTTGACCAAGGCTGAGCTGAGCGTACTATCGTGGACAAAAGTTCGCTCCCTGTAGTGAAACTGAGACACGGGAATGAGTCTCCGAACTAACTTACCCTGATTGTTATCTGGTGCGGGTGTGCTGTGCGGGTCGATACTGCTTCAGTTTGGGAAGGAGCGAACTTTTGTCCACGATAACACATGATTTGAGAATGTAAGAATTTCAACATATACTTACTACAATAACTTAGACATTAATGCTATATAATTATGGTGCATATATACACTGACTTTGGGCTTAATAATGGTTTACTGTAGGTATTGCAAAGCCTTTATTCCTGGAGTAATTATGGAACTCCTACCCAACCATACAAAGAATAGTAATTTGCTGGTGATTGGTGGAGGATATTAACCAATCCCAAATCAGTGAGCCTATTGGTTGGAGATTTCATATTTATGTCTTATTTTCTCTTACAGGTGAACGTGTTGTGGAGGTATATGGCGGGGTGGCGGCAGCTGCTGCTCACGCCCACAACACAACTGCAGCTGTAAGTGGGCGGGGCACTGGTCATGTTGAGCCTGTACGCCCACAGCCCGTAGACCCCGCCCTCTTGACTTCACTTGACCTGGAAAGTGACCACCAGCACCACACCCGCGACATGCTGGTCACAGACGCCCAACCACAGCCAGCCTACCCCCACCGCTCCCATGATCTCAACCATAATAACCATGTCTACGCCCACAAGCCTCCAGGTGCGTTGATCTTCGATTATGAGATACAGCAGTTGGTAACACTGTTGAGCATTTGGTACACATGTTTAGTAGTTGGTATCCCTGCTGGTACCTATGACTAGTAGTTGGTACTCTTTATTGGATAACTGGTACCTCTGTTGTTGAATTATAGTTGGTTATCTCCGTTGGTATGGTAGTTACATGGGTAGTAGTACAATATTTTAATATATCGAGAAGTCTCTTTTAAAGATTAATATACTGTATTGTCATGACTCGTATATTTATTGTGGGGTAATTGTCCCGTTGACTTTACTCAGTGCAACATTAAGGGTTGTATGATAACACTAAGCTTTAGAATACACAATGTTTAATTATTTATAATCAGGGCCTGCTCAGCAAATTTCCTGAGGCTTAGTTCGTTTTACGTTAATTAACTTAGAATATTACAGTGTAGGTTGGTAGCAAGTGTGGAAGGTTGCTGGTCACAAGTCTCCAAACTGCAATAGGCCCCAATGTAAGTCAAACATTAGGACTGGGGCCCATTAAGACAGGGCCTCACATTATGTGGGCCACATGTAATGGTTGAGGCTAGTAAAATGAAACCTAATGGGATTGGAGCCTACTACAGATAGAGCTCATTTGATCAATCATCGTGTGGGAGCTTTAAAAATTCAGTTTGAGGCTCTTTTGATTAAAATTCAGATTGAGAGTAAATAACTTTAAGTATGTAATTGTCCGTGTAATTACATACAGTAAATAGTTATGTACAACAAACACCATACTGTATAGGCATTGCCAGGACAGCTAAATCTTTTTTTTTAACGTATAATGGTCCATTGGTTAGGTTAGGTTTAGTTTAGGTTTTGAATGCTTTGTGTTGCCTGGACAGGGAACGGTTTTGGGGATCTTATAGTTTTTTAACATTGCCAGTGCATAACAATACCACGTCTTATTTTATTTCCTCCAGAGGACGTAAGTCACGTGAGCGGCAGAGCAGCTAAGTATGTTGTCAGCGGATCCAACAGCCTCGGTGGCCATGACAACTTTGGCTTTGACAGTGAACTCAGCGGACAGGACAACTATGGCTATGACCCAGGCTACAGCTCTGAGAGGTCACCAGAAGAGGAAGAAGGACCACCTCTGTATTGTCACAGCTCCCAGGACAGCAACAACAGCAGTGGCTCTGAGAAGCATCATGGGATACAGCAGCAAGAACACCACCGCTCTCTTAAGCTGCCATCAGGCCAGATTTTGACAACCCATGAACTGATGAAGCTCTTTCCATTCATCAATGAAGGTGAGACTGATCACAAGATGAGTCGGCAAGAATGAGTGAATCTGAATTGGTATTCATAGAGGTGACTGGTGCAGATAAAAATGTCTCTAATCTCATTTTCCTAAGATATTGATTACTCCGGTAAATTCCTTAGTGCTTATGTGATAAAAGAGGAGTTACTGTACTAGATAATAACTCCTGTACCTCATGTGTTTGATGTTTAAACTGTACTGTATCCAGTACTGCTGCAACTTCAGAAGACTTTCTATTTATCATCATGTTTAGAATGCAGAAATATTTATTACCTTTCTGCTTGCTTTTATGTTGCATTAAAGTTAAAATGAGAATATCACTAAAACAATTTTTTTTTTCCACAGGCACAATTTTTGAAGTCACTGTCATCAAGAATCTTCGTGGATTGGGGTTGGCAGTAACTGGTGGCATAGAATGTGATGTTCCCTATGCTGGTCTCATCCGCATCAAGAAGTTGTATCCACAGACTCCTGCATGGCTCTGTGGACAGCTGGAAGTTGGGGACATCCTTCTTCATGCTAACACCCAGCCACTCACAGGTCTATCAAGTCATGTAAGTATAGAGGGTATTAGTTCAGTATACTGTACATGTACACTAGCTGACAAAAGTCCTGTTGTCTCTTCTACTGCTCCACAAACCCTGAAATTCATACTCATAACTTCAAAGAATTTATGGACAGAATAATGGGTTCACAAGTCTGAATTTTGGGGTTGCTGAAACAGCAGAAGAGACGACAGTACAATACTTTAGTTCACAACTGTACCTATTACAGTATAGTACATCACATGACTCTCCCTTGTGTGAAGCAAAGCAATGTTACTTTACATGAATGTTTGTAATTAATTTATTGTTGTATAGCAGGACTAGCAAGTCTTCCTATTCATTTTTTCACAGCTTTTTTCACCCTTGGACCTGTGTTGTTAAAGAATTACACTAGGATGTCTTATACAGACACTCATGCAGTCTTGTCTGAAGCACCAGCACTTTTTTTATAGATACGGTAGTTTTACCCTGGCCATTCTTGATTTTATTGTGAAAGATTTTTTTTAGATAAAGGAATATAGCTTGGGTCTAGGCTAATAGTGTACAGTGTATTTTATGTTTTGTAGTCATTTCACACAAGAAGCATTTCCTGCATCTAAACATGTTACTGTATAACAAGGTTAAGTCTGTACAACCTAAATGCACATTAGTCTTGGACTCCTGGTACTTATCCTCAAATCCTCCTGTTTTAAAAATTTTCTTAGAGACCCTTTTATTGCTCTCTCTCATTCTATCATTGTCCATCAGTTATCTTTCCACTACTCTCATACTGAAAGTAAAAGAAGGACAGAGACAACATGTAAAAAGTCTAGATAAAGCTACTGCATCACTACTTCACTCAGTACACAAAATGAATCCTACACAAATTTTTAGAACGTTTTTCTGTCTGCCAACCACAATTACATTATCTAACATTGTCAGTTGTTTTTTGTAGATAAAAGACATTTAATTTTATACCCTGTATAAAAACATTAATCTGTATCATGTGTAGATAAAAAGTAAATTAGATTTTATATCACGCTCATATTTCCAATTAGGTGATCCTTTGTTCTTGTATTAGTGAATAGAGTCAAAAGCTTCCAGATTTCTATAAGGCAATTTAATAAACAAAACTTTTTCTTTTGCAGGAGGCGTTGGAGATGCTTCGTACCGCCGAGCGTGAGGTGACACTGGAGATGTGTAGGCCACCACGCGGGGCTCTGGGGGAGGGTGAGGACACCACAGATGGAGGCTCTGGCTTAGGGGTTGTCACCACCAGCCTGATCGCACCAAACACTAGTCATAACTACCTCTCACCATCACCATCTTTCTCATCCTGTGGGGTAAGAGAGTCTTCATCTGTTGTACTGTAGTTCTATTTGTGTGTAGCAATTACCAGTTAACCAAATCAGAGGAGGATTGCAGTACATAATGTTACCCAAGTAATTCTGTAACTGAGGAAAAGAAATGGGAGAGAAAGAAAAAAAGGTGTTGAGAATGGGGGTTAAAAGAGAGGTAAACAGATAAGAGGGAAGAATTAGAGTAAGAATGAAGAGACATTAAGTAAGAAGAACTCTCATCATCTAACCTAACCTCTTCAGGCAGGATTAGGGTATTTAATCATCAGATAAAATAAGCTGGGGTGCCTAATCTTCATATACAATAGTAAATTTTCTCAGTAAGTCAGTCATCCATAATAAATGATGAACTGACTGACTAAATTTTTCAATAAGAATTTCCTTAATGTTAGGAGTGTGAACCCAACCAACCAACAGACTTTAATGTGAATAAGGCAAATTAAAAGAATTGTGTCAATAGGAGAAAGAACACTACTTCATTGATAACGCTTCAGCGGGTGATCCTCTCCTTGAATGGAGTTCTATACAGGGAGTTGCATAAAGATTTTTAATCGGGGGGTGATCAAAGCTATCTGATCTGTAATGTGAATGGAGTCACTATGCCCAGACTTAGATTTGTTATATGTATTTATTGGGTTCATGATACTTTGTAATTCAAACTAGTGTATTACAATCTCTATGAACTAAGGACTACAGCTGTGGTATATTATTGTGTTGTGTGTAGTGAGTTGTGTAAAGTAACAGGGATCAACAGATGAGTGTCTTCAGACCTTGTGGAAGGGGAACTCCATAATGGAATACTGTATACTATTTAGTCTGGCAAAGAAGTACTGCATGAGGTTTGCATGAGTTAAAAGAAAAAATTATGTATTGAATGAAACCATTGAAATTTATGCTTTCCAGGAGTTTGAGGTGGAGCTAACCAAAGTCGCTGGATCGCTGGGCTTCACGCTACGCAAGCAAGATAACAGCATCCTGGGACACATCATACGCTCTCTGGTGAAAGAACCTGCTATTTCTGATGGCAGGTTACGACCAGGAGACAAGATTATCTCTGTCAACAACACCAACATGTGCAATATGAGTCATGAAGAGGCCATCGCATTCTTGCGCACCTGTCCTGAAACTGTTACTCTAAAATTATACAGGTATGTTTGTCTTATTATAAATTTGGAATTTGACATATTCTGACTCGTTAAGCACAGTCTTTCAGCATAAAGCAGTGTGGATCAAGTTAGAGATTAATAATTCACTTTGTCTTTACTGGACAGTACTGTACTTCAGTTGCGTATATGGGGAAATGTGTGAAGAACATTTCCACATGTGTCAAACCTTTATAGTCACTTCCTACTCTTGCCTGGCATTAGTCTCCCTTGTCATTTCCTTCCTTTCTTTAAGAAGTTAAAATAAACTTTACACCATTTTACTATTTTACCAGTACAGTATCCTCTTTTAGTTCTTAGTTTCATAATATTTCTATATTTTTCTTTAAGCATTACTTAATTTATGCAGTAGTATATCATTTGTCTGCCCCTCAGACAGTTCAGTGGTTTTCTTTTTAATAATTATGAATATAATTTCAGGGATGCCATGCAGACTCCTGTGTCTCCAGCCTCCCCCATTGAACCTGATGTCATCTTAAAACCAAAAGCTCTCCGTAAAGAAGCAAGAGACATGTTGACAGACTTGGCCATGAGAAAACAGTCCCCTGGCAATTCACTAAGTTTGGTTGGTGCCACAAGTTCTCCCGGAACTCCAAGAAGACGGCGTCTACAAAAGACACCCAGCCCCGATATCAAGAGTGTTGTTGTAGACAGTGAGTATGGAAGTGTTATGTAAATCAGATCCATATTAAAAATGGAAATTTTTTTTTCAACACTATTGCTTGACTTTCAAACTTTATTTCTTATAGTTCTGTTCATTTCAAGTGTTGCATTGAAGCCTATGTCAGTCACCTGATGAACCTCAGTTTTTAGTTGTTTTTTTTAACACCAAGATTGGTTTATATTGTTATCCAATAGTATTGTCTCTATCCTTTCTCTTTTTTAAACAGTAATGCCATAGTCCCCTGGGAGTTGTCCTCTAAAAGAGTGGCCTATTGACTGCCTATTCTGTAGTGTATACACCCTTTTTGTTGTCGCATCATCAAGCATCCTTCATTATATATCTTGTGGTAATTTTTCTAGGATCTGTGTTTCTATGACCTCTATCCATTAAGATTTCTGGTAGGTTTAAATATCTCATCCTCCTCTCCCCGGGGATAGAACTGTAGCTTATGATTATTTCTCTGTCCACAGGATGGGATTCACTGGTGAGGAAGACAGAAGAATCTCTGCCAGGGAGTCCTATATTAGAGAACAAAATGTCACTAAACAGCATTAGAGAAACAGACCATGAAACTTCTCCATTTGGTGATAGTCAGACCGATGACTCAACCTCCACAACTATCCGCTCAAGAAACTCCTCCGCTGCATCCTCCTGCTCACTCACACCTTCCAGCTCAGAGTCATCCAGACCCAAGAGACCAAGCTTTTTAGATCTAAGTAATGGACGCAGTTGTCCCCGCAAAACACAATTTACACCACCCCATGAAGTGGACCACTCATTCCCATCCCCACTAGGTGCTCAGTACCCCTCAGCGGACTCCTTAGATTCTGCCCCCCAATTGACTTCAGCTCACAGTGACACCCCAGCATTCTCTCACCTCCACCAGGGATACCACAGTGTCAACCTTGGGGCGCTCCATCAACACGAAGACCTGACACTCACAAATACCACTTCAGACCACAATATAAGTGGTCACGAAAATGAAGGGCCTTCTAATAATGGCTTACTGAAGTGGAAGGGGATTGTGTTTACGCCCGACGAGGAAGACAGTACATCGACAGAAGAGTCCGTTAAGGATGACGATAGTACTGGGGGATCACCCAAGTCACAAAAACCAAAGGTAGGGAACACTGTTTTTTTCTCTTACCACACATTAATTAAATACCAGGCCTGAACATTTGCTGTGGCCAACATCAACGACAACTCAATAGATACTTGGAACATTTGACTTTTCATTGGATTTAGTCTTAGTCTACCCAGAGACGTGTGGTAAATTCTCAAGAAAACATGTTATAATCAAACATATGATTAACCTGCCTTCTTTTTCTCTCTTCCATTGCTTGAAGTTTTATAATTTTTCACCTTGCACCTGTCTGTACATCCTCACATTTGTTTCATTTAAGTTCATTAGCAGATTAGCATACAGTATCCAGCATAGAGCAGTACTTTAGCTCCAGCTGTAGGTATAATTTTTTAAGGTTAGGTTCATTATAGTTATTAAAATGTTTACAACAGAGGACCTGTCTTAATATAATTCCTTTATTACAGATGGTGACGCTAGAACTCAACCGTGGGTGGAACAGCCGTTTGGGCTTCTCCTTACAGCCTCAAGGGGATGAAACAATCATCACAGCTATCTATGCTGACAGTGTTGCTGCCAAAGATGGTCGTCTGAACATAGGAGATATAATTGTAAAGGTAAGTCACAGAAGTTTATTGTGTGTCATTTATTATCTCAGTAACTGCCTGGCTCCATAGTTCACTGGTGGAGCATCTGCCTTTTAAGGCAAACGAGTGGTGACAATTTCAGTTATGAATGTGTAGGATTGGGTTCCCTCCTTGTACAAAGTGCTTGTACTCTTGATCTTGACTATAAGAGGAGTACAGTACACTATTGGTGTTGGCTGGACTTACCAATGTTGTTGTAACAACCCTTGAGTAGACTAGCATCCCTTTAAGCCTGAAAGGGATGCTAGTTTAAGGGAATGCAGTAACATACTAGCTGTTTAAATGTTATGTATGAGGGATTAGATCTTGCCCTGCTACTCTTCATTCCTTCACTCTTACTGATATAACAAATGTGTTTGCTTGTGGTATATTTTGGCTTAATGATCATAGAAATATTCAGATATGTAATGAAAAAAATGTGTGAAGTAGCAAAAAATATTGATTCATGTTAAATAGTACACACCTGCATCACTGACAGAACACTGAGTTGAATTAACACTCTTATTTCCATCTTTTTAGGTCAACGGTGTGGATGTCGTCGGCTGGGATTCAGAATCTGTCATAGACTTTCTTCGGAAGACCAGAGGAAAAATCTCACTAACTGTTCTTCAGCAACCAACCTAATTCAGATCATGCACATCCAAGGTACTTTGAATTTTGTTTTTATCCTCTAGATATTTTTTTTCCATTTCTCTCATTCTCTTTTCTCTCTCTCTGATACCTCACTACCCTATGGATCTCCTCTCCAAGGGGTCGAACAAGGCAAAAGAACCTCCAGGCCACCTTATCCCTAAAGTGTTTCTTTTGACCTCTCTTGATTTTACTTTTTATTATTTGATTGTGTAAAGAGACTAAGGTTGGCTTTAAGTAATATATGTATGGTGGAAAATAATAGCTGGAAGGTAAATCAGTATAGAGAAAGACAAAAGAAGACTAATACAAGCTTAAGTTTTTAGAAAGTTGTAAGAAAATTAATGTCGAATCTCTGATACAGTATACAGTTATGTGGGGATTATTCACTAATTTCAGAGAAGAACAAGTAAGGAGGAGGGAAGGAAATAATTTGTTCCTTGTAGTACTGCTACATTTCAGTAGTGTTTCCCTAGATGACAGAAAGTTTTAACCTTATGAAATTAGATCAGCATTTCTTTCCTCTACAAAACAGTAAAATCAATGTCCTTACAAATAATAATTTACATCTGATGAATTTTTTTTCTTTTGTATTATTCATAGTTTGAGTAGCTACCTAACACGTGGGAAGTGAGAGATATCAAAGAGTTCATAAGATGTGTTGTACGGTACTGTAATACTGTATATTATATTTGCTTTCATGTTGACAGTTTTGTACATAATCGATTGACCTTTGTTTAATTTTTTTTCAGATATTTGGGAATATCTTCTCATCATGGGCAGCTTGGGCACAGATGTCATTGATTGTGATGACACACATTACTTCTGGTTGCCAAGTGACTCACCGACAACAGTCAGGTGGACTCCTGGACCCCTCTGGCCATAGTACCATAGGCCTGGATATTCATGAAAAAACACAATGGCCAAAACAGAAGAGGGGCACAGCAGAGTGGTCATGAAGACTGTTTCTTTTCTTTGTTTGCAAGGGACATCATGGCCAGTCAGGGGGCAATGACGGCAACAGCCGCCATGAAATTCCAGGTGTGATATCAGCAAAATTGAGGCCGTGATGTACTGCAGCTTTGCATGACACCTACATAGGGGGTCAACAGTATGGTTTCACTCTTTTGGGATCTATTTATAAGACAGCTGAGGCTTTTATTAACCATTTCATAAACTGCCAAGCGGATGAAGTGATAACTCTCGAGAACAGTGTAGCTAATGGTTCGTTGTATGAACTGAGTTTCTCTTTCTCATCTCTGTTAATAATATTACCTCTTGCATGAACTTCATTTTGCTCAGAATTAAATGACATGACCACCTGCAGGAAGCTCAGCTTACACTGCACAAACTCACGCATCTCCTGGTGGGCAACTGAATTATACTCTGAGGATGTGTCGGTGAGAGAGCCTTGCAGGCGTGTCATGCCACAAACATATACTGTGTACAAACGTTCAGATTACATACAAAAATATGAAGCTTTTTCCATTATGTAGGCCGTATTTATGTAGTGGACTTTACGAAGAAGCTTTATCCCATATACTGTACTTATTAGCTGGTAATGCTGCACTTATCCCTAGTGTAGTTCTGACGACTCACTGTTAAAATAGAAAAAAATACAAAAATAGAAAACCCCACTATAAGACAGCTGCATTGTTTCATTGTTGTTGATATTTAATAATTTATCACTTCTACTGTACATCCATTTGCATAGGCGTCGGAACTGGAGGGGGTCACCTGGCTTTTGCGCCCCTTCCCACCCAAACATTGAGAGACTGCAATATTTTGCAGTATATATCCCTCAAAAGAGCTAAGCACCATAAAATGTGTGCCACCAGTGACAATAATGTTCCTACGCCTATGTTGTGTTGTTTCTGTAAGACTGTGACTGTTTCTGTAAATAGAATACAGAATTGTAAAGAACAAATGTGCACTTGAAACTCCATGTGCAATAGAAAAGCTTAGTGCCAAAGACAGTGACATCAGAGATAATTCTCTATTATCAATAACCACTATTTTATTTATAATTATTATTATTTTTTTTGCATGTGCCATTATTTTCACTGAATGATCTTCAAAAATCGTAACATTCCAACAGAAAACTCGTATCAGATTCATTCACCTCTAGAAGGAGGCTCCAAATGTCTTTCACCTTTAATCCTTTCTTGTCAAGAATTGTTGATTCTTAGATAATAAACCTAAATGAGACTTTTCCCTGGCTAATTAACAGCGAATTGAGCCTCACAGACTGGGTTAAGTACCGGCAGGGTTTGTAAGCTTTGTAAACCTCCGAGAATGTCCTAGAATTCAACGAGCTTCAACACTTGGGAACCCTGGTGGCTACGGCCCAGTTGTCACTTTTATAGACCCACTAGGAAAGGTCAAGACTATGTTATGAGATGTTATAAAATGTATTTTAGAATCATGTCACCAAATCTGTATATATCAATAAATAAATATATATTTCCTGTATGATATGGGTTATTTTCATGAACCTCTCCAAACTTGTATTTTTTAACGATGCACAGTACTAGAAGATCTCTATTGAGGAGGTAAGTTTCTCATGTATAAGTTTTGTTGATACTGAAATAATCTGGAATTGAACTTTACATATGTTAATAATTAGATCCAAGTGTGCTGATAAAGAACTTTTTTTTTTGCTCAGAAAATATACGAACGTGATGACAACACCAACTAGTCTTACATTGTTACCTATACTTGGAGCACCTCTTGAACTCTGCTGGAGTAAAGAAAGTTAGTTTGTGGATGTAAGGAGGTGCCTACACACCTCCCACCTAAGCTACAGGTTACTGTAACTGTGGAAGGTTAAATGTGCTGAGGGAGAGAGAGGTCTGCTACAGTGTGGAGCAGGAAATTGAAGGCGAGAGGAAAAAGGGGACTGTACTTGTAGCTACAACATCTAAGCTGTGTTAATGGATTGATGGGAAGTAGTAGAGCATCTGGATTGAAATAGGAATTATTATTTGAATTTACTCAGAACAAAGACAGTTCCTAACCTCACCATGATCTCATTAGGCCTATGTCATAAAGAAAGGATCTGTCAAAGAACCTACACAGAAAATTCATCAATTTACTAGCCATTCAGATGGTTGGTCTCTCCCTTATGACATTTATTGGGATGGTTTTTATGAAGAATTGAACGCGTAGATTAGGATGTGTTTCCTTCCTAAAGTATTGTAGTGAATTATTAATAGTCCTTAAATATTACTGTGGGCGGAGAATATGATAATGGTGTTGAAGATGGAGGAGGATAGCAGATAATTTTCTAGCATGTGTGATGGGAAAGTGCTGAGGATCTTGTGTGATGTGGATAAAACTTGAGAATTAGAGATATAAATTGTCTCAGTTTTCCAGTTTGTGAAGACATTGGGATCACAACTAAAAGTGGAAGTCGTATTATGAGCAGACGGATTTGAAATTAGATGTAGATTAGTGACATTGTAACCTATAATGAGTTTGTCCACCGATTATCCACATGAGATGAAAAAATAGGGAAAAAATAGCCTTGGAACACTCCAGCATTAACCCTTAAGACTGATGTTGCTCTACGTCCACCATAGGTTCCTTGTGGCTTACAGTGTTAATGCTGTCACTGTCACCCCTCAAATTATTACAACTCATTTCACTTGTAATATACGTTTATGACTCAATCCTCAGTGTGTATAAAGGTTTGTTTAACTATAAAAACTAATAATAAAGAACACATTAACAACAACAAAAAGTTTGATTACTGGGGATCAAATAATGATTTTCATTGAAATGGTTACTGCAGAGTACGTGTGATTTATTTAGCAGATCCAATGACTGCCTTTGTAAGTATGTTATGTTAAACTTGCTTAGCTAATCTATATTGTGCATCTACAGTATAGTGATAAATAAGAGCATCAATAATTATCAAAAGAAATGAACGTTAAAGGTGGTTGAATGTAAAGGACCTGGAAACTAATACTAAATTACTGAGACCTTATTTTACTCAAGGTTGTCTTTAAATTCGATTACAATTGCAGTTGAAAATTTTTATTATAAACACGAAGCAACTGCTCAAGCACAATATTGATTACTACTACTGTATGTTAAAGGGAAGGAAAATGCGGGGGTTAAAAAGGTACTTATTTGTTTCCGTATTGGCAGGGCAGTAACTAATCTAAATTTATCATGAATAGGAACACTTTACAGCCACTTTAAGTTTGCACCTCGGCCTATTTCATTTGAAGAATAACCACCGTACTGCTAATCTAACATGACCTACCATTGACTTTGTACTTTAAGGAAATTTAATTAATAAAGATTTGTGGTTTATGTGTTATGGCAAGAGTGATGCCATGAATGATAATAAATGCAATATTTTCCATTTTCCATCACTAGGAAACATCAATAAACAGTAAAATATTTCTTATGTTAATGTCTTTACTGAAGTCACCTAGTAGTCATCTAATAATGGAGTTTCAAAGGTAATATTAAAAAACATAATTGCACTCGCTAGTGAGCAATGGCATGTGATGGTGGAGGTGGCGGTGGACCTGGTCATTGAGGACTGGAAGTTGCTCCAGTGAGAGGGCAGTGAAGGCGTCAGCTCAGTGTTGTGGTAGCGGCGGTGCGTGGAGGGTGTAGTGTTTTTGTTACTGCGCGGTGATCACTGGAACATTTTCTCATTACTTCTATAATAAAACCATCTGAGGGAAATAATCACACTGATAAGAATACAAGAAAGTGATTTGGTTTCGTTCTTGAGGATTAATGATGGCTGTTTGATTGTTGATAAGGTAAGTGCTTGACGTGTGTTTTGAAGTAGACACTGGTGTAGCATTTATGTCCAATTAATGTTAACTACGGTATTTATTCTCGTTACGTTTACTATGTAAATAAAACAGTGATATAATCCCCATGCATATTCAACATATTATAGTTCACCAAATAGGATCTTTGAAGGAATCATCTCTGTATTAGGTCAGCATGGATCAGTTTAAGTAAATGTTAAGTGTTTGCCACCACTACTTTGTTTCTCTGTGATGCGGGATATTTGTTGATATATCCATTTAATGGTAAATGCAGAAGATAACGTTACGCTATTTCACTTAATGATTAAACTCACCAACACTGCCTGTGGGGTTAAATGAGGTTAGCTTTTAGGTGGTTAATCTTAAGGTAAAATAAGCTGAGGGGGTAATATTCTGGTGTGTTTACTGTACTGAGTATTGGTTGCATCTCCGTTGGCGCCCCAGTTTTAAAGCTCCAGTCGGCGGGGGGCTGCAACCACATCCCTTGTAATAAGCGACAGGTGGCTGGTGAATGGGATAGCATATTGTTAATGAGGCTTTCTTGCATTATCCCCCCCCCCCCCTCTCTCTCTCTCTCCAATACCAATATAGTTTTTAGGAAGCGAGCGTTTGGTCTTAAGTTGCTTTGATAGTTTAGACAAGAGTGAGGCTTGCTGAGTTTGCGTTGTGTAAGGCATGATGGTTAGATGTACTGGTAGTGTATAAACTGAGGATTGATTAGATTACGTGGTATAAGGTGAAGATTAAACACGGACCGTAACTATTAAAGTTAACCGAGGCTTATCCCAGCTGTTTTTGGTTTAGCAAAACCTGGTTTGGGCTGTATTGGTAGCGTCTGGTACGGCATTTAAAAGGTAATTTACCTAACCTAAAGATGCAACATATGACGTACAAATTGTGATATATTTTTAATATGCCGATTTTGAAAGTAATTTCCTGCTGCATGTGCATGTATTACTGTTTTTTTGGTGTAGTCTGTGAGGAGTATACTGAAAATGAATATTATGTGTTTGGATACCTTCATGGGTTGTACTCGCATTGTATATTTCCGTGAAAGTATTGACTAAAGTTTCAAAATCTTACCGTCTCCAGTAGCGAACTTGCTTTTCAAGGACACACACGCCTCGTATATCACCGTTATAATTAACTATACTAATGAATAGTAGCAGTTGTAACACCCGGATACCTCGTGTAGCCGGGCTTCGGTCTGGACAAAAAGAAGACCGCCCTGACAGCATTCGTCTCTGAGGAAGGTGCAAACTGCTGCTGACTAGTACAGGGTAGTAGGTTTAGAAAGTTGATATTGAAGAACCAGTTGTAAGTTTTTTGGGTTTGGCTAATGTGGTTAGAAATTTAGTCAAATAGTGGTTTAGTCGGTTTCGCAAATAAGGGATGTGGGTGGGTTTAGGAAGGAATTTGGTGATATTGAAACTTGTCTCGTTGCAGTGCCCGGCCAAGATTTTGCCAGAGAGTTGAAGCAGGTGGGTATTAAATTTTTTGTAAGGCTGGAAATTGGTGCTACTATAGCGTGCGGTCTATAAAGATAGCTTTAGATATCCTAACCTTATCGCCGCAGCGTTTCGATATCATGACTTTAAATATTTGGAATGAATGATATTTTTCCTTTATTAGCTTAGGGCATTACAACTATTGTATAACCAGGACTTGTTAAACTGTCTGGTTCCAGCGTGTTTAGGATAGCTAGCTCTCCTCTGGCGGAGCTACATCTTGTTTTTCTGAAAGTCTTTATTACACCGTTCTATAAATCAGTTGTTGACTCACCAATGAAAGTTAAATTCTCGAGATACTAAGCATGAGGAGTGACGTTGTGATATAATCTTAATGACTTGAAGACTTCTCGTACAAGTCGCTTCTTTGATAATTTTGAGATGTAAGTATCGACTTTTATTAATTTTCTGAATATCAATTGGATAAATACCGTGTTGATATTAAATACTCGGGAATTAATACCGGCATTCAACAGAAGATATTGTTTGTTTTTATAAATTGCCACCACATAGGGAAAAGTAGGTATAGGTTAGATTAGGATTGTTTATAATAGGTCTGGGGAGCTAAGTTGCACTAGATTATTTGAGGTTTAAGTTAGATTGAGATCCGTGGATTTGTTAAGTTATCTGAGTACTTTGTTAAACCAGGTTATGTGGAGTATGAGTTAGGTTTGGTTACTTGGGGTTAGCTTAGATTAGATTTTGTAAGGTTAGGTTATGTTGATATACGTAACTTGATGCCTTAAAAGAAAAGTGTGAGAAATGTTATCTGTACATTTAGTGTTACAACTTTGATAGAAGTGAAAGAAGATGAAAGATAAATGAGAGAAATAATTATACAAGTTCAGAGATAAAACTCATACAAGTGAAGAAAGTAGACGGTGGAGACGGAACCACAAGGCGATTGCACCGACGTTGACCACCCGTAGACCATATTTTGGTTGTGGTGATAATGAGTTAATGATGGATGCGAATGACTGTGAGTTGAATGATAATGGCGAGTGATAGGAATACAAGTGTTCCGGCGGCATTTCATTGGAGGAGGAACAACAAAGTGTGTGCAACAGTAGTAACTTGAATGTGAATGGTACAATAAAAGTAAAGTAGTGCTGTTGAAAAGACTGGCCATGTGTGACATCAGTAGTGGTAGGTATGAGAAGGCTCTTTTGAAAGATTCTTATATGATAAATCACTTGTTATCCTATTTACTAACTTGTTGACTATCTTATTTATTTACTGTTTCATTTATTTACTTTATTATGTATTTATTATTGTTGGGGGATTATTTGATTATGATTTAAGACGTAATTTTGTCATCACAGGTGCTTGGCGGCCACGCTTGAGTGCATTTTGCCAGTCATTGTAGTTATATTAATTTACTCCTGCATATATAACTCATTGTCTTTTATCATTTATTTACTCACGCATATAATTATCTACTAAGCATTGTTTAATATTGTGTGATTGGCTTTTTGAATATGTTTTTATCTTTTATCTTTCCTGGTCCCTGATAATAAAAACTTGCTCAGTGCATTTTGTTGCCACACTGACAATGGGAGAAATCACGTCTCGTAAACTGTCGAGATCAAAATTAATAAGATCGCCTCCTGCACATTTTTTGCGTGTGGATTGTGAACCAGTCGATGTTTTTACGCCAGGATGGTGGGCTGTGGTCCTGATACTTTACTGATGAAAGCTGAAACCGGTTTTTTCTTTACCTAGCAACTGCTGCCCCCCCTCATACACTGGGTGCATTAGTTCCGGGTACGCTGGGTTTCATATCTACGATTGGGATAAATTTTAAATCTTGTTCTGAATATTCCCTTACGTCCAAGAAGGTTTAGGTATTCGTAATAGCCGAACCGGTCCTTGATTTCATCTAACCTATCGCCTAACCTATCGTAAACTTGACCAATTTCAAGGTTGATCCAGGGGGTAATTACTGCTTTGGAAGATACACTGAAGTTACAACAGCGAAATTTTGTAAGGAAACTTGAAGCCCACAGGACATGATATATACGCAGCTCCACTATGGTTTGACACAGTCTAGGACCACCAGTTAAAATGAACGTTTACTTATAAGGAGGAAGACATACCCGGCACCTAAGACTTTTTCTCCGTCAACGGTTAATGATCTCAAATATCTCATGTCTCCAAACAGTGAACTTGTGCTGCCTCTTGACTACATCTCCTAGAAGGTCATACTAGAAAGTTAACTCTTATCTCGTTAAGATCTGTTTGGATAACATTTAATGAAAGGTGAAGGTCAGAACGGAAAACCAAGGAAACTACCGTACGCTGAGAGTTCTGTGAATATGTTTCTTTATTTTATGCCTCCCCACAACACCTGCAGGGTATAAGGAAGATATTAATTTTGCGTCTGTTTGTTAGTCTTCACCTCTATATTTCATTTACCTCGTTTGATTTATTATACGAGTAGGTCATATGTCGTAAACATTTGATACATTTCACTTGTTCCTGGTTGTAACTTTTAAGAAATTTCCTGTACATGGCTTCAGTTTTCCGCCCACGGTAAAAAAAGAAAAGAACGTTTGAAGGAATGTTATATCGGCCGTGTCATTGTTATCACGACTGGAACTTTTACATTTTTTTATGTTATCAATGTGGATCAGTGTGTTTGTGTCCCGAGGCTTTAATCTTCCATGGGAAATATAACTCGTAATTTAGTTTAGGGATGTTTGGCCCATAGCGAAAAACTAACTAATTATTTGTTGTGTATTACTGTGAGTATTTTAGCTAGTTATTAGTGATAGTATATTTCTTTTCTGTTTTGTATGGGTAAAGGTAAATATTTATACCTAATTTATCATTTTGCTAGTTTTTGTCCATATTGTGCTTCCGTGGTGTTGGATACTTAGATGGATCAAAGAGCCTAATTGGTTGACTTTTACGTGAGGTCGTCAAGGAACACCTCTACCGTATAACTAACCTTGATCTTTGAGACCTGCATCCGTGTCTGTTAGCACCGCGGCATTACACACACTCAGGGGCGGGGATTTGTATGTGTTAATGATACAAGGAGTGGTGACGTGACGTGAGATGATGACGTCGTGACGTGATGACGTGTTGTGAGGTGATGACATGAAGGAGTAGGCAGAGTTTATGCTGTATTTTGTGTTATATTTCCAGGTTAAGATATTTACCTGTATACTGTTTATGTTTACAATATCTAGTATACAAGAGGCATGATAACACAGCCATGTGCTCACCACAAACTGACCATTTCACACACACCTGCGGCACACCTGGCTGACTTTCTCCACACCTTTTCTCCCTATACCACCTCCCTCTCCACACCTTTGTCTCCCTCCACCTCTCTTTCCTCCCTCCCCCTGTTCCACCTCATCCACACACACCCAATTCTGACTATGGTGGGAGTCTTCGCTTAAGTGTACCACAACTCCCCACCTCAGTGATTCATTATATCGCCTCCTTCTTGCTGACGATGGAGTCGAGTCTATGGTCTGAGACGATGATGAGTCACCATAGTTTGTATCATGAAATAGTGTTAAAGAGGTTCATTCGTCTCTTTATGATCACTGTATCTTGTGGTAGTTGATTATACTGTATTTCTGTAATGTTCATATCTCTCTCTCTCTCTCTCTCTCTCTCTCTCTCTCTCTCTCTCTCTCTCTCTCTCTCTCTCTCTCTCTCTCTCTCGTCCCTGTTGCCATAAGAGGACCTAACTGTGACACTAACTCCTCACTCGCCAACTTCTATACTCTTACTCATTCACTCACTCGCTTATTTTACTCACTCGCTTATTTTACTCACTCGCTTATTTACTCGCTTGAGGTGCGTGTGTCGTAACTCCCTCACATAGTCCTAATGATTATATTAACTGCCTAAATATAACGATACATATTTTGCACCATATATAACAATAATAAAAAATTTTTGGTGGAATTATAATGAAATAGAGACTGGAAAAATTTTGTTTCTTCCTTTTTCGCTTTCTTTTAAAATGTCTAGGAAATTCACCTCTGGGTTACGTCACTCTACAAGTTGGGACGTGTTGGATGGGTTGTGACTGATGCAGTTCGCCCGTCCCGTGTGTGAGCTGACGTACACAAGCAGGCAGGCGTATTAGACCATGGGTGTAATATTCACAGATACGCACCCAACATATACGCACATAGACATAACGAAGTACCCACTCATACGCTCATGCAAACTACGAATCCCACAGACGGGCGCACACACTCAATTACGCACCCGCACATACGCAATACATTCATTATAGGCTGTGATTCACTACTGGAGGCAAAGGTTCACTTGCTAACTCATAATGCCCAGGTGTTGTGTGAAATGGAGGGCGATACAGTGTTTTATATATACTGGTACTGGTATTACTACTTGTTTCACTTATCGTTTCTCGGGCAGCTCGTTTATATTTTAAGTTATGACCCCAGATATATACGTGACACTGACAAGGGGTGTTTATTAATACATGGGGTGGGGGGTAGGTTATACAGGGGGTGAAACAGAGCAAAGGGTGGTTGGAAGTACTCAGGCGGTGTGGACGTGGTTGGGTGACCTACTCAGGACAGCGACAGGTGGTGTGGCGTCAATAGTTGGCCACCAGGCAGGGCGCTCACACACACACTTTCCTGTTGTAACCTGGTTGTCATTCTGTCACTGTCACTACTGGTTCGTCTTGGCTTCACCTGTCATAAGTGGCTCTGTGATAATCTTGTGTGCCATGGCTAATAATCTGGTCATATATGGGCGTATCGTGACTAAGAGTCTGTCATGGCGGGTCTGGTGGTTTTATCGTGTATATTAAGACCTTTGTAATCTAACATGGCATCTTGATCTGCCCAATGTTTGTCCAGTGTTCTCTCAAGATATATTGGGTACGGAGAAACGTGACTTATTTATTTAAGGAATGTTAGTACACACACGACCACAGTACACAGTGGAAAGGATTCGTTTTAATTTGAGTTCGCACGTAGATAGAACATAATGAATCGTTAAATGTTAAAATAAATATACACATACACTGAAGTTGGTGTTTGCAAATGAAAAAAAAATTACCTTGATCTTTATTATATAGTTCCTCGATGTTATTGATGGTTAATGAATTTTATGGAGTCTTAAATATACCCCGTGGTTCCAATATTTCCCATTGGCCAGTGCTGCGTTCTTGCATACTTAAAAAATATTTCCTCGTTATCAGTATTTTTCGTCCGTTTTGTATCTTTAATTCCTCTAACTCGACAACAGCTCAAAAATCCTCCCAAAAAAGACAATGGATAATAAAGTTCCTCCTGATGCCCATATATCGCGTTCGTGGGAGCCCGTCCAGCGTTCTCGTAACCTTGCGTCTTTGTGTCTGGATTCACCGCTTGACCCAGATCCATCCGGTCCGCCTCCAAGAGCTAATAGGTTAAGGCGACGTTAGTGGGAGGGAAACAGGCAAGGAGGGAGGCGGAGGAAGTTGTCGAGTCAATTAAAGCAATCTGTTTATTTATTTGTTTGGGTTTTAATAAATATCTAGTCTAGTTTATTCTCTTTTTGAAAACTGTAAACATCTCCTTCACCTGTCACACTTAAACCATCTTTATATTTGTTTATAAAGTTTGTTTAAATAGTTGTTTTGTTTTAGTGGTTCGTCTGTCAGTGTGTATGGTCGACGATTAACTTGGTACAGGTAGCGGCTAGTCTTGCATACATTAACCCAGTCACCGCGCGCCATCGTACGTAGGGCCGAGCATTAACGAGCTCCGTCATTGTTGTACCGCGTCACACTTATAGCCTCATCTTTTTAATGTTCTTCTTTGATCGCCACCATAACGTATCCAAAATTGTTGTAGTTAAAGTATTGACAAAAAATGACCCCCATGACGCCACCACATGTTATCTCGGACACCATCTGTGATACAATGAGTGGCCATTGGACGCACCCTGCTGGTTTGAAGATTTCCACTCCCGTCAACACATAGGGAGGCTCTAGGTTATTGGCGGCTTCTTGTATGGCTGGTAGCATGGTAGTATTGCTATCACATTTACTCTATGGTTGACACATGTGTTTCTCGTACGTCTGGCAGTAGGCATAGGTACATCTGGCAGCGTCAGGGTACGATACTTAAAACTCGTAATAACAAATTGAATCATTTTGGGGTCAGTCTTTGTCTATCAAATGTATAGTAAGAAATTGAAGGATTATTTTTATTTTTACCACACCTAACTTAACCTGAAAGTGATCGTAAGTCAGTATTTGTCATTGATGTTCACTACACACGCGTATTAATATTAGCCTCGTGTGTGTGTAAAATAAGTAGCGGCCATGATTGTATGTTTGTATGTAGATAACTGTGCGTGCGTATCTATGTACCCGAGTGTGAATGACTCCCAACTCACCGCGTGTTAGTTCTATTCTATTGTAAACTTTACCGGTATATATCTACTGTAGTGTACAACAAATCCCCGTACCTCTATGATGACCGGCCGCTCAAACAGTTAATGGCGCTCTAAGCCTAGTTCATCCCGTCGGTACAAGCTCTCTCATTTCTCAAATTCTCTCTCGTGTATCTTAGTACAGTTTATATACGAGGTGTGATCCAAAAGTTCCCGGACTGGATCTCTATTCTATCCATAATCTTGAACTTTGGAAACAGCACAGCAGTGGCCGGCCCCTCCATATTCTCCACATCAGTCCCCTGTGAGTGACTTCTAGCTGTTTCCGGGCACTATTGGATCACACCTCGTATATACAGCAAGTGAAATAGCAGTAGACTACACGGGAATACTTAAGTGAGGAAGGACTATCATAGCTGGGAGTTGAGTCACGATTTTCTAGTTCTTAAAGTTTGAGTAGGTTCCGCTTTCATGTTGACTGAATTCCGTTGGTGGTTGGTGACGGATGACGCGCTCACCCACCACCTCCATCATCCACTACCTCACCCACCACCTCCATCATCCACTACCTCACCCACCACCTCCATCATCCACTACCTAGGACCATGAAGACCCTGGACCCTTGCCATCTACCCGCATCCAGTGCTTCATGGGAACAACACGACTGCCGCAGGTGACGCTATTGAAGGTCAGGGGGTCCAGCCTGGTAACAGTAGTGGTTTATGGAGGTTAATTACCGCTGCCGTACTGCACTGATAAGGGTCGTCTAGTGGTCGTGTTGTGTGGTGCTTGGGGGTGAAGGGAGGGGTGGTAGATGGGGAAGGGAGGTGGATAGTTGGGGGGAGGGATATAGTGAGAGGAGAGGAGGATGAGGGGGGGGGGGAGTTGTGGTTGAACTTTGAGGGACGGCTGGACAAGCATTGGGCAGATCAAGATGTCGAACACTAGTATAACAACGGCGTCTTTGGTACCGATTAATTAACTAGAAATGTATGAAGACCAGATCACATTGGAACCAATAGAGCCTTCATTCATAATAATCTCGAGTAACATAAATCAATAGAAACGTTTTAATATCGCTAGTTAACAGGGCCAAGTGAATTAAAGCAGGCGCTAGTGTAAAGAAACGCCATATGGTGTTTGCTGGCTCGCCACTCCTCACACGCTCTGTGTACATTATTCATCTCGTTCTGTTTCTCTGTTATTAAGATTACTTAGTCTACTAAAAAAATCAATCTTATAACGACCTTATGTTTTTGATCAAACTATCTACTGTGTTTTATTTTATACACAGAGTACTCGTTTCGTTCTGTTTGTCATTGGTTCATAATTAAGACCATCAGTAAGGTACTTTCTCGCTGTTATTTTCATCCCTACTCTTTGTATAGACCAACAGTAGCAGGCGGAGGAGATAGATAGATCCTGAAGTGGAGACTAAAATCAACGAGGTTATTTCTTGGCGGGGAAATTCTACACTACCTTCACGTCTGAGTCCAAAAGGCGCTTGTGTACGTGCTAATTATTGGTTCACCTGCCAGGGTTTCTAGTAACGGGATACTTATGATGAAAGAATTTAGAGGAAATATATCATGAACAGCTGGTTTTTTTTATTTACTATAAATGGTTCAGCTGCTAGGGTCATTTAGCAACTTTCTACGGTACTCTACTTTAAAAAAAATGGACTTATTTGGTTTTTATTTTTTAATTAATGTTTGTATGCTGGTGAATTTAATACATGAACAAATAAGAAGCATAAATAACTAATGCAAATTATGTCAATCAATAAAAAGCTAATATTAACGTATCATTTGAAATTCGTCTCCGGAGTGTTGAAGAAAATATAGTTATGTTACTTAAAACCGTAACTTTTCCGTATATGTCTTTTACTGTCGCTACTCCTTGTGTTTTCATTGTACCGTAGAACCTTAGCTTAACTTTCCCTAACACTTGAGAACGTTCAAGAGGTATTATCTGTTCGCTTGATAGTGTTTGGTGTGTTATACTGTAATGGTTTGTTCGCTGGTAGTGTTTGTTTTGTTATGCTGTAAGTGTTTGTTTTGTTCGCTGGTAGTGTTTGTTTTGTTATGCTGTAAGTGTTATGTTATGTATGCTGGCAGTGTTTTGTTTTGTTATGCTGTAATTTTTTCGTTATTAATATTTTCTGTTATTACTGAACTAATCTAACCTAAGCCTTACTTAACCTAATCTAACCAAATTCATAGTTTGGGCTGTCAAAAATTTCAAGTTCGGTTCCAAGTCTGGGAATTAGTTCGGTCCAAAATATCTGGTTCATAGAGATTCGTAGATTTAGTCTTGGAGAAATACGCTTAATTACGATAGTCTCACTGCAATTTCGAAGTCATTACAGTTGTTATATTTTAGTGTCATTTCAATAAATTCACTAAGATGGATTCATACATCTTAACTTATGAGAAATTTTAACTGGGGAATCTTTTAAGAATTAATTTTTGTGTCATAGTTTGAGTGATTCAGATGCTACCTTATATCTAAAAGAATCTGGCCGTTACTTTAATACAGTAATTATTTCGTGTACATTATCTGGTAGTATTATCATTAAGTAAAAAAAAAAATAAGTATCAAGTCGGTGGTCTTAAAGATGATTATTAAATGATGCAGTAATTTACAGGTGAAGTAATTGCTGTACTGTAGTGGAGTGATTATTAATGTTTTACTGTACTTTATATTTAGTTTTAAGAGTTGCGATGTGGATAGCGTGTGTGTGTGTGTTTGGGACTGCGTTAGTGTGTGTGTTTAGTTTTTAAAGAAGACTTAACATCAGTAAAACACAAGTTTCTCCACACCAGACAGGGAGTTAAAAGTATTACATGGGGTAACTAGTGATAAACTGGCGACGAGGCACTACACATCACCCACTTCTTTTCTTCTCCCGGCCTGATGACACACGCACCGTGGCTGTCACTCAGTGCTTGCAACCAAACTGTAATATTTAAGTAGAAAGTTGTAATTTAGCACTATTTTTGTGATTTATTTATCATATGGGAGAGAACAGCAGTTTATAGAATAACAATTGAATATAAAAAAAAAATATCAAACGGGAGATCACGAAAATGTCGCTGCCTCCTGACGTTCGAAAATGACCATCGAGACCTTTCCATCACCCACAAGCAATAATCTGACATTTATCTTTCACACCCAAAAATGAGGCCAAATTTTTAACTGTGTCGAAAGTTAGGTGCTAGAGGAAGCCAGATTGGACACGGGCGGTTGGAAAGACGAGCATTTGTGGAGATTACAACAGCTGGGTGGCGTTTTGAAATCGTAGTGTCATGTCCGCGGTCCAGATCAATGCTGGCTTCCTGTCAATAGTTCCATGAATAATATTGTTCGGGGTTTTATTTTACATTTAATTTATTGTTTTATACTATTCATGTTTAGTTGGTTTGACTATCAGTGTTTTTGTTTTGGATTATATTATGAATACGTAACTTAGATGATTCACACCACTACCACCAGCACCAACACCACCCACCACTACTACCAACCATCACTAGTACCAAACACTACCATAACCATTTCTACCATCATCCACCCACCACCATTACCACTCACCACCACCCACCATATTCGCCACTACCATGCACCAGCGCTACCACTGCTACCACGCACCACCACCTACTATAACCACCACCACTACCACGCACCATGACCACCGTACACTCGGGGTCTTCCCACGAATAATTATGGTTTTAGTTTCCCAACCTGCGGGGTCGCCATTACTACGGGTCTCTCGCTAAGGTAAATTATTCCCGCCTATTACGAAGAATATTAACATGGCAGCCACGGTGACACTCCCGCCCTACTTTCTATCCGGAGGTGTGACTGTTCCCACTCCTTCCTAGACCTTAGTGTTAATGAATATATATTTTTTTCTTTTAAATAATGGAGTTTTTACTTGATGATAAATGTATAAATTATTCCATTGCTGTCTGTCTGTCTTGTTTCAATGTCTGTGTGAGTGTCTGTTGTTTTTCAGAAATAACTTAACGTGAACTTTGGGATGTAGTAGTGTTTGAGGTCATGTTTTATTTAGGTCGCATCTTTGACCCCGGATGACCTCTGGGGTGGTTTACCTATTGGTTGAGGTTGAACAAGATGATTTACTCTTATTACGTGATTTGATTGATATGTTTGTGGATGTATGTTTCTGTCTGTTTATGTCTGTCAGTCAATATGTCTTAAGTTTAACCACCCATATGCCTGTCTGTCTATTTATCCGTCTGTCGCTCACTCGTCTGAGAGAGAGAGAGAGAGTTCAACTACTCACCTGTGTACCATTACCTATAGTTTTAACATTACAACTTCATCTACAGGTAAACCAACACAAGTACAAGGACACCATTGTTGTCACCAGCACCAATATCACCACTGGAATTAATGGCACCACATAAGACCCATTTTAGTCATCAATATCACCAATGTACTAGAGTTGCACTGGGATGATGGAAGCACTCATGATTGACTTGTAAATGAGCTAATAAGATACTGACCTACTTATGGAGGATTTCTCGCTTAAGTAACGCAAGAATAATGGGAAAACCGAGTGTGTGTGTGCGCGTGTGATTGAGTGTGTGTGTGTATGCTTGTTTATTTGTGTATGTGTGCGTACTTTCGTATGTGTGTGTGTACGTGTGCTACATATGTTTGTGTGCAATTAACGCTCCTATGTGTACGTACGTCAGTCGGTGTGAAAGGTGTGTTTTACCTGTCCGACGAACCTCGTTACTGTCACCACACGTATCAGCTGATGGATGTAAACATTAGACTCGACGCCTCCATCAGCTGACGAGGTAAATAAATCCACGTGTTGTCCTTCACATGTTCGATCGTGTTTCTGAGAGGTGTTTGTTGTGGCTTAAGATGTGGTGACGTGAGACTCTCTCTCTCTCTCTCTCTCTCTCTCTCTCTCTCTCTCTCTCTCTCTCTCTCTCTCAGACAGAAAGTAAAAGTGGTGGTGGTTAGGTCACAGCTGCCCACTGTCCACCTGGCTGACTGACCCGCCACTTTCATCATTACGTTAGGCTACCTTCTCCTTGACCTGTTTGCTGACGTCATCACTACTGCTTGACCTGTTTGCTGACGTCATCACTACTGCTTGACCTGTTTGCTGACGTCATCACTACTGGCAGGATTAACAAAATACAGGAAATTGTTGGAGTCTTGTATTTTTTCATTGCATACATACATACACACATACATACATACATATTCGCCGCTATCTTTGTATCTTAGGGGTTATAACGGTGATTAATCTTTAGGTAAAATAAATTTATTTAATATACTGAATGTATATCAAAGTATTTCACAATATCCATTTTATTAAACTTTTCCACATTGGATATTTTGTTTAGTTATTCTTTATGTTTATTAGTCATATAAGTTAATGTCAATTGTGTTAATTGACTCATAGTTAGAAAATACTTTATGATGCTATGTATTAATAAAGAGTTTAAAATTACCTTTCTAAGCCTTAAAATTATCATCATTTGCATATTTTGTTTTGTTTTATATGATTCAACGGTCAGGCTTAACAAGCATTGTCCAGTTATTATTCTTACAGTAGAACATTGAAATTTTTAAGACACTATACCCGTGAATATAATTAACTTATCTTTTACTTAGGTTTTGTTTATACACGTTTTTTTTTAGGGCCCTGAGGTCAGTTGGTATGACTTGAGGCGGATCCGGTACATATATTTGAAATTTAAATGCTTGGTGCGGTAACCGGCACTACCGGCTGGTTGACACGGCTCACACAATATGGTGGGTTGTGGTGGTGGTTGTGGTGGCAGTTGTGGTGCTGGGCTGTGCATTGGCAGCTGCAGCACACAGCCCGGGGAGGGTGGGGGGGGGAGGGGTTCAAGCAAGGGTCGTTGTGTTGTGAAAAGAAAGGGTTTGCATGACTGGTAAAATGAACCCCATTACTAATAGGCCCTAACCTAACCCAACCTAACCTACTCTGACCCAACGTAACTTAACCTAACCTGTATTGGGGGACTATTCGACCAAGGGCCCCACTTAAGACTTGAACCCCCCCCCCCTTCCCCCATCCGACCAGTCACCAACAGGCTTGAGGTTCAGATGCCCACACGTCGAACCTAACGAGCTACTGAAGGCCGAGCAGTGTCCTTCAGCAGTCGTCTGTCCTGATAAGAGAGAGAAGAGCAGAAGTAAAAAAAGGCCTTTGAAGATCCAGTTACATTGGTCCTAATTACAGCAATTTACCTAAGGTTTCTTGTCCTCGCCAGCTGCCGCATAAGAGGGCGGGGTGGGGTATATAGATATTGTGCTGTCTGTCTGTCTGTCTGTCTGTGTGTGAGGTTTTTGTGATTGCCATAACTGGAGAAGAGATTACCCTTTGAGTTTCTTTGTCATAATGGTGATACATATTTAGCCTTTGGAATAAATTTTGTTATGGATAATTTTGCTTCTTCATAGAGGGAAGGAACGTGGTATAATTTCTGTCCGTTTGTCTGTCGTGATCTGTCTGTGGATGTGTCAGTTGTGAATGCCATATCTGGAGAAGAAATTGAGTCTCGTTGACGTAGTGAAGGTTAATGTTAGGTTCTGGGACGAGTTTCACCATCGTTATTTACTTTTTATTATTATTATTATTTGATAACTTATTTATTTGTTTGCCTCCTTGTGACCTACTTACTTAGTCGTGTGGGATAACCAGTCAGGGCAGCAGGCACCTGGATCTTGACGAACTTGTTGGGAAGACCTTGGTTGGACCTTATTGGCAGGACCTTGGCTGGAACTTACCACCTGGAATCTTATCACCTGGAATCTTACCACCTGGAATCTTACCACCTGGAATCTTATCACCTGGAACTTACCACCTGGAACTTACCACCTGGAATCTTATCACCTGGAATCTTACCACCTGGAATCTTACCACCTGGAACTTACCACCTGGAACTTACCACCTGGAATCTTACCACCTGGATCCTGTGTTTGTGGTATCCTGATTATCCTAAGCTGCACGAATATGGCTACATTGATTTGATGGCAAAAACACAAACATAAAAAAAAATAATTTGTTCCAGTTTGTCTTGGGCGTTACCGATAAGGAGTTGAGTTCTCAGATATATATACCATGATTTGTTTCTCGTTATTGATGATGTGAGAAGACTCTGGATCACCTGAGGATTAACCCCCCTCCCCTTGCTTAGGCTTGTTTTACCTGTAGTTAATAAGAGTAATGGGTTTGGCAAGGTTGTCTTCTAGGTTCACCTGAAGAAACAACAACAACATCAACTGCAACAACACCACCAACACCAGGAACAACACCAGCACCAGCAGGAAGATCAACGGAAATAACAGTGTCAATAGCGCCGTTAATAAATATCTCCGTTTTCTTTGTCGTGGTGGTGGTCATAGGTCCTTGTTTTGCCCCCTGGGTGTGGTCATGGGGGTGTGGGTGGTGTGGTCATGGGGTGTGGGTGGTGTGGTCATGGTCGCCGTCACACCCCACAGTAGCGGTTGTGTGGGCTGGAGGTGCTCAAGGCTCCTTATGTGTACACTAAGTGGTTCACCTGAAGGTTAGACAACGTAAATTATATCACCGGATTATTTAACACCTTAACCTGATCTAAGTTAATCTAACCTAACCTAATCCAACGCTAACCTAACCTAATTTAACCTAATTTAGCTTAACCTAACCTAACGTAGTCTAATCTGACCTAACTTAACCTAGACTAACCAAACGTTAATGTAATGTAGTCAAATCTAACCTAGCCCGACCCTAAAGGTAGAGGTAGCGGTGTTTAATCATCAGGTGAGATAAACTAGGGGCTAATCATCAGGTGATTCATGTAATTTTTCTCTTAATTGGTGATATAAGAGACCTTTTAACTTACACTATTTATACAACGAAACATAAATGTAGATGCCTGAGGGGTTCTAATTGGTTCATTTGAGCTACAACTTATGGATTCGTTCATGGGGGTTCATAGGTTCAATTTTCCCCCTTTATGGAACCATGAGAATTTAACTGGTTCACTTAAGCTTCAATATAAAGATGGCTACTCAAAAAGGTCCTTGTGATTAATTTCATCCCATGAGTCAGTGAGGTCTTATGACACTATTTACAGGAGAAATTTAACATAGGGACCTTTGAGTACATTATAGATTGAGATGGCTGTTAGCAATACGGTGGGTGTGGTGTGGATGCTGCAGGGAGTAGAGGCAATACCAACAACAGGTGACCTTATTGGGGGACACACACACACAGAGCAGTAACGGCAACTCATGACCACCCTGCCCAGGTCCCACTGTTGGCATTTGTCATCACCTCTCCATCACCTGAACTTTTTTTTGTACTTACCCGTGAACTGACCAACACTTTTATGGACGTTTTGTGGAGCATCGGGTGGAGTATCGGGACTTTTATGGACGTTTTGTGAGGTATCGGGACAAGTATCGGGACTTTTATGGACGTTTTGTGAGGTATCGGGTGAAGTATCGGGATTCTTATGGACATTTACGGTATAAGAGAACACTTGACATACTCCTCCATGAAGACCTACCGCATCATGTTGGGTTTCTGACCCTCCAAACCCATCCATTCATATGGTGTCCGAGCTGTAACTTGAGCCTTTGTATACTGATGAACTTAACATTACACTGATCTCTTGTCTTAGGGGAGAAGAAGAACCCTATTGATTTTGAGGTCACTGGGTCAAAGGTCAAGGTCATTGTTGCTAAAAAATAGAATTGAGGTTTTTTGGATTTTTTAGTTTTCATGTTGCAATGAGTATATAGGGAGAGAACGAGTCACTAGTGGTTATATAGTTGAGGGTTTAAGAGATACAGTACAGTGGTGTATAAAAGGTAGGTGGGTCCATACATTTGACTCAAACTCGGTAGTCAAGAGTCAAAGCAAGCATTGGTAGACACTCACCTGCACCAGTTTAATTAATTCTTCTTAACGTTCATACATTTCTAAAGCACAAAACTTATTATTCCTATTAATTACGATGACCAAATGAGGATATTATTAATTTTCACCAAGATTAAGGAAATGCTGACGTCTTTTTAAGTGATTTTTATTTTTATTTATATTTTTAAGTTTTTAGTCATAAGGTCTCACGGGAGCTTCTTTTACTCGTCTTAGAAACCGCTTGAGAATTTTTGTATATGCGTTTAAGTTAGACGTATACACACACACCTGTTAGACGGTCAAACAGGTGTGGTGAGGGATAGAACCACACCCTTACCTCCCTCTCCTTCACTACAACCTGTGGAAGTTAATTGAGAAGTTGCTTGCCACCAGGAGACAATATAGAGACTCAGTTGTGTTTAGATTAGTATTGTTTCATTTAATTCAGTCTATAGTCTAATTTGTATTCGGGTTAAAACTAAGCAATTTAGACTCTGGTTAAACTATTTTGGACTCGGATTAAACTAATTTGGATTCGGATTAAACTAAGCAATTTATACTTGGATTTAACTAACCAATTTATACTTGGATTTAACTAACCAATTTTGACTCGGATTAAACTAAGCAAGTTGGTCTGTATTTGCGTTTTGGTTAAGAAGGTCAGAGGTCAAGGTCACTTAATTATTATTATACCACTCAACACATGATATCACTACATGTCTAATTTTCCACTGGCTGATTGTCGAGTTCTGTCTGTCTGTCTGTTATTGTGTTTGTCTTCGTGTCGTTGTCTGTCTGTCTGTGTCATTGTCTGTATTTGTGTCGTTGCATGTGTCTTGTCTTGTCTGTCTGTGTCCTTATGTCTGAATGTTGGTCAACCTCCCACTACTCTGACACACACACACACACACACATATATATACATACATACATATATATACATACATACACATACACCAAACTCCCTTAACACTTAACCATCCGTGTGTGTGTGTGTGTCAGAAGGCCGAGGTCAACGCCTGAAGGAGCAACACGGGGAGGAGGTCATAGGTCAAATTATGTCAACGGGAGAGGTATCTTGTCTTACCAACCCTTCACTTTCACCAAAATACAAGAATCTGTAATTACTAGTTTGTGGTATGTTTATATAGGAAATGAACTTGGTTTTTTTTTTTAGTACTGTTGTTGTTTTAAGATTTTGAGTGTGTAGTTCCAGCGTATAATTTGGTGACTGAAGATATTTTTAGATTTGGCGTTTGTGTTGTTATATTCGTGTGGATGTAACGTTAGGAGTGTGTGTGTGTGTGTGTGTGTGTGTAAATTTCAGGGCTCGGTATGTACACATATTTTGGAAGGGGTAAAAATACACACTGACTCTTTTGTTTATTTTTCGTTACAGGTGAGGCCAGGCTTAATACCAGGTGTGTACGGTGGCAGGTGTGTACGGTGCCAGGTGTGTACGGTGGCAGGTATGTGTTACTTTCCCAGTCTAAATCATATTGTGCACTAACCTATATTATTTTTAATACGTAAGCTATCGTATTTCTTCACTGATTTAAGCTATCGTCTATAAAACCTGTAAGCTATCGTACACAAAACCTGTAAGTTATCGTCTATAAAACCTGTAAGCTATCGTACACAAAACCTGTAAGTTATCGTATAAACAAAGGGGTTATCTTTATACACCAAATAATACATATCGTTGAATTATCTTAATTTATCGTTTATGTATTCGTAAGATATCGCATTACCTGGGTCAGAGCAGCGTCTTAGCGGGGTCCTAAAGCAGTCATGGGAGGTGTTGAGAGGGAGGGGAGTGAGAGGGAGGAGGAACGGAGTGAGAGGGAGGAGAGAGGGGGAGAAATGAAGAAGGGAAGGACGAGTGTTTGGCGTGTGGGGGGGATTTGACACGTCACCTCTTGAGTTTTGTTTTGAGTCGCCAGCCATTCCTCCCGTCAGCCCGCTCGTCCCGCCAGCCTTGACCGGCGGTGGAAGAGGCCAGAGAAAGGCGGTTTTTATCTCTCCCGTCACCTGTTTTAACGGCGGTTTTAACGTAACTTCAGGGATTTTCCGGGTCTTTGTAAATGAGTGGGTTTTTTTCTTCTTCTCGGTATTAAGTCGGGTTTTGTAGATGGATGTAAGAAGCTGTACTTTTGTGGGTACATAAAATTGTACGTAACGTGATAAGTACAGTACATTTACCCCCACCCCCCTCCATAGATGAAGTCTGGTTGAAGTAGAGTACAGTCGATAACTGAGAAATCATTTACCACACTGGACTGGACTGGGAAATACCGGATACAGTTGGAAATAACCGTAAAGTCATCCCGGTTAAGTAATGAGGATACCGGATTAATATACTGTATATACCTTACATGTAAAACAAACCACCTGACTTCTCCCAGTAACCGGTCCGGACGTTAAGGACCAGACAAGGGTATACCGGATACATAACCGTGTGTAATACCGGACACGTACGGTATGCCACTAACCGGTATACGGATGGCAGGGACTGGACAGCGGGAGTGGGGGGGTGGGAGGTTTACCGGTCTCATATCCCGCTACCTGGAGGCTGCCGGACACTCATCTTGGTAACCGGTAAGGACATTGAGGGGGGTGGGGGGGAGAGGGGGGGGTGGGGGAGGAGAGGGGGGGGGAGTTGCTCGCCTTCATTTTTTTTTTGGTTCTCGCTTTGTTTGTTTTTGTATGTGTGGGAAGCTGTGGTGAGAGAGAGAGAGAGAGATGGATGATACACACCCTATCCCTCCTTCTTATCTTCCTCTCTCTTCCTCCTTCATCTTAACCCTCTCTATCCTTCCTCCTCTTTCTTCTCTCTTTCTCCTCCCCGTTTCTTCTCTCCTTCATACTCCTACCTCGTCTCCTCCTCCTTCTCCCTCCCCCTACCCCCTGCACCTCCACCTCCTCCCCCTACCCCCCTCCTAGCCTCCTCCTAGTCACCAGTCTTGAACGAGTAAGACAACCACATAATCTTGACTATTTTTTTGTTTCTTGTGTTCTTTGTGTTAGTGAAAGCAGATAGATAGATAGATAGATAGACGGATGGATAGACAGACAGACAGACAGCAAATACATAAATAGACATAATCTCACCTTTTCTTAAATAAACCTCAAAAATGTAAATTATGCTCTGGAGATTGAGAGGGAGAAAGGGTCAGAGGTCAAGGTCACACTCACTAACACACTGACCTCTAAGGAATGCATTATTGTCACAGGCAGCAGTTCTCACGAGGGAGGCAACTTAAGAGTAACTTAATACACGGACCTTGACGCGAAAATCCCAGGTTATTTTTCTTAAGCAGGAGATGAAGTGAGAGTGAGGGAGGGGTGAGGGAGTGCAGGGAGAGGTGAGGGGGGTGAGGGAGGGGTGAGGGAGAGATGAGGGAGGGGTGAGGGAGAGATGAGGAGGGGTGTGGGAGAGAGCTTATTCCAAACATAATCCTAATGTAAACTAATAACTTCATCTAATCAAACTTAAACTTACCTAACCATAAACACTAAATTTTAACCCGTTTAAATCACAATTAATACGAACAAATACAAAAATTCGGTTACCGGGAGTAGCTTTTATCCGATTAGTTTAAATAATAATAATTCCAACCCAGTTTTACGACTCGCTCACACACTCTCTCCTCCCAAGTGTGAAATATTAATCTCACACGAACTATATATTATTTCTCACGACAACTGGTACTAGGAAACATGAGAAAGTATTTATGTTCACCTGTGTCTCTCATATTTAGCAGAAGTCGTGAGAAAGATCACAGTATTGAGGGGAGAAATGAGGAAAGTTGATGGAAAGTGAACTGATGAGAAATACCATGTGTCTCTTTGTGTGTGTGTGTGTGTGTTTCCTATCCTTTTAAAATATACAGTATGTCGAATTTATCATAGTTATTTTCTATGATAATTTACAGTTTTTTTTTTTAATATTTTCTTTCTTTCTCATCCGATTTTTTTTAAAGGAAAGTTATTGTTTTTATGAATGAAGTATAAACAATAATATCTGGATAGTGATAAATGGTGTATTATTATTGTTATTATTAGTAGTTGTAGTATTATATGGTTTTATTGTTATTGCATTCGGTGTTAAAGGTGAGAATTTCAGTGCGTATTGTCGTTCTGGTGTAATTATGAACAAAATATTTGGCGGGCGGCTATTTTGAATCATCGTGAGAGTCATCCACAGAATCAGTCTCTCTCCCGGTCTGGCAGCAGTAAGTGTTGGACCAGTCATTGTTTCTGGACTTTCTCCAAACTTTACGTCCATATAATTTTATAGTAGACTTGGGATCACCTGAAGTTTGGACACCCTAGCTTTTTTTTTTTTACCTGAAAATTAATCACCCTTATGTTAACCTAACCTAACCTAACCTAACTTCCCTACATAGCATTAATGTTGTAAATCTTTAAAGTGGTGAAATAAGCTGGGGTGTCTAATCTTCAGGCGATCATACACAAACCAAATAAATAAATGTTAGTGTACGATAATTTGGATTGACGTGATGGGGTACAATAATTAAAAATGGCAATGATATTATTTACAATGTTGTGATGTACGATAATATACAATGATGCGATGTACGATAATTTATACTTAATATGGTGGCGTACGATAATGGTCAATGAAGCATAGATGTGTGATGGATAAATAATAACAGCGACTATTCCTCAAGCAATCAAAGTTCTGGCGGCACAACAGTTTATATCAGCGACCGTGGAGGCGAAGCGTTCCTCTCCCGTTAATAGATGTTGTAGTTATTAAAGGAGTCCGTGATTAGTGTTCAAGACTTGGTGAAACACAATGATTGATAAAGGTGAACGGTAAATTTATCACACACACACACACACACGTGGGGATTGTAGTAATGATAGTCTTCGTTCACGACCCCGACAGGAAGCATAATAATTGAGGTGCACTTACGTACTACAGCCATATGGTGTGTGTGTGTGTGTGTGTGTAAGGCGGCAGTACACATACACAGGTGGTACACAGTAGGGGTGTTACCTCCCGCTTGATGGTCAGGTCACTGTTCTAGGTCAGGTGCGGCTTCCTGTATTCCTTAATTATTATATGAATGTATCACCCGAAGTTTAGACACCCCAGATTTTTTTCTCCTGACTATTAAACACGCTAACCTAACCTAGTCCTCAGGTAGCGTTAGGGTGTCTAATCTTCAGGTGAGGTGAGCTGGGGTGTCTAATCTTCAGGTAATCTGTTTAAGTTTTACCTAAATCATTGTTAAAGATTTATTTTTATTTTCTCGGTATTACTAACTCTTTTGACCCAGCGCGGACTTTGAACATATAATCAACGACCTCACCAGCAAGGAATCCAACCCTCGACCTACTGGGTGTGACTAGGGAACGCTTACCGGCTAGGCCACAAGGACACTAAAAGCAGTTCTAGACTCTGTTATATTTCACACAAAGCCTGTTCATCGAGCTGATGGCGCCGTGAACCTCATTGGGAAACTGCCCGTGCCTCTTATGTGGTGTCAGTAGCATTTTACCGAATCAAGCTGGTATGAAACGCGAGGGAAAAAAGCTTAGAAGTATTCAAATCATCTTGTGTCACAGAAAGACTTCTGGTTGAAGCTAGTCTGATTAAGGAATTAAAATCAATAAACCTTAGTGATGGTCAGTTCAAAACTGATATGTTACATAAATTTATTTGTCAGTGGCCCAAGGTTAAAAATGCTTTGAAAACCTTTGATCTAGATGTATGATAGTTAATTTGTGGGTCCCCTTTTTTCTGACCTGACCTGGTTAGTCACGTCACCACCCTTCTCTTAAGCTCCTCTTCCTGTGTGTGGATTAGTGGATGTCATCATTATGACCTGACCTCATGTTTTTAAGGTCACCCTGTATATTTAAACCTCTCTCTGTCCATGTAATCCAGTTGCCTCTGAAGATGTCTTGAATAAAGACGAAAGCTAAGGTACTCCGTTGTTTCCATTCTCCCGTGTGATTTTATCAAGATTTATCTTATCCACGTTTTCATTGTGGATTTACATGAAATATATATATGTGTGTGTGTGTATCAAATGGCACCCTATGTGTAAAGTAGAGTCGTCCCCTGTGTGTGGGCGATGGGTACTTCACATCAGGTAATGGGTAAATGTGAGGTAGAGGAGGAGGAGAGGATGGCCCCATTTCTCCCCATCTCCCCACTTACCACCCCCTCCCTTCACTCCCCCCTCCCCCCTCCCTCTGGTACCGTAAAAGCTGACCTGAGGGAACCGCGAGGGGCGCTAGCGTCAGGTGGTGGGTGTCACCTGTTCTCTGGCCCTCATCTTACCTGGCTGCCATAGGTTTGGTCGAGATCACTTTGGTGGTTGTAGAGGTGTTAGGTTGATGGTGTGTGGTGGTAGGGGACACACACACACACACACCTCACTTCCACGCACCCACAACCACTGCCTCTAGGGCATGAAAATTAGAATACTGGAAGGCACAGACGGAGTTAAGAACATAAGAAAATAAGGAGTCTGCAATAGGCCGGTTGGCCTGTGCATGGCAGCTCCTGTCGAGAGTTACTACCACTCTCTATCACCCATGAATCTATCTAGCCTCCTTTTGAAACTTTCCAGAGTTCCCGCACTTACTACAAAGTTGCTAAGCTTATTCCACTCGTCCACCACCCTATTTGTGAGAGTTTCACCAGCCCTGTGTTTGTCAAGGTCATGTGTGTGTTTAGAAATTTTAAATTTTTTTCTGATTTCTCTTTAAATTTATTGCGTCATTTTGTACACAGGGCAAGGGGTAAGTACACGCTCTCTCTCTCTCTCTCTCTCTCTCTCTCTCTCTCTCTCTCTCTCTCTCTCTCTCTCGTGTGAACCAAACATCTCCTAAATTGACATATGTTTGGGTTGATGATTCATATTTTTTGTTCTATGGATAAAACCCTCATTTATCTGATAGTAAAATATTATCCACTAAATCGTCATTAATTCACATTTATCAGCATTGTATCATTTGGAGTGGCTGTAATTTATCCTACTTAACCCCGCGATCCCTATGCTAAAATGTTTCTCCGGTCATCAATGGTCACTACTTGCATTCCCTAGAAAGACGAAGAGTGTGGGGAGATATGATAGAAGTATTTAAGTGGGTGAAAGGAATCAATAAAGGGGATATAGATAAAGTTCTTATAATATCCGAGCAGGATAGGACTCGGAGCAACGGATTCAAGTTGGATAAGTTTAGGTTTAGGAGGGAGATAGGAAGAAACTGGATCACAAATAGGGTGGTGGACGAGTGGAACAAGCTTAGCAACTTTGTAGTAAGTGCGGGAACTCTGGAAAGTTTCAAAAGGAGGCTAGATAGATTCATGGATGATAGTGAGTGGTAGTAACTCTCGACAGGAGCTGCCATGCACAGGCCAACCGGCCTATTGCAGACTCCTTATGTTCTTATGTAAAGCCACTACCACGTTGACGTTCACACACAACCCGTACTAACATGTCATGAAGAGCTTAAAAGTATTAGAAAGTGAAATTCTCCCACGATAACGTTGGATCTAAGGCGACACCAGATATCACAAGATAAGTGGTCGGTTATACCTCAAACTGTGCGATAGAAGACGCGCGGGAGTTGAGTTTGGTACGGAGACACCACGACTTCCTCTCCTTTACCACATGAGACACACACACACACATACATACATAAGGTTGAAACTCGGCCAAAACTCCCTATGAAAACTAAGCATTATTAAAAGTTAGGTTATTTGGTTAAGTTATTTGGTTATTTTTGTAAAGTTATCACAATGCTAATATTTTGTTATTAAGTAGTTTAATTTAACTCCTTAATACGTTTACGCACAATGTTTAAATTAAGTAACAAATTGTACGAAATTAATCACGTTTTATAAATAGATTTTAGCTTTCTTTTGGTGGTTTTGTAATCATGGCTTCATATAGCAGAAGAATCTCGGCTACGGACGACAGCGGGTATACACAATGATAACATTTAATTCAACCTTTTCTCATAATTAATTCAAGTAATAACGAGGTGTGAGGGGGGGGGGGGGAGCGACCGAGTGACCCAGTGAATGAGTCAAGGGAGTGAGTCGGGCAGCCAGTCAGTCGAACAAGGCGGCGTGGCGTGGCGTCAGCTGGCGTGTGTTGGTGGTGACTGAGCAACCCCCTCCTCCCTTCCCCGCCCTCCAGATACAGTTATATAAACCGCTAATCTGTTTATACTTGTACACTGGATGATCTTTTCACGGTTGAGAGTAGCGTACTGAACACTGGATATGTTAGCTAATATCTTTTAAAGTCGGTTACGTTCTTGTCACTTCACGGGATTACTTTTCTAGGTTAACTGCCTACACTATGTATATCGCCTGGTTTATATCCTGCATGGCTGAATAAGTAATAATAGTAAAAGGTTGCTCAGCACTGCCAGTATTTTTAGAGCCACTGCATATCCCGTTGAGATTTCTTCTGTCTGTCTGTCCCAAAGTGTTATCATTGAAGTTAAATTTGCTGGATCGTTTTATAATATTAATATTGATGTAAAGTTTGATTGGTCAGCTTTCCGAATATATTTGGAATAGTTATGGCTTAAAATTTGAAGTTCTCTTTTCAAGGTTTGTTTAATTTACGTACGTTACTTTGTGCTGTATTTTATTATTATTATTATTATTACTACTCTAATCTTGATTTCGGCCAGAATTTTATAACGTACTTTCAGCAGTAAATTACATATAACCATTTAAAAATATTATACCAGCCACACTTATCCGGCGATGCAGTTCTTTGCGGTTGCATTATAATGATATACTGTTGGTATAATTAACAAGATTTCACCACAAACTAGAGACTCGACTAGCTCTTTACAATGAAGGCGAATGCGATAAGTAGCTGATGATACTGTCACGTAAGTTGAAATTGTGTGGTGTATAATTTTGGAGGAAACGTCCATCCATCCATCATAAATAATATACAGAGAACACTTTACTGTAACGCTTAGATCCGCGGCCTTAAAAGAACATAAACTAAAAGAACATTATTAACTCTGGAGGGAATGTAGCGTACGTAGTTTTTTTTTTTTTTTTTGCTGTGAACGTTTTTGTCATAACACTTCATCATTAGTTGTGGTAAAGTATATTATTTGAGCAGTTTAATGTTAATATACTGTATATATATGTATCCCAGGTGTGAGTTTAAAAGACGATATTTCTAAATTTATTCTTAAGGTAGGTATTTATATTGGAGTAGGCTACAGGATCAGGTTATGAGGACAAATTATATGCAAATTAGTGTCATTTGGTAAGGAGGTTTAATCTTGAGGCGAAGTAAGCTAGGATTGATATTCCTCAGGTGATTCAAACTATCTACCACATACTATAGCACTTAAATATAACGTTTAGAGATATTTAGTATTGATCTACCATTGTTGACAGCGATATATTTTAAGTAGATTATGCATTATCGTTGGATTAATTTATATTAACATTAACATCAAATTATTTCTTATTGGTGTGTTAGCGTTAAGAGGGATTTGTATATTATTTCCGTAAGTTACAGACGAAATAGAATCATAGAGACTCTAATGTGTGATAGGATTACATTCGTTGACCTACTTCTCGCCAGCTGCTGCTACGCTAGTCTCTCGGAACCAGGATATTTATAGAAAATCACTTTATTATCTGTGCTATTTATACAACACGATGAAAGAAAGCTTAGTGTAAAGAAAAACAGTATTTGATGTTAACGTTAAGAGATGAGTGAGGAGTTACTAGGGTATTTGTATAGAGTTATGTTGGCGTAGAGGAAATATGTCATTGAGAGAAAATGGGTAAGGCTTTGAATGTTTTAAAACCGTTATTATTGATATTATGAACTTATGTTATTCATTACTGCATGAAAGCTGGAATGTAATAACGGGTCATGTTGATATTTGTAACATATTAATATATTTCAACGCCTTAGGTCTTTCTTAAACGTGTATACTAAAATTTTGAAGATACACATTTGAAATTCAGCGTAAACTAAACAAAATAATCCACATATCATATAAGAAAAAAAAAAGATACGTTTCTGATTCATTGATACGACACAGCTAACTGATCATTCACCTACACACCATAATACAGGGGGGGGAGGGGAGTGGGGGGCAGGGAGGGGTAGTAATCATTCCTGCTTCACAACACCTGACTCGACATAAGTCATTCACAGAGAAGGCGCCGCCGGTGAACGATGATGCGCCCCGGAGTGTTTGATTAGTCACCGAAGCGCGCCACTGCTGTTGAGTGAACTGGTCCATCATAATTATTTTGATTATTGTTCTCTCTTGTATTCTTCCTTTTTCTCTCTTATTCTCTATTTCTATTATTTCATCTCACTTATTCTCTATTTCATCTCACTTATTCTCTTATTTTATCTCTCTTATTCTTTCTCCCTTTCTCTTGTTCTTTCTCATTTTTTAAGGTTGTGGTGGTGGCGGCAGGTCAGGTCAGGTCAGTAGGTCATAAGGCTCAGGCACACACACACCAGTTGCTTTCTTGTGTGACCTTATTTGAGACCACAACTAACCCACAGCTGTTTTAGTTTTGAGATTGTCGTCCAGGCACTTTGATTTCATGTTTTAGCTGTGGTTTTATGTTTTATCTGTGGTTTAACTGTCTAGCTGTGGTTTAATGTTTTAGCTGAACGCCTCGATCACTCATCATTAAAGATTTCTTCTCTGGGGGGGGGGGGGCTGGTTATTATGGACGTAGCGAAGACTATAGCGTGATTTGCCACTTGTCTGTCTGTCTGTTTGTTTTTGTCTTGTCATTTGGTCACGGTCGAGGTTAGTGGGTGTCATTGTGCGATCGTCATGATATAGAAAGATTTTTTTTTTAAGCTGCGTCAGTGAGCTCTATGTGGTACTGGGTCACTCACTTGGTCATTCGGTCACTCACTCACTCATTCATTTATTGTCATGGAAGAATAGTTATTGTAATCTATGACAAGTCGTTATAGCTGATCAGATGTGACCTTTCCCTCCTTCCCTCCCTCCCTCCCTCCTTCCTACTTTCCCTCCATCATTCTTTCCTCCTCCTAGTTTTTCCTCCTCTCCACCCTTCTATCCCCTCCATCAAATCCTCCCTCTCTCCCTCCAAGTAACATTAGCTACGTTCCGTTGTACAGGATCACTACACTACAGTTTAGCTCACCCGACACGTTCCTGAAGTGATCGTGTGTGATGGTGATGATGGTGTGTGATGCTGTAGTGGTCGTGTGTGGGGTCTGTGTGATGGTGGTGTTTGTAGCGATGATGATGGTGGTGGTAGTGATTGTAGTTGTGGTGATGGTAGTAGTAGTGATTGTGGTGATGGTAGTGATTGTGATTGTTCTTGTTTGTGTTCGACCGCCAATTTAAGTACCTCCAAAGTTTTCTTCATCGACTGTTCCTCCGCCAAATTCTTCCGTCTGTTTTCAATCAAAGTTTTCGTCTTCGAGTAAAATTTTCCACCTTAGTTTTCCGCCAAAATTTTCCGTCTCATAGTCAATTTCTCCGCCCAAATTTCCACCTCACTGTCATCTCACCTGTCCATACGCTTTCCCACGTTCAGGTGTAATTTTCCCACGCCACAATAACGCACTCCATACGCCGTTATACGCATTTCACGCCACGATACGCCCAATTACCTGCGTCAGTTGTGAGGTGGTGTGGGTGTGTGTGGTGTTAGGTTAAGTTAAGGAAATATATGGATTTTTTATGTGAAATTGGGGTCCATTAAGACTGGGGTCTATTAGATCTGGGGTCCATAAAATCTGGGGTTCGTTAAATCTGGGGTCCATTAAGACTGGGGCCCGTTCGTTCAGTCATCTCAGTGAAGTCTGTGGTATAAATGTATACTTTGTGTGTCCATATATCTGACTCTCTCTTTAGTTTCCAATATATCGTCGTATTTTAGAACTCTCTCTCTCTCTCTCTCTCTCTCTCTCTCTCTCTCTCTCTCTCTCTCTCTCTCTCTCTCTCTCTCTCTCAAATAAACGACTTACTAAATGGACCCCAGTGTTAGTGGGCCCCGGACTTAATGGTTAAATTTGGGGGGCCTACTTGAACCTGTACCCATAAACAAAGACTGAGTGGGTAAGAGGTTGACCACGTGACCTCAATTGATTTTGGGAGAAAGTAGGTCACGGGTGAAGGTCATAGGTGAGTGAGGTTACGTCAGGTCATGCACCCCTTTTGTTGACCTTATTTGATAAACATAGATGCTCTCTCTCTCTCTCTCTCTCTCTCTCTCTCTCTCTCTCTCTCTCTCTCTCTCTCTCTCTCTCACAGGGAAGTAGGCCCAAAATTTCCCCAGGTGAGATGCATAAAAGGAAAGATATATTTTATTTTTAATTATTTTCCGGAATCCACCAAACACATCTTGAGCGAACTGTCAACATTGTCACGTGGCAGCTGTGATGCGTAGAGTTGCCAACGTATAGTACGTAAATATTGCGTTGATTTTTACATATTGGCGTAGCGGCTGATGCGTAGAGTTGCCAACCCAACCCAACAAAAAGACGAAAAACCCAGGAAATCAGATTATTCTAAATTTTATTGAGAATTTTGGAACAATTAATTTTCTTTGAATTGATGGATAAGTTGTACATGAGGAGTCTTAAGATATATCCATGGATTAAAGGTGACGAGTGGTGGATAGTGGGGGTAGTGTGGTGGATAGTGGGGGTAGTGTGGTGGATAGTGGGGGTAGTGTGGTGGATAGTGGGGGTAGTGTGGTGGATAGAGGGGGTAGTGTGGTGGATAGTGGGGGTAGTGTGGTGGATAGAGGGGATAGTGGGGGTAGTGTGGTGGATAGAGGGGGTAGTGTGGTGGATAGAGGGGGTAGTGTGGTGGATAGTGGGGGTAGTGTGGTGGATAGAGGGGATAGTGTGGTGGATAGTGAGAGGGTGGGGGGAGGGGGGGCATACGTAATATTAACGTTTTATATTCATGATTGACTTTAAATATAACGTTATCTTGAATGTTATCTTTATTATCTGTTATCATTATATATTTATCGTTTATCTTTGTTATCTTTTATTGCTAATTTAAAAAAAAATCAAGATGGCGACATTATTTACACTGCATCATCATCTCAGTAACCAACATCATTTACTTTTTCATCTTTTTCTCTATAAATTGGTGTTATTATAGAACCGGCGTGATAGAATGTGTGTCGAGTGTGTGTGTGTGTGTCGAGTGTGTGTGGGTGGATGCGACATTGTTATTTACTTCATTACTTAATCCAGAGCAGAATATTTTGTTTAGAGAGAGAGAGAGAGAGAGAGAGAGATATATCGCTTTCTGAACAGCTGGAACAAAAATAATATCGGGTCCTCAGAACTCTCCCAACCAACGCCGTGACGTCACTCGCCCCCCAGTGGCCCGGTGGTGGGAGTATATCCGGGAGGTGAGTGTTCTGTTTACCGGGTCTGGCTCTGTTTACCGGGTCTGGCTCTGTTTACCGGGTCTGGCTCTGGTTACCGGGTCTGGCTCTGTTTACCGGGTCAGGCTCTGGTTACCGGGTCTGGCTCTGGTTACCGGGTCTGGCTCTGGTTACCGGGTCTGGCTCTGTTTACCGGGTCAGGCTCTGTTTACCGGGTCTGGCTCTGGTTACCGGGTCTGGCTCTGGTTACCGGGTCTGGCTCTGGTTACCGGGTCTGGCTCTGGTTACCGGGTCAGACTCTGGTTACCGGGTCTGGCTCTGGTTAGGTTAGGTAGATAGACCCCAGTCCTAATAGGCCCCAAGCTAATCATACCCCCAGCCTTTAGGATTAGGTTTTAATAGTATGATTAGGATTGGATTGGAATATTTTGTTGGGTTGGATTGAGGGGGGGGGGGGGGGGGAGCTACGAGGACTGGGGCCCATTTCTCTCTCTCTCTCACCTGGCTGATCTGTGGTGAAGAGTGTCTGTCTGCCGCAGGTGAGAAGTGTGTTATCCCGAGATAGACAACCAGTGGTGTTCAGGTTTTTTACTAAATACCTCGACCCTCTCTCCCTCTGCGGACTACGACCCAGAAACAAGGTACTAATGTTGGGAGAGTACCACGAACTGGCTGGGCTGGTAGTGTGTAATGTAGGGAGAATACCACGAACAAGCTGGAGAAATGACCGCGAATTGTGTATCTGTAAGCGTTTGTCTGTGTTCCAGATTCGTGTGCAGATAATGGTATGTTGTGGGTATACCGGAAAAAGCCACACATGTTCTTATGTACTTAATACTCTCAAGTGTTTTTCGTCCAAGAGACAGTTTACCCAGAGAGTTGCTTAAGGTGGTCAAGTTTACCTTCGTGTCAAAGAATGAGTGACTTGCTGGACTGGTCGTATCGGCTGTTGTGGATATCTTGTAGTTTTTTTTTTGTTATCAGTTCGTGTTTTAACTTTCCAGTGAGTTGTGTGGTTGGAGATATTTACCTTCGTTGTAAAGTTTTCTCAGTTAGTGATTGGTGGTTGTTGTGTGTAAGGACTGGGGTTTATATCTGCTACTGGTGACTTAAGTTTTATAATGATAGATGAAGAGTTGTTGATATAAGTTGTCTCCTTGCTTGTGTTCCCTCTCATTAAATGCAGTAAATTGGCTATGGTACATGAACCTAACCTAATCTAACCCAACCCAGCCTAATCCAACCAAACCCAACCTAACCTAACCAAACCCAACCTAGCCTAACCCAACCAAACCAAACCCAACCTAACCAAACCCAACCCAACGAAACCCAACCTAACCCACTCTGCCATAACCATTTTTCCAGTTGGTTATCTTCCAGAATAAGATCAAAATCCTATTCCAGTGTACTGTGTAAATTTCTTGACCTCTTGTTAACTTGTGCAGGTAAATGTCGTGACTCGGGCCTGGAAAACTCTTGTAAACTTTCCCAGGTAATTGAACTTTCCCAGGTAATTGCATAGATGGAAATGTAGGTGTATTTTTTTCCAGGTTTCAGGTTCCAGGCAAGTTTTCACCTGTGGCTGTAGAGACGCGTTGCCTTCTGCGTTACCGACTTGTCTCTTGCCTGGAAGCTGTCATTTGTCTTAGCAAGGAGTCTGGCAGGGAGAGTCCGTTTATATCAGCGGCTTGTACTCAGAAGCTGTCAGTTATCAAGCTAAGAATCGTGTCTAAGAGAGTCCGTTTATGTCAGTTATGTAGCAAAATATATAGCCGAAAGAGCGTCAGCTTTGTGTCAGCTTAGTGTCAGCTTCCCAGAGAGTCGCCTGACCAGACAAGTTCGCCTTCGTTCCAGATGCTTGTGTAGACGTTGTGACCAGTTGTTGTTGTAGGTCAAAGGTCACCGCTGCTTGAGGCTTCAGTGTGTGTTAAGAGAGAGAGAGAGAGGGGGTGGGGTAGAGGGGAGGTGAGAGTTAATGCATCAAGTTTATACACGAACACGAGTATGATTATATAAGGCGTCAGTATGGAAGACCTTGAGAGACAGACAGACACAGGGATTGAGACAGACAGACAGACAGACAGGGGTTGAGACAGACAGACAGACAGGGGTTGACAAGAGACATACATCACAAATAATTTCTGCTTGTTCTGTAACCACTTGACCTAAGTTGACCCAATAGAGATGACCTCCAGGTGAGAGTGAATTATGGCTTCTACCTGTGCTTAATTGGCCTGATACACCTGTTGGTTTATTTATTTATTGGTGTTGTTTTTTGTTTGTGTTTACTTATGTGTTCTTGTGTTTGTGTCTTGTTTTGTTTCGTTTGTTTTTATTCGTGATATTGTTTTTGTTTGTTTTTATAGACGTTTTATATAGTAATTTATGTGGTAATGTGTTGAGGTTGTTTTTACACACACACACACACTCTTATTATATCTGACAGTATCGATAATTTACTGCCAATTACCTCTCGTGTGTGTGTGTGTGTGTGTGTGTGTGAGTGTGTGTCAGTCCTTCACACACACACACGGTGGTCAGGCCTGAGGGTCAGCACCACCTTGTTCACCTTGATTATATAACGGCTCTCCACCTCACCTCACCTTACCTCTCCTCACCTACCTGTCGCCTCGTAAATGATGTTCACCTAGCGAGCGGGGTGAACAGGTGACGACGGCCTATGATTGAACGTTGTGAACACTTATTGTGGGGGATTTTGAACACATTTGAACAGATATGTTGCTACTGTGTGATACCTCGACGTGATTTATTGAACACTGGTGAAGAGGTGATATTCTTTCTTGAACATAGGTTAGGTAAGGGTTAGGTTAGGTTAGGTTAGAGCATTAGTGTGTTTTATCATTAGGTGAAATAAACTGGGTGGGTTAATCTTCAGGTGATCCCGTGTAAACAAACAGTCGAGTCATCAGAGGTCATCATCTCGCTGTTCCAAATGGTAGAAGGAAATTATTGTCACGAAGGAATGATGATAAAACCTTACTTTCTCATTTTTTTTACTTGAGTCGTGATATAGCGTAACGTAACCTAAACTCAACCAAAGCTAACGTAATCTAACCCTCACCAAAGTTAACGTAATCTAACTTAACCTAACCAAAACTAAGCTAACATAACCCCAACCAAAGCTAACCTAACCCCAACCAAAGCTAAGCTAACCTAACCAGACCAACTAAAGCTAACCTAACCTCAACTTAAGCTAACCTAACCTGATCTAACCTAACCCCAACCAACCTAATCTAACGCTAATCTAACCTAACCTAACCCAACCCAACCCCAACCAGCCTAATCTAACGCTAATCTAACCTAACCTAACCTAACCTAACCTAACCTAAATCTTAAGTTACAAATTCACAAAAGTATAGAACAACAAAATAAAATTACTTACTTTTATTTGATCACTTGTAAATTTATAACAACATCTAAGGTCGCTTTTATTAAGAACATAACCTTTCAATACTGTCAAATACCTTCACAGTCCCACGAATCGCTATGAGTAGTTACAAAAGGTTAAGATATTATATAAAAACAATGGTGGGAGTGCCATATTGGCCACGTCTTAGTAACTGTATCGTATACGTGTTAATGGCCATATCGTAAGTGAAAATAATTAAGGTAGATGTCAGGTATTTCTCAGGTAGATGCCAGGTATTTCTCAGGTAGATGTCAGGTATTTCTCAGGTAGATGTCAGGTATTTCTTAGGTGGACGTCACGTATTTCTCAGGTGTTATTAGAGAGTGTTGAAATTACAGTACTTGTGACTCAGGTACTTTACTGATTGTGTTGAGGGAGTGTGTTGAGGCTGTTCACAAGTAGACGACCAGGAAATACAAGGCAGGCTCTCTCTCTCTCTCTCTCTCTCTCTCTCTCTCTCTCTCTCTCACTTTTTCAAATAATAATGTGTATAAAATCGTAACCTAACTAAAATTCAACCAATCGACGAATCCTATTCCATTGAGACAAACAACCATAACCAATGAATGCAAAGAACGTATAGGTGTATCATCATTATCAACCAATCAAATCCCAGAACATAAAAAAAATACAAGCCAATGAACGCTCAGAGCTGGAATTTACCGTCAGCCAATCAGCGTCGGTGTTGAGGTATAGCCTGTAAAGTAAATTAGCATTACTGTCTTACGTCACACCATCTGTCGAGAGAAGATGATAGTTAGAACAGTTTAATGGGGCTGTTTGGTGTGTTTTCTGTCATTAGCGAGAATTTGTTCGGTAATTAGTAATCTTGATACACAATCGTAAATAATTTCCCGCGCAATTAATTTCCCGCGCAATCAATCTCACGTATTTGCGCGGGAATCTGACCTTATACGGAGATTCGTTCGACTAACCTAACCTAACTCGAGTCACCATTGTGTTGTGGCTGCCCAGTAACAATCAGTAGACGCTAGTTAAAGGTCATGTACAAAGGTTAAAGCAAAAAGTCTATACGTGTATGTTATGTAATATATTCTTGACCTATATATGACACGGGAAAGGTCACGGTGAAATGAGTACATAGCATCAGGTAGAGTTAAATGTTTATAACCTGGGATGGCCAAGAACAATGGAAACTGGAATGTGTTTTTTCGTACACATACATACATACATACACACACACACACACACACACACACACACACACACTCTCACTTTCATCCTCACTTTCTCCTCCACCAATATTTCCTTATTGTGTTGTTGACGCCGAGGGAATGCTTTTGTTTTGAAGTAATAATAATAATAATAACAGCAGCAACATGACTTAGTGTGTCTAGGGAGTTAGAGCTTTGTTTTCCTATTGTCATTATTGTTGTGAGCTGTCGTCTGAGTATTGTGAGTATAGAAGGTGTTTTTTTTTGTGCTGTTTCTATTAATCTTATGAGCTGTTTTATGATTATTGTGAGTAGGGAGCCGTATTTTGCTGTATATTAATCTTAAGAGCTGTCGTATGAGTATTGTGAGTATAGAAGCTGTTTTTTTGTGCTGTTTTTATTATTATGAGCTGTTTTGAGTATTGTGAGTATGGAAGCTGTTTTTTTTTTGCTGTTTCTATTAATCTTATGAGCTGTTTTATGATTATTGTGAGTAGGGAGCCGTATTTTGCTGTATATTAATCTTAAGAGCTGTCGTATGAGTATTGTGAGTATAGAAGCTGTTTTTCCGAGTCTTGTGAGCTGTCAGTCAGTTGGTCAATGAGGTTAGTGTGTTGTGGTGGTCAATGAAGGAAGTGGTTAGTGGAGGAGAGGTGTGTTGAACTAGTAGCCGAGTCATCATTGTAAAAGCTGTTTTGTTGCGGTGTTCCCGTGTGATGAGTTTTGTGTATTGTTCATTTTGTTCATAGTTTTGTTCATTTTGTTCATAATTTTGTTCAGTTTTGTTCATTTTGTTCATAGTTTTGTTCATTTTGTTCATAGTTTTGTTCATTTTGTTCATTTTGTTCATAGTTTTGTTCATTTTGTTCATAATTTTGTTAATTTTGTTCATAGTTTTGTTCATAATTTTGTTAATTTTGTTCATAGTTTTGTTCATCTTGCTCATAATTTTGTTTATTTTGTTCATAATTTTGTTCATTTTGTTCATAATTTTGTTCATCTTGCTCATGGTTTTGTTCATGTCGTGTTTTACCTCCATTAGTTTACTTTCACTCGTTTGCTTAAGTCATTGTGTTGATGATGGTGATTTAATATGCATAGTAAAACGACTAGACAGACAAACAGACACGTGGAAAGACAGACAGACAGACAGACACGTGGAAAGACAGACAGACAATGAAGAAGACAGAACACTAATGACTATAATTACAACCCGAGAACAGGGAGAGAAAGTTACGTATTATTAAGTAATTATTGGAACTGTAACCTAACCAAACCTATCCTAACCTAACCAAACCTATCCTAACCTAACCTAACCTATCGTGGACCATTAAGAGGGGTGGCGTGGATAGATAATAGGGAAGGCGTGTACTTGGCGTGGATAGATAATAGGGAAGGCGTGTACTTGGCGTGGATAGATAATGGGGAAGGCGTGTACTTGGCGTGGATAGATAATGGGGAAGGCGTGTACTTGGCGTGGATAGATAATAGGGAAGGCGTGTAACAAGTGTCGCGTCCATTAAGAGAAACGTTACTATGAGTTGCGTGTTCGTGATTGAAAGTCTTTGGGCGTCTTCCTTCCTCCTGTTTCTTTTCTACCCCCCTCTGTTACTTTTCTACCCCCCTGTTACTTTTCTACCCCCGTTACTTTTCTACCCCCCGTTACTTTTCTACCCCCCGTTACTTTTCTACCCCCCCCGTTACTTTTCTACCCCCCCGTTACTTTTCTACCCCCCCGTTACTTTTCTACCCCCCGTTACTTTTCTACCCCCCGTTACTTTTCTACCCCCTGTTACCCCCTGTTACTATATATATTTAAACGTGTTATTAGTAATGTTATTGGCACATAAACATCATAAAGGAAATAGTTAATGGCGACTCCACAGAAAACCGAGCTTATGTGTTTACTCTGTGGGGGGAACTATTATATAAGGGTATCTCATATATTACCTCTATCTAGTTGTTGTTTTGGGTGTTTATACGGCTTAGGACACTTCATTGTATTGTTTATTTTATTTATTTATTTATTTTTTATTTTTTGTATTTTCTAAGCTTTTTCTTTATTTTCTTTGCGTTTATTGTATTTTTATGGCGTAGTTTGTTACCTCTCTCTCTCTCTCTCTCTGGCGTTCGTTTTATTTCTGCTCTCTCATCTTTTTTAATTCGTCTTCTTCCTCATTTATCACGACTCTCTTTTCACTTTCGCGCACCTTCTGGTTTTGACTTTCCCCCAAAAACGTCATAAAAATCGTAACAACAAAAAGGAAACCCATTGGCTGTGACGTCATATTCACAAACAAGGTAGCATCTCATTGGTTGTGACGTCATATTCACAAACAAGGTGGCATCTCATTGGTTGTGACGTCATATTCACAAAGAAGATGGCATCTCATTGGTTGTGACGTCATATTCACAAACAAGGTGGCATCTCATTGGTTGTGACGTCATATTCACAAACAAGGTGGCATCTCATTGGTTGTGACGTAATTCTATCTCACCAAACAAAATATCTTATTGACTGTTACGTCACTTAAAGACGATCTCATTGGTTGTGGCGTCATAAAATCCATCACCTCAGGCATATGATTGGGTGGTGGAGGTGGGCGTTGACTCACCTGGCGTGTGGACATTATTAACGCCCGCAACACCTGGCCGCTGCTACCTGCTTCTGCTGTTGGCGGGAGAAAGTTGTCTGTCTGTCTGTCTGTCTATTGCTCTGATTTATACGAAAGGAAAATTACACGATGATGATGATGATGATAATAATAAAGTACCTAATAAGGAAAATAATAAAACATGCCCAAATATTATCCAATTAAAATACACATCCTAATATTGAAGGCTTCCCATTGGCTGTGACGTCATCAGAGGCATGGCACTCCTTGTATTAAATATCTCTTGTGATAATTTAAGTCATTCTGGTAGTTTAGTCTTGCTAATGACCCCTGGAGGTAATTAGATCACCTTTTACTAATTAGTTTTGTATACCCATTATTTGTGTTAATTACCAAAACCCATTATTTTGCCATACCCCATTAAGCACGGACAGACAGACAGATATTTACTTATTTTTTCTCACACTTCTTCCTATTCTTTTTTCTCTCTCCCTCCCTCGCCTTTCCTTCCCTTCCCTCTTTCTCTAACCCCCCTTCCCTTTCCTTCCCTCCGTTTGTCCCTTTCTCTGTCTTCTCCTCCTCCCCACCCCCCTCCTGATCATCGCCCGGGGCCACAACATAACACCTTAATGGCCTTGTTTCGTCGTCTTCCTTCTCCATCCTCAGGCTCTCACGTGATTGGTTTAGAAATCTAGAAATCTCACCTGATCACCGCAGTTGATTGGGTGAAATTTTGACAGATTATTATCGAGTTTATGTGGCAACGTTGCATGTGGGGTTCTGTTTTGAGATGTGGCAACGTTGCATGTGGGTTCTGTTTTGAGATGTGGCAACGTTGCATGTGGGTTCTGTTTTGAGATGTGGCAACGTTGCATGTGGGGTTCTGTTTTGAGATGTGGCAACGTTGCATGTGGGGTTCTGTTTTGAGATGTGGCAACGTTTCATGTGGGGTTCTGTTTTGAGATGTGGCAACGTTGCATGTGGGGTTCTGTTTTGAGATGTGGCAACGTTGCATGTGGGGGTTCTGTTTTGAGATGTGGCACCACCGCATTTCGTTAATTTAAATACCAGCTAAGTTTAAATTTATCATTAATATCAATATGTAATCATTAACACAAATGCAAACATACAAATCAACAAATATAAACGCAAATTAATAAATACAAATACAAACTAACCTACAAACAAAGACAAACAAACACAAAGACATTATAAACACACAGGCAACCACAAAAGAAAACACCAGTGAAAGTAAAATGAAGCTTCAGACACATAGGTGACTTACTGTGTACTTCTCTCTCTCTCTCTCCTAAAAATGTAGCTGGTATTAACATTAATTAAAACCTAAGAATATTTCTCAACTGTATCACTTGGAACAATGTTGTCTTAGGTACCACGACTTCCTGTTTGTGTGTTTTCCCAGGATGATCTGTGTTTCAAGAAAGCACACTGGTTAATTAATGCTGAAAACGAGTAGGAACTGGGAAAAAAAAAGACGTGTTTACTTTCTAAGCTGGTTGTGAGGGAGAGACAGACAGACAGAAACAGACAGATACTTAGACAGATAATTAATAAACCCAAGAAAGAGACAGGTCGTTTACTGTCCACTAACAGATAGACAGCCAGTGACTGGACTGTGTAGTGAAGGGAGCGGACGTATAATGTAAACATACCAAGCGTTCCTTTAGGAGAAACTTGACTATGCTGCATTCTTTTAGGTTTTAATTAACGAGGTAAATAGTGAAAGTATATTTGCTTCTTTTTTGTGTAGGGGAGGGGGGAGGATTTTAGCCAATTTAACATTATTTTAAGTTTGTAACCCTAGTAAAAATTAACACTGATAATATACTGTATATCCAGGAGCCTTCACCGTTAATATGAAATTTAACACCCCCTCCCCTCACCATTTTCTAGGATTAAAATCAACATCACACAATTTTAACACCGAGGAAATGTTGAATTATAAACAATTTTCTTTTTTCAGGGATAACTTAGACAATTGATCGACCCCAACTTGATGTCATGGCGGGGAGGTGGCGAGTCATCCACACCCCCGTCCTCCTGCTCCTCCTGCTGGTGGTGACGACGGGGAGGCTCGGTGACGCCCTGGTCATGGACACGTGTGATGGCAAACCTCACCAGGTGACTCTCAACACACAGGCCCAGGCTTATATTGGTGAGTGGTGAGGAGAGTTTGGTGTGTGAGGTATGGTAGTTGTAAGATGTAGTGGTTGTGATAGTTGTTGTAGTAGTGGTTGTGATAGTTGTTGTAGTAGTGGTTGTGATAGTTGTAGTAGTGATTGTGATAGTTGTTGTAGTAGTGGTTGTAAGAGTTGTTGTAGTAGTGATTGTGAGTTGTTGTAGTAGTGGTTGTGATAGTTGTAGTAGTGGTTGTGATAGTTGTTGTAGTAGTGGTTGTGATAGTTGTTGTAGTAGTGGTTGTGGTAGTTGTAGTAGTGATTGTGATAGTTGTTGTAGTAGTGGTTGTGATAGTTGTAGTAGTGGTTGTGATAGTTGTTGTAGTAGTGATTGTGATAGTTGTAGTAGTGGTTGTAAGAGTTGTTGTAGTAGTGATTGTGATAGTTGTAGTAGTGGTTGTAAGAGTTGTTGTAGTAGTGATTGTGATAGTTGTAGTAGTGGTTGTGATAGTTGTAGTAGTGGTTGTGATAGTTGTAGTAGTGGTTGTGATAGTTGTAGTAGTGGTTGTAAGAGTTGTTGTAGTAGTGATTGTGATAGTTGTAGTAGTAGTGGTTGTGATAGTTGTAGTAGTGGTTGTAAGAGTTGTTGTAGTAGTGGTTGTGATAGTTGTAGTAGTGGTTGTGATAGTTGTAGTAGTGGTTGTAAGAGTTGTTGTAGTAATAGTTGTAGTAGCCACGGTAGAGGTTCTTGGGCTATGTTTACATTCGTCTCTCTCTCTCTCTCTCTCTCTCTCTCTGTGGTATCGTTATCCTTTCATCTAACCTTTCCCCCCCCCCCCACCCGGAAGTGGACATAGAGAAGGAGAGACAATAGAGAGATAAAGATAGTTGGGTGGTTGACATACATACATACATAGCTCCTCTTCCTCTCCTCCCCCTCCCCCACCCCTCCTCCTCCTCCTCATCACTTCTTACCTTAAATCACGAATTCAATTTCCTCTTTCCATAACACCTGATAATCCTCCTCCATTCCCCCTTTCCGTTCCCTTTCCCTCCCTCCCCTCCCTCCCCCTTTACACCCTAAACCCCTTCTACTCTCCCTACCAGCAACCTCTCCCTTTCTCCCTTCCATCTCCTCTTTCCTCTTACTTTCCCATCCCCCTTAATTTCCCTTCCCTTCTATCCTCTCCTCCTTTGCCCTTACCCTTGTCCTTCCCCCTCCCTCCTACAGGTCACCTTGGCATTAATGGCACCTTACGTGTGTTCATGGCTCGGTGACCTTTGACCTTTATATGACACAGTGAGCAAAGTCCTCTCCATACCCACCCCACTCCTCTCAACCCCACCCCTCTCCACCCCACCCCACCCCTCTCCACCCCACCCCTCTCCACCCCACCCCTCCCCATACCCACCCCACCCCTCTCCACCTCACCCCGCCCCTCTCCACCCCACCCCGCCCCATACCCACCCCACTCCTCTCCACCCCACCCCTCTCCACCCCACTCCACCTCGTACACCCACACAGCCACACCCATATATAGAACCACCCACACAGCCCTCACACAACCACACCCTCACACAGCCACACCCACACAGCCACACCCATATATAGAACCACCCACACAGCCACACCCATACAGCCACACCCTGGACATGAGTCAGTACAGCGGCAGGGTCTAGTGGGGTAAACGGTAGTGGTTGGCGGTGTGAAAGTTGTCAGGCGTCACAGTACCTGCTCAGGGTCCAGTGACGGCCAGTTTTAGTATTACATTGACGGGAAATTTTTTTGTGGGGGAAAATGTTGTAACCTAACCTAACCGGACCTAACCAGACCTAACCTAACCGGACTTAACTGGACCTAACCTAACCAGACCTAACCAGACCTAACCTAACCGAACCTAATCTAAGCTGACCATAACGCAGCTTAACCTAACGTAATTTACCCCCTCCCTCCCTCCCTATCCCCCACACACATTTGACCTGAAGAGTATGCATGTACCCTCCCTCCCTCCATCATGCTTGACCCTGTACGTACGTGTTTGCTCCTCACTGCCCTTTCCTTTGTACCCTCTCCCTCCCTCCCACTTCTCCCCCCTTCCCACCTCTCACCCCCCCTATCACCCCCCCCTCGTCCTCACCTCCCTACCTTGACGTGTGTGCAGGTGAAGTAGGGAAAGTGGCATTGGTGTAGTTGACCTTCACCTCTACATAAAAGCATTACCACCATCACCACTACCACCATCATCACTACCACCATCACCACCACTACCACCACCATCACCACTACCATTCATCAAGTCCATTAAGAGAAAAAAACAACATTCTCGTAGGCATCTTTTTTTTTAAGAATTTATCTGTTTGTTATAGTTTAAGTGACCCAAAGCTTCAGTTAAAGGAAAACACAAAAGTCTTACGAACTATTGAGAATCTTTGTATACGTCAGGTGATTCAGGTACATTGTCGTATCTTGAGTCAGGGTGAAAAGAAGTTATCGTAGGAATCTGTTGAAAAGTTTACTGGACTGTGGAGAGAGAGAGAGAGAGAGAGAGAGAGAGATATTTACCCCTATATCATCATTTGGCAATAGCTAAGAACACACACACACACACCCTATTTTTAACATGTGTGCGTACTGTATGTGTTTATCAGAGTGTACATGTGTGCGAATTTTTACTTAATGTGTACCAGTGTGTGCGAATTTTTATTTAATGTGTACCAGTGTGTGCGAATCATGACATTAACATGGGTATATGTGAGTGTGTGCACTTTTTTGTTCAATGTGTGTGTGCATGACCCGTCAAGGCCCTACACTCAAGGAAGTGTTTGGTTGACATCTGACCTGTAGCAAGGCTGGGCGCAACACCTCTTTAACTCGGGGTCATGACCTTAGAAAACAAAATCTGAGGTCATGTGTTTTAAGAGGAGTTATTGGATGACGTGAAGATTACCCCCCCCCCCCCAAGCTTATTTGTCCTTGATTTAACCACCCGAACATTAATCCAACCCAACAACTTAGGTATCGTTAGCTGGGGGGGTTAATCCTTAGCTGAATCGAGTTATTTGTAAGATACATTGAACACACCAAAGATTACAACACACATCACGCCTCTCATATATCCGGGTCAAGTGGTGTCATAACTCAAGTTTACGTTATCGAGAAATACAAATTATGTTTTTAAGTTGATCTTCAATATTATTTTTTTAGTATTTGTTGTGGTGTTGTGGATTAAATTTTGAAATTATTTAAGAAACAACAATAGATCTTTCTTTTTTTTTGGGGGGGGGGGGGGTGAGATAATAGTTTGTTAAAAATTATTATTATTATTTTTGTTATTGTTACTTTTATTATTGTTGGTATTGTTATTATTGCTTTATTATTATTATTATTATTATTATTATTATTATTATTATTAGTAGTAGTAGTAGTAGTAATGGTGGTAATAATATGAATATAAATTATACTTAAGAATATTCCACCAGTCTAACTCCCTCTCTCACCCTCCGCAGGCGTGTTGGTGGGGGCGTCGCGGGCGGGAGAGGGCATGTACGGGTGTGGAGGCTGGAGTAGCGAGGGCGTGGCGTCCTATGAGGCTCTCCGCTGGGCCCTGGCTCGCGCTAACCTCGACGGCGGAGGACTTGGCTCTAGGATACTCACAGATTCCTTTATCCCCGGCGTCAAGTTTGGTGAGTGTGCGTGTGTGTGTAGGTGTGTGATTTTCCCTTCTATGTGTGTACGATTTCCCTGTGTCAATGTCATGTAATTTCCTCCTTGAATGTGTGTGTGTGTGATCATCATCCATCAATATCCACCCATTCATCCATCCATCCCTCTTACAGGAGTTCACGTGTACGACTCCTGCGGCCACGGAGAGCGAGCTTCAGCAGGTCTAGGAGAGGTGTTCCCTGTGGTGCGTGAGGGCCCCTCCTCCTGCTCCCCCCTCAGTAACGACACCCTCCTGGCCCTGGGCGTCGTCGACCTCACCGGCGTCACCTCCACACACCACAACCTCGCCAGGCTCCTGCAGAAGTATCACGTTCCTGCGGTTAATGTGGCGGCGTCCGTGCTCATCCCAGCTGAGGAGAGGGGCAAGGTGAGTGTGAGAGTTATAGGCGCCAGGTGAGTGTGAGAGTTATAGGCGCCAGGTGAGTGTGAGAGTTATAGGCGCCAGGTGAGTGTGAGAGTTATAGGTGCCAGGTGAGTGTGAGGGTTACAGGCGCCAGGTGAGTGTGAGAGTTACAGGCGCCAGGTGAGTGTGAGAGTTACAGGCGCCAGGTGAGTGTGAGAGTTACAGGTGCCGGGTGAGTGTGAGGGTTGAAGGTTGCAGGGTGAATGTGAGAGTTATAGGTGCCGGGTGGGTGTGAATGTGAGACTAGTATCGGGTATTGATGGTGGTGAATTTATTGGAGAAGTTTGTGGTATATGTTTATTACGTTCGAGGCTGTGTGTGTGTGTGTGTGTGTGTGTGTGTGTGTGTGTGTGTGTGTGGTTTAACCCGAAACTTTCAGCACAACAAAATCCCCAATTTTTATTTAGACTAATCGATTTCAAACTTGTTGGTCGATTATCAATACCACTGAAAATCTATCTATATTCTTTATTTAATGAGGTCAAGAGGTCACTATAGCACACAGACTAACCAAGAGGTCATTCACTATAAAAAAGAATAACTACCCTTAGTAAGCTAACCTACCCCTACCCCTCCTCAGGTAAGGTTAGGTTAGGTTGCAGTAAATCGTCATGTGAAATAAACTGGGGTGTCTATTCTTCATGTGATACCATAATTTTAATTCATAGTCTTATTTGAAAGAGAGTAAGTTTATGTTGCAAAACCTAGGATGTCGATGTTGCAAGACGCAGCCTAAACTATTGACGTTGCTTGCAGTTGTAGGGGGAGTGGGGGGAGGCCACTAGAAATTGACGTGGTCCGTTTAATGCAGTGGTGTCAAACTCAAAACCTTTCGAGAGCCACTTGTTATTTTAGTTACCCTCTTCAGGGCCAACACAAGTGCTATATCACATATTTGCAGGATTAAAGTTTACAGCTTCACACATTGCCTTACCTGGCTTACCAGGAATACCTCATTTGGGTTTGTCTGATCTTAAGTATGTTAAAATTCATTTTACTAAATAAACATTATTATATCTATTTCTTTCATAATTTCACGGGATGATAAATTTTACCGCCATCCCGCGGGCCACGCCTGACCATCCCAAGGGCCACATTTGGCCCGCGGGCCATAAGTTTGACACTCCCTGTCTTACACCTTACAAAATTTTTGACCAAAATATACTTTTTTCTCAGAATTTAAATTTAAGTGGTTTAACTAATTAAGTACTTCCAGAATAACACACAAACCCTAAATCACACCTTGGAAACCCATAGTTGATGAGTAATTAGCACTGAAAAATGTAAGTAAAATCTTTCAAGGGTCATTTTGCCCACTAATTACTCTGAAATCGAATCGTGGACCACATAGTCATAATCAGGAAGCTCAGGAGTACCCATACTGTGATTTTCAGCAAAATCTAATTTTTGGCCAAAAACCACCAAATATGTAAGTCTTATACCTTACAAAATTTTTGACCAAAATATACTTTTTTCTCAGAATTGAAATTTAAGGGGTTTAACACCCCTTGTTTAATGTGTTTGTGTGCGTGAGTATTGGCGGCCTTAATAGATGGTTTACAAGGTTAACTGTTATCTATCCGAGCTGGTCGCTTCATACACAAGAATAGAGTGTAAAGTTTGTGTACCGTTACCTGTTCTTGGTGTTTTCTTTGGGTTAGGTTAAATTAAAAGTGATAGTGTTAGGAATAAGTTAGATTAGGTTAAAATAGGTCATAGGAGGTTAGGTTAGATGTAGATTAAATTTGATATAGGTTAGAAGTGAGATTTAGTTGATGTGGGCTAGGTTAAAGGGGGGTTAGATTTAGTATAGGTTAGTTTAGATTAGTTTAGTTTAGCAGTAGAATAGGTTTAGGTTACAGGTAAGTTAGATTAGATTAGAGATAAATAAATTAGAATAAAGTCGTTTTGGGCCGGGTTCAGGAGATTAAGTGAGTCCCAGCTACTAACCCATCAAAGAAAACGGGAGATGCTGAAGGATAGGTCAAGAGAGGTTCATTCGTAACAGATCGGTCAAATGAGATCCATAATTCCATAATATATTGCTCCTAAGATGGTGGACGATGTTTATCTGTTAATTATCTGGCTGTCTTTATCTATCTATCTATCTATTTGTCTGTCTGTCTGTACTGCCTTTAAACACCTTTATGAACAAATTACACCCCCCCCCCCCCAGGCACTGATGAGGGTCTTGGCCAAGCTGAAGTGGGAGGCAGCGAGCATCCTGTTGGCCGAGGAGGAATACTCTCTCAGTGTGGCCAAGGTGAGTCGTTCCATTCCTGGCCGAGGTACAGTTTTAATTTGACCTCACCTGTGCTGACCTTCCCTAATCTGATCTAACTTAATTTAACCTTACCTTATTTATGCTGCTAATGTGACATAATCCATCTTAACCTTGTTTAACCTAACCTACTGTAAGTTAATGCAATGTCAATTAACCTCATTATTACATATTATAAGGTTTTGTGTTACTTGTAAAGGAATTATTACACTCCTAGCCATAGGTGTTAAATATGTGTCCAGCTAGTTAAGAGAGACATAGACTGGTGTGTTGTGTTTCTCTTTAACATGTATACTGATGTGTTATGTGTCCGCCAGGTGGTGACGGAGGAGGGAGCGGCACACAACGTATGTATCAGCAAGGTGGTCAGAGTGCCATCACTGGCTCACGACATTGGCACCCAGGACCAGCAGTCATCACAGGTTTGATCCTCAGAAGTGCCAGTTCTATTGGGTCTCAGTTCTAATGGGTTCCAGTTCTATTAGGCCTCCAGTTCTAATGGATCCCCAGTCCTAATAGACCCAAATCTAACCTAAGTTAAACCTTAATTTGTCTCTTGTTGACAATATTAATGCAAATAACATTCAAATCTCCCATATTTTTTCTAATTACCTTAAATTTGAACAGTATATTGTTTATAGTATTGAACTAAGTACTGTAGACCTAATGACCCCAAAATTTATATAATTACTTTACCTTAGTTTATGTTGTGTGTTTTTTTTTTTTTTTTTTACAATATTTTCACTAATAAGATTAAAAGTCCCGAAAATTTTTGTTTATTTTACGTCCAGGTTGAGTTAAAATTCAGGAACCTGGTGCGTTTAGCGCTGAGTGACGGTCGAGTGTCAGGCGTGGTAGTGGTGGCCAGCGGCAGTACCCTCTCTCAGGTTGACTGGATTCTTATTGTTGTTCTTTCAGTCTAATGCAGTTTATACAGTTTGGTACAGAGATACAGTCTTATTGGGGGAAAAGATTTATTCCATGAATTGTACGTAAGTTTAGGGGTTGATTACAGAAGTTAGTGATACATTACAGTTGTATTTCACAAATTGTATATAAGTAGAGGTGACAAATACAGTAAAATATAATGGTCAAGTCAGTTTTATTTACAACAGCAGCATAGATCAAACTTATAATATTATTTAACTGTGTCATCCACTCTTAATTGTTGTCTCTGATACATTGGATAGGATTTGGACCTCATAGAATCAGCTCAAAATTCTGTAAATATCACATCTCTTCATCTTCATAACACCATTTAATCTGGTTACAGCTGTTGTCGACTATCAAAGCAGAGAGCTCCCAAACGCGCAGGGTGTACTGGCTGCTCTCCGACCTACCAGATAATGAGCTGGACCTGGTGCGTGAGGTGGCCCGGCTCACCAGAGGTCTGTTCGTCATGTCTAACTCTCCTCCGGTTCTTGAAGATTTTGAAAATCACTGGAAAACATTACAGGATGTGAAGCTCGAGGTATGTTGAGGAAGTAATGGTGGTCACTATCCTGCCAGATTTAGTACCTATTGTTGTCTCACAAATTAATGAAGATTTGGACTATCAGGACTGATGCTTTTGTCTAGAATTCGCTGAAGTGTTATAGGTTAGAGAATGCTTCTTACTTAAAGCTAATTCATCCAGTCATAAAGGTTCAGTTTTGCTCCACAATTTTATCTTCTTATTTTTGGATGGAATCTTTACCAATACATTTGTTTTTAAGGTTAGGTTAGGTTAAGAATGGTTAGGTTCCAGGTAGGAAAGTCCTTCTCAGCTATGGCTCTGCCATAACAGTGGTTTGTTGTCCACAGCCCACAGCAGAGAATGAATGGGTGTTAGGCTACCTGCAGCAGGAGAAGGGTTGCCAGCTGGATGGTTTGCCAATTCCTACTGAAGACACCAGCAGCAGTGACGGCACTCCACCAAAACAGTTGCCCATCTGCCGCTCCTTTCGCATACGGGATGACGACCTGGACGTCTTGGCCAGGACCAGAGCTGTTCTTCCTGCCATCCACGGCTTGTTTACCTTCTTCACGGCCATGAAGAATGCTTGGAGGTTGAAATGTCGGAACAGGTGAGGCAATAATTGTCATTATAAAAACTTGCCTGACAAACTGGAAGAACAGCATGATTGTTTGCCCTATGTCCGGCACATCTGTCTGACCACAATTTTTCTGTTCCCATTAATTACACAAAAAACTCTTAAGTGTAGAAGATAATAAGACAAAGTCTGTAACATACTTTAAATATTTTTTAATTGGAAAATAAATGGCTGACTTACCTGTGATGGACTTGTACAATGGTGCAGTGCAGCCTGTACTGTACAGTGAATGACCAAACACTTTTTACATATTTTAGTAAAACTCTTTTCTTGTTAAAATATCCACTTTTACGGTGAGAGATCTTGTGAACATTTCATTTTTATTACTATTTTGAATGATACATATCACTTGCCAATGACTAATAAAAGGATCTTCATTTCTACAGGCGTGGAGTGTGTGATGCCTTGCAGGATATGGGAAGAAAGGAGCTATTGGCAGATTACTTAACGCCCCTCAGGTTCCTGCATGATGGCCCAGGTTCTCGGAGTGTGATGAACCTGAAGGGTGGCAAGCGGAGGAACGACCGAACAGGGAAGCTCTCTAACGCAGCCCTTGGTCTCTACGCCATCATCACTGACCCTGGCAACTCTAGTGTTACTATCCAGCAGGTGTGTATGTTGGGGGGTGTGTGATCCAGCAGGTGTGTATGTTGGGAGGTGTGTGATCCAGCAGGTGTATATGTAGGGAGGTGTGTGATCCAGTGGGTGTGTACATTGGAGGGGTGTGATCCAGGTGGTGGTATAATGATTATGTGGTAGTATAGTGCTGGACCTTCATCCAGTAAATATGTCCTTGAGAGTTATGCAGTTAAACACAGTTTCAGGTAACTTATTTACTACATAGAAGCATAAGTGGTTCACTGTTTTGCTCAGTATTACCTTCATTATGGGTTCATTTTGAGTCGGTAATATTTAGTTAATTGCTCTCTGTTTACTGAAGGCTGGAGGTGAGGACGTAGGAATGCCTTCCGAGTGTACCTTTACCTTACTTTTACTTGGGTGTATGTCATCATCCATCTGGGCATCTTATGAATGTGGCAACTTGAACAGATCAAAGTCGTTTTCGATTGAACTTGAACTGTAAACACACTAAGATCTCCGACAAATTGAATAATCGGTATTTTTTCGTTTTAGTTTTAATACTTATATACTGTTTTGCCCTCAACATATTTCACCAATTGAAATGAATGTTTTTCAATATTTCTGGTATTTATGCTAACTGTTCTTGTTCCGGCAGACTATGGTGGTGGAGAATTCAACGTTGCGGATGACAGATGACTCCCTGGTTCTGGAGGAAGTGGGTTGTCCGCGGGGTTCTTGCGGCACCTGCCTCACCGTATCCAGCACTGAGAATGAGGTGGGCAGGTCAGGATGTCTGAGGGCTTCACCTATCAGCAAATATCACATTCTGTACTATTGTGAGGACAACTGAATTGTATTTTATTGAGGTTTAATTTAAAATACTGTTTATTCAAAATACTGTAAGTACAATTTAATCTAAAAGCTGTATACTGTAGCTCAGCACATGCCACAGCAAATAACACTCTGGTGTCCTAACGAGACAAAATGTAGCATATGTCTCTAAATACCTGAAGGACTTATGTGTACTGTCTGTGAGAACCTCAAATATTGAATGATGATATCTTCTGTAGACAAATTTCAATGGACAAGCTAGACTTAACCTATTTAACATTAGACAAGATGGCTTCTAGCTTCTGCGTGATAAGTGGAGTTTTTAATTCAATACAGTATTTATTGTAAAAATCCACTTAAACATTGTCCTTAGGTAGGGAAGGAAACTGATTTATTTTGGGGTCACTTGGACAAACTGGCGTGCATTAAAAGTTAGGACCAGTTATATGCAGTTATATGAATAAAAGTCCTCTTGCTTCACACTTCTCCCATAACTCATATAAAAAATCAATATAAATTCTGTGTAATCTAATACCTAGATGCTCTAAGCAGGATGGTAACGTGTCACTGTCAGTGGAAGCAGAAAAACATGTGTTCCTGCCATCACCAGACCACATAATTGTTGCTGCTCTCTTCCCTATGCACCGACCCTCTCCTGATGGTAAGACACCCAGCCCACCCATCCTCTGCTGTCAAAGATTCTTCCTGTTCCCTGCATCTCAACCTCCTCTTGTGTCTTCACCTTTTTAGTGGTTGAATCTCCATCTTCTTTACCTCTATCATCTTCATTTTTGTTTTCATATCCTCTGCCACTGAGGTAGGAGAACTTGAGATGCTGTAAACATATGATATACCAGTATGTCAGGAATTTTTTGGGGGGAGTGGTGAAGGCTCAACTTGGGTCATCATATTCTGTAATGGAGAAAACATCATGGATATAGATTGTCAATAAACCTTATAGTTGTAGAAAATTTGCTTTTATATACTTTGTGAGTTGTTGAAAATGATAAATTAGTTGACAGATCGAGGGACATATTGCTACAGTACAATATTAATTATTTCTTGGTGCATTTCTCAGGAACAGACTGTAGTGACATCATCAACGGGGAGACGATGCAGGAGGTGGAAGCCTTCCTGTGGGCGGTGGACCAGATCAACCAGCACCAAAAGTTGTTGCCAGCCACCACCCTCGGTGCTGTGGTTCTGGACACCTGTGACTCTAGAGTGAGTACATTCACTGTGGTTAACAGACATCAGCCTTCTCAAGTTTGACCAGCTGGTTGTGATATTGCAGTCTTGTTTTTGTAAGCCGGTCTCTCTCTTGTTCTAGTTGTATTAAAGTTTACAGTTGTTGCATCTTATAAATTAAAAGATATATATGAGCTATTATTTCCAATATACTGTAGTAAAATTAGAGCAATGTATGAGTCATAAAACTTGAATAATGAATTTTTGTCATCTATTCCCTTAATGGTGATTTCCTCACAAACTTCTTTTCCAGGTCCTCACTTAAAAACAAAAGAAGGCTGATTTGTTGATGAAAGACTGTAGGACTCTACAACATAACCAGGAATAACAATTGTGGTAAATCATGATTCACAATACCTAGCTTCTTTCACCAACAGATCCGGACCATGAACCAAGTGACGAGCCTGGTGAAGAGCTCGCTGCCTGGGATCAATGTCGACATTAACGACGTCCAGATCTTCATCACCTCACTCGACCCAGAGACGGCCAGGGTGACGGGCGAGATGCTCTCCTCCCTCAACATCACCTCCATCAACATGGGTCCATCACAGGCACACTCGCCCTACGCCTTGCAGATGAGTCCCCCTGTCAACATGGAGGCCGAGGCGATGGTCCAGGTATAGTAGATAATGACTATAGTACAACAGAGGTTTCCTGAGCTATGTAGTCCAGTAGATACATTTGTGGTGTGACACAGACCTAAGACTGTGTTATGCAACTCAGGGTTCATCATGATGTTGAGTTGCACAGGAGAGGAGTTAAGATATTTAGGAAGTGTAGCAATGGTGGATGTGTAACAGCAGTTGACAGGAGTGTGCAGGTAGTATGATTTACTGTCTTCACCAACATACTGAGCACTGTCTGTATTTCAATCTTTGTGTCTTACATCAAGGTCTATAGTTTGTTTAATCAAGTCCTCCTTATACTGTCAGAGAATTTTCCTCAGACTTGCTTGAGTTTTTGCTTAAGGTCGGGCAGTAAGGAAGGGATTTTATTTACAATATACCCTGTAATGTACTGTATTTGAATTATTGCAAAAAGTAACACCATCTTGTCAACTTTTTCTGAGTACTGTACTGTCCATTGATTTCTTTCATTCGGTACAGTATTTGGATTCAGAATAAACTGTGTATATAACTTTAATTCCCTCACCAGATGCTGCGGTTCCTCGGGTGGGACTATGTGTCACTCGTGGTGTCTACGGAGGATTTTGAGAGTGTGGCCGGGGCCGAGGCCTTCAGGACGGTAGCCCAGGCATCTCGGATCTGCCTTGCTCAAGATTTCAAGATGGCTCCCCTTGAACCCACAGCCATGATCACCCTCGCTGACCAGGTAACTTAATGAATGCTTCTAATCAGGGGTATCTATTAATAAGAATTTCATTATTGGAGTCAGCTCAACCAGGATCATTTTGTGTGTCTTTATTGACTGACAAATGGGACTTACTCAGCTGGTATGTAACTGCTAATTGTTGGGGTGGAGGTTAGAGGCACATTCTTGAGTAGGAGGATGGCAATAAATAACCAAAATTTATTGCATGGTTACGGTAATTAACTTGACGTCTATGGCATCCCACGGTCATAAGTGAACTCTGCTGCTCATAACAGAAAATGTGACCATTAAAGTAAAATAGGAGGTTTTGGATACATGTGGCAAAACTTGTTTAAACAAGTACTGAACCATATATATAAATTGATTTGTGGAGGTAAACGTAAGGGAAGACTTAGAAATTAATACTGTAATTAATATCACTGGACATAGATACCATAACATGTTTGTCTGAAGGAACAATGGTGGAGATTTACTAATTCATCTTTTAATCCTGAGGAGTTTATTACTTGTTGTAGTATTACCTAGATGTCTGGTAAGGCAGTTAAAGATGATAATAAAGGTATTTATAGAGTTGATTAATACAACTGAAAAATGTATCTTTTATAGCTTGTGGAGCAGTTGACGGACAAGGCAGTGACTGGTGCACGTGCAGTTGTCCTCTTCTTGACGGTGGATGACACGAAGGATCTCCTGGCTGCCGTCCAGAGGGCTGTGCTGTCTCATCGCTTACTCAAACACCAGCTTGTCTTCCTGGGTCCTTCTATCTGGGGTGACCACAAGGAGAGGGTATGTGTTCTGGGAATTATGAGTACTGTACAGTAATATTCAATGTTCTTAAAATTATGCTTGTTTTCCTTTGTGTTCATAGAAAGAATCCAACAGTCAAATTCTTACTGAAGAACTTAATTTAAATATGGTACTGTCCAGTATATTAAACTCCTGAGTATAACATATATCAGGTACAGTACTCATACAGTGAAAATCATTTATAGAGCAGCTAGCACAACTAGAAATACAGAGTGCTTGATTCAGTAGGTATGGAGTAACTCTGAATAAGGTTTTATTAAATTCTAATAAAGGATGTCGGTATATTGATTTGCTCTGTGTAACTCTCAAGGTTTTTCATTAATGCCGAGATGGAAGACCCAAAGAGTATATTAAACTTAAGAGTCTCAGGATCAAAGGGCCAGTTACTTATCTACTGTAAGTTGTTATACGAATAAAACGAACTACAGTGTCTTTGAAGGATGAAAGAAACACAGAAGTTTTTAGAGATTAACCATTGTTGGGTAAATAACTTTTCTGTACTCTATTTAGATGAATGAGGGTTATGTTCTAGACATCAAGTGAATTGTTCAGTTTGTCTGGTGACCAATTATTAATGAAAATGTAGCATAAATTCATAGTAAATAATATTTCAGTTACGTGAATTTGATGCTGAACTCGGAGGAGCTTTGGTACTGAAAGATGGACAACAGGATGTGAGGGACTTCATAGCACACTACCGACTCCTCACCCCTGAGAAGAACACCCGAAACCCCTGGTTCAATGAATACTGGGCACAGGTGTGTAGTGAGGCAGTCATGTATGTACTACTGTAGTTGGTGACTGGTGAGATGAACCCCAGTCCTACTAAGGCTAATATAGTACAACCTAACATATCTCAACCATTAGGAATGAGGTCCTGTCTGTGTCCCAGTACTAAGAGACTCCAATCCTCATGTATACCATGTGGCTTGGTAGTTCTGAGGCTCATATAATCAAGAACCTTTTAGCTCTAATTCTGTTATACAAAACTTCACATTCATTATTCCTGCATATGTTTTGCCTGCCATAGTTACCTTAAATACTTCAAGATCAGCAAAAGTTTACTGCCAGGTGTCTACTTGTTACCTTATATAATCAGTCCCAATAATTTGTGGTACCTGTATAACCTGAACTATTGAATATGTTGTGTTACTAGTTATCCTGACTGGTGGAAGAGGTAAGTGAATTGTAGAATCCACCCATCCATCAAATTTCATTGGATTTTTGCATCACTAGCTGCAAATTGTGTGTATGGATGATAAGAGGTGCTAAGATGGTTTAGTTCTTGAGTCCGTCCATCTGTGTTTCTGTCCTATAGTGTTGAGTCAGGACGTTGTGTCATTTTCAGATGAATCTTATTTAGTATTGTATGTAAAATATTGTCAGTTCCCTAATCTCCATTACCCTAATGTATTGTGTATTTATAGGAGTTTGGGTGTGTGGGATCAGATTGTGAGTCAAATTCTGGTCTGCTACCTGTCGTGCCCTACTTAACAATACCATCAACTCCAAGGGTCGTGCAGGCCACCTTCTCCTTTGGTGCAGCCCTAACGCAGCTCATAAGTCACCTCTGTCCTCAACATGGTGGTGCAATGTGCCCAGGGTTACCAAAGTGAGTTATAAAGAAGTTTGTATTGTTTTGTGGAAAGAATCTAAATACTGTACAGTAAGTCAGTCCCAGAATATTATGAATCAGATTTAACCTCTTGTGTACAGTGTCCCAGTAGTGAGGGGATCAAAGGTAGAGAGAGAAGGTTGGACTATAGTAGGTATGCAAACACTTGGAAATGAGTAGAGAGATTGATAAGTGCTTTATTGACAGAGAGAGAAAGAGAGATAATTGCTTTACTGTGAGAGAGAGAGAGAGAGAGAGAGAGAGAGTGATGGACAATTTAAATGCAGGAGTTGCTGATAGAAAAAATAAAAAATGGGGTAATATAGGTTGCCAAAAGTACAAATAAAAGAATAAAAGAACCAAGAGTACAAATAAAGGGTACAACCCCCCCAAAAATATAGTACAGTACAGTAAAACAAATGCCTACTTGATGTTTTGTCCTCACACAGGTGGCGCCAGAGGACAGTGTTCAATGAGTTCCTCCGCAACACTGAGGTCTCGCGGGTGGACAAACCCTCCGAGTACTTCCAGTTTACAGAGAACTTCCACGGCAATGCCCCACTTGAGGTATACAGCCTTATGAGACACTCGGATCACAGACCAATCAAGTATAAATATGAGAAGGTAAGAATTGTGTTTAATCTCCTGTTGGAAAATTAACCTAAACATAAATTGGAATATGTTTGCAAATATCTAGCTAAAATTTTTTTTAATGTCATGCTCAGTGTTGTGTCAATAATGTATCAGTTTCTATGACCACCAGGTTGGTAGGTATGTAGACAGTGGACTCACCCTCGGGAATGCCATGGTGGAGTATCACAATGGCTCCCGCACCCGCATGGACCAGCTGCCCTCCTCATGTGTGACTGGATGCTCCTGTAACCATCGCGAAACAGACTACGTCTTCATCGATTCACCAGACAAGTTGTATGTTGTGGCGACCTTCAATGTCCACCAGAAGGGTGACCGACCACTTGAGTGTGGCAGCTTAAATGGTGACAAGGTGTGTCTGAAGGTTGATTAGAATTTTGGTGTTGGATTCATATTTTTTAAAATTTCACTCTTAAACTTTTTCCCCTAACTTCTTATGTAAGAATACCCAGTATGGTGTATCTTTCTCACTTCACACATGACTCATAAGTTGATGCATAAATGGCACTAAAATCACTGTGAGAAAACTGCACTATAACAAGATGAGTTTTCATAACCCTGAGCTTGTGAACAAAAGTGACATTTGAATTTTTGAGCATCTGAGCATATAGGACATCAATTTGTGGTGGTTGATATTGTCCATGGTCTGTTATCTGTTGTTTTCTCTGCAGAGTTTTGATATTTCTACATTATCAAGAGTATTCTCTTGCAGATTCTTTTCAGGTATTTGAGTAGTGATACAAATATGAAACAACAGAACAGTTTTGATGTGGAAAGTTCCAGGATTATATCCCCTAAAATTTACACCATGCTCAATAACTTTAGAGAGGCTGGCGGAGTAAAATGATACAAGGTATAGGTACCTGTATACAGCTTCACATCAAAACATTCTTGATTGAGCCTTGAAAGCTGCCACCTTTCTTAATTTTGTCAAGTCCTCACTCCTGCTTCGAGGAAGACTCGGAGGCTGAGGGATGGCCAAACTCCCACCTCCAAATAATCTGATGGGTACCTGTAGTAGACTATAATTACAGGAATTAAGTAGGGTACCTTTTTATGTAATTGGGTAAATGTTTTTGTCAAGAGGCTGCAATGCTTTAAATCTCTTTCAGAAAAGGATAGCATCAGATTTCATAGTTTATCATATGATAGTAACTCTTCATATTCTAGGCACAGTGGAAAGGTGGTCTCTATCTCCCACTAAGTAGGAACACTACCACTGAGAACTAGAATTTTTATGATTGCTATCACCTGCATATTTCTGACCACCACCACCAGGGCATCCAGAGTGTGGAAGCATTGTTATGGTCTCTGGAGCGTCTCAACTCCGACCCTAAGATCCTTCCTGGAGTGACTCTGGGAGCCATCATCCTGGACGCCTGCACCAGCAAGGAGAAAGTGGTGCGGGACCTGACCAACTTCCTCACTGGTCGTATTCCTGAGAGGATGAGGAAGAAGGTGAGGCTTGCTGTGTTTTCCCAAGGGGGTTGCTACAGGTCTCGATCTGTCTCATATGTAACAGCAAACAAAAATGCATCAGATTAAATTTAACTTGCCTAACACTCTTAAGGTAAATTGGGTTAGGTTTGGGGTTCATTATGTGTCATTGTGGCTCATTCTTGATTTCAACTGTCACTGTATTTATTTAAAACCAAAAGACAATTAGATATGGACGACACTCGCCACTCGGAGCAACGGATTCAAGTTGGATAAGTTTAGGTTTAGGAGGGAGATAGGAAGAAACTGGTTCACAAATAGGGTGGTGGACGAGTGGAACAAGCTTAGCAACTTTGTAGTAAGTGCGGGAACTCTGGAAAGTTTCAAAAGGAGGCTAGATAGATTCATGGATGATAGAGAGTGCTAGTAACTCTCGACAGGAGCTGCCATGCACAGGCCAACCGGCCTATTGCAGACTCCTTATTTTCTTATGTTCTTATGACCTGGTTGGTATGGTTTAAGATACATTTCACCGTGTTTATGATGTTCACTCAATCCACCAATGGCCTCCATAGGTGCCGTCTTCAAATAACATCGTCGGGTTAATCGCTGGTGGTACTGGAGAGGAGGTGCGTCAGGTGATAGATGTGACGCAACCTTATGGCATCACCACCATCGCCACGCAGGCCTCCAATAGTGCATATTCCAACACACGCCGTTTCCCTGTGCTCTTACGTCTAGCACCCCCCAATGATGTTGTGGTAAAGCTCATGTACTCTGTGGTCAGACTTACTCACTCATTTCCTTCATTGTTTGTCACCTTGTCTTTTGTTTACTTCTTGGATATTCACTGTTAATTTATCATCTCACTATTTATCTATTTACAAGCTGAATTACTAAATGTTATTAGTTCTGTCCAATTAATAATATTATTATTATTATAAATATTATCTATGATTGTATTAATATTATTATTACATAGGTAAAATAGCTCTTATGATCACCTTCAGGGAGGAGCCATCGCATCCCTACTGCTGTACTGGAGGTGGGAGGTATTCAGCGTCGTGTACTCTGATGGCGGCACAGCTGGGGACATCCACAAACACCTCCTGCGAGAAACAGAACCCCACAATCTGAAGGCCGCCGTAGCTGAGCCAGTGCCTCTCAAGGTAATATAACTTGTCAACAGTGCATAACAGAGACGTGACTGACCGCCTAAGCAAAGCTAACAGGCCAATCAGTGCAGTAGAGTAGAGTACAGGACAGTATAGTATGGTAGAGTTGAGTAGAGTGCAGCATAGTAGAGTACAATAAGTATAGTGCAGTATGTGGAGTACAGTACAGTACAGTGCAGTATAGTATAGTAGAGTTGAGTAGAGTGCAGTTCAGTAGAGTTGAATATACAGTGCTATAGTACAGTTGAGTAGAGTACAGTTGAAAATACATTAATCTGTAGTTAGATAGAAAGGATTAAATTAAAATTAAAAGGGTAAAGTGGATGAATATACTTTATTATGAATTATAAAAATATACAACAAAATGAAACCATATAAAACTCAATACTGTGTTTGTTCCTTCACAGGTTGACCAGATAGACTACATGATGGGTGTGTGGAGCAAACTAGCCGAGGCAGCACAACAGGGTGCCCGGGCAGTTGTCCTGCTGTTGGAGCCACACCATGCTGCACTGTTCCTCCAGGCAGCAGCCAGGCTCCGTACAGGAGGTCTCTTGCGTACTGGCGATTTTGTGTTCATTATGGCCGAGTCTCCCCTGCCATTCATACAACATGAGTGAGTGAATTTCTTTTTTCCCCCCCCAAGTCCTCTCCTGGTGTGGTGCAACACACTCTCTCTTTAATTACTGTTTATATTTTAATTGCTTTAGGAGATGTGTTATGCTATGGTTTTCCCACCTACAGCAAGGCCATAAGATGTTCACCAGGTTTATCTTTGTTTTCATAGAAAAAAAAAAGTATGTTAATTGATAATATGTACTGAAAATATTCTTGATTTTGTCTCTCCCGTGCCATGTGAGAAAAGACATTCAAGAGTGATAAAACACTTCCTCATATCCTCCACCCACACATTGTCTGACATTAGTTAAATACTGTATTTTAATTATGAGGAATTCTTCATTAATAGCCCCATTGTCACACTATATTTCTGTTTCTAGGAGTGAGGCGTTGGGCATGGTAGTGGTGCAGCCGATCAGTGGTGCTGTACAGGGGTTCCAGACTTATATCAAGGGCCTGTCACTAGCCAACCACACTGCCTACCCCTGGTTTCATGAATTCTGGGCAGAGGTGAGGCAATTTCTGCTGGTTTGACCTAATACTGTGCTTTACCTTGCATTTCAGCACTTGGGGTAAAAAATTTAATAGAGGTACAACTTTACATGCTGGTTAAGGAACTTGGTTCACAATTTAAAAATTCGAGTAATTCTTCTTAGTTAATATGGATAAAGATCACCTTCACTAATTTAATTATATGTTGACTTCTATTTTCATTTCTTTACTTACTCCAACATTTGGTTATATTTTTCTCCTTACATGATACTTGTCTATTAACTGTCATTGATTTTTGGTAAAGATGATAGTTACCAGGATTAGTAAACCACATTCACCAAGCTGTAGATTCTCACAATAGACATCTTTTCGAAATAAAAAATATGATTAGTTTTGCTGCTATCTGATAACATGTATGGTATACCTTTATAGTATTGTGTCAAGATGTGTATGTGTTTCTCTACAGTTATTTAAGTGCCAAGGTGCCGGATGCTTCACTGGAGCAGCACGAGATCTTTCGGGCTACAAATTCCGCCAGGCTGAAGATGTTGTGAGCATCATAAATGGATTATCTCTTCTCGGCCAGGGACTCGACAGGTGGCGAAGGGAGGCATGTCCAGGTAAGGATCCCACAGCTACCATGTGTCTCAGAACATATGCAGGGTCATCCTGAACATGTCATGAGAAAACATAAAATTTCAGAATCTTTTTTTTTTTCTTGTAAGAGTTTTGAGTATAAGTACAGACCATCCCGGATTTTTATCAAGACATGGCCATCTTCAGCCATATTGACTGATCCTATGAGTTGATAGTTCAATTGTTCCTGAAAGAAAATATTCATTTGTCTGAGAGAATAAGGCTTATTAAACTCTAAACAAACAGTATCTCTATTTAATTCATCAGTCAGTCATTGCAGATCATCAGTAAGTCACAGATCCATTTATCCCAGGCCTCTTTAAATCTTCCTTGGGCCTTACATCAAAGGATTTACTATGCTGTACTTGCAGTATAATCGAAATCGGCGGTGAAGAGGATAAAAGTAAAGTAAAGTAAAAGTAAATATATTTTACCCCACAGATCAGCCCAGTGGCTCGTGTGATGAGATGACATCAGATTCCCACTACAGGGACAAGATGTTCCACTATACTCGCTCACTCAACAAGCAGGGTGTGGATGGACGAACAGTTGCCTTCACTGTTGATGGTCACAACCGCGCCGCCACCCTTCAGGTGCGATAAAACACGCAATTGAAGAAAAGTTGTCATTATAAGACAGAAACTTTTATTAATATAATACAGTAGTCTCTTCTTCACTTTTGAGTACAGTAGAAGGTCACACTTGTACACTCACTAAAGAAATATTCTACAATCTTGCCTCTGAAACCAACTGCAATGATTACTGTCAGAGAAGCCGTGACAAGTGTTATCAGATTTCTTGGCCTGGTTTGTCATCTTGTATAACCCTGAAAAGGTGCAGAATAATATTTTAGTGAGTGTACATAGCCTTGTCTTGTAACTTTCTACACCTTTCTTACATGACTCTCCTTTCATATTTCTCCTTCTCTTTGTGGTCTCTGTACCTCTTGATCTGCCTCACACATAGAGAGCCATAGGAAGGTATTGTAGTAGAATTTCCAGAGAAGACAAGTTAGTTTTATACAACTTTTTCTGTAGGTCCATGTACGTTAACTTTGAGCAGAGTTTGACATATAAATATGCTTAAAAAATCCAGAAATTTGGTGTCTAGTCAGGTGTTGTTACAAGGCATGGCATATGGTATATTATACTTGGAGATGAAGTCAAAAAAATCACTGAAAAATTAGAAGGGAAAAAATGCACCAAATTTATTCTATATCTCGCTTATTGTTCCTCTAGGTGCTAAACTTCCGCCGTGTTGGTGCTCGTCGAGGTGCTGGGCTGCTGCGAGTGGGCGTCTACAATGAGGAGGATGGGCTGGCTCTTAACGGCTCTCTGGTGGTTACGTATGATGCTGAAGGGCAAGAGAGGGCCATGACGGAGGTCAAGTCACAGTGCATTGACTACCAGGCCTGTGGAGACGTTGCTGTTGTGGCTAAACCTGTCAAGAAGAAGACATACTATTTACAGGTAGACTATGTGGTATTCTCAACTTCAGTGCAGTGTGTGTGTGTGTGTGTGTGTGTCTGTATGTATGTCCAGAGTTGAATGTCAGGGCTTAGTGACTCAAAAGTTTGGTTCTAACTAGAAAATGGGTAAAAGTGACATGACATCTAAATACAGTATACATACATTGATGAACTAGTGAATGAATTATAAAATTATTTCAGGGGTTATAAATGAGCATAATTTTTTTTACGCTTTCTGCTGAACTTGCTCAGTCAGTCAGTATCAATAGTGAAAGATATAAAGTGTTACCTAACACTTATAGGGGTCATAAAATTATTATTACAGTATCATTATTATTGTTATATCATTTTCCTCTTCAGATGTTCCCCAAACAGAGGTTTGGCATCAGTGGGTTGGTTCCTTACCACCTCAAGGGTCAGACCTTCTTCTCCTGTGGTGCATTTTACAGTGAAGGAATCTTCCAGAATGTTGCTGCAATAGCTTATGCTCTGAGCAAGATTAACAGCAATGATGTAGGTGTGGGCCTGGGAGCCATATTGTTTGACTACTGTGACAGGATAGAGAGAGCCAGAGAGAGGTTCTTCAGCTTCTTCTCGGGTGAGGCATCAGAGAGTGACGACAACATCCTGCTGGGGCCCAACAGGATAGTGGCATCCATCACATTTGAAGACGATGCCGCCGAGGCAGTGTCCAACATCCTCTCCTCAAACTATATCCCTCACTTCAGTTCTCCTGTGGGGGGACGGAAACTCTCAGACCGAGAGGACCAGACCATCCTCACCAGTGTGCCCTCCAGAACAGCTGAACTGCGAACCATCTTAAGTATCATGAAATCGTACAAGTGGATGTTCATTAGTGTTATTTACGATAATGATGACAAGGGTAAGTTCCTTATGGAGACTTTCAGAAAGTTTGCCCTGAAGGAAGACATCTGTATTGGGGACTCTCTCGGTGCCCCGAAGCGAGTGTCGGAAGAATACGCCCGGGAGTTGGTGGAGACGCTGGCTGTGTCATGGAAGCCCAGGATTATTGTCTTGTTAATGGATGCTGCTGATAATATTAGAACACTACTGAAGGTCTCTGAGATGCTTGGTGCAGGCGAGAAGTTCACCTTCATTGCTGGAAGTGCCTGGGGAAACAAGCCAAGTGTGACTAAAGACTTGGACAGGATATCTGCTGGAGCTCTTACATTCACAATGGAAACTTATGATCTTCCAGATTTTAGGGCTTATGTTGCGAACTTGACCCTGCAGAGCCATGAACCTTTCCCAGACGAGTGGTTTGAAGAATATTTCCAGAATAAGTTTGAGTGCAGACTGTCGTCGAGTGAAAGAGTGCAACGGCAGTATGTGACAGAGTGTCTGGGGACTGAACGGGTACACGCCGATGATATCGTACAAGATCCCTACGTGTTCCACACCATCCTGAGTATCAATGCCATAGCTCATGGCCTGGACTCGTATATCACTAAACAGTGTGTAGAAGCCGAGACAATAGACGACTGTAATATTGTGCAAGCTGAGCTTTTGTTAGAAATTTTGCAACAGAGTGAATTGACATTAAACAACACGAGCGCCCCAAACTCCTACGACCAGGCTGATGTGTATGGTTATCACATTTGGAATTACAGAAAATTAGGAAGGGAATACGGATATGTAAGTGTTGGGAAATGGGAGAACAGTGTAATACATTTAGAAAAACCAAGCATAGAGTTCAAAATAGGAACCTTTGCACCAGACTCTCACTGTAGTGAAGGAGTATGCCTTGAGGTGTGTTCCTCACAGTCAACAGTCTATGCGGCCATGGCTCTGCCCGAACCTCTCCCAATAGACAGCAACTTTTATAACGTTTATGGTATTGCCACTGGCATACTCAGCCTACTAGGGATTGTTGTTATCTTGATAACAATGGTATACTTCATGATGTCCTTCCCGACAGCAGCAGGAACATCAGTGCTAGGATACTTGATACTCATAGGCTGCCTCATGCTTTATGCTGTAAATTTTGCCTTCATCTTTCAGCCAACAGTTGGCACCTGTGCAGTAAGAAGGTTCCTCATGGGTGTAGCATATGCCATAGTCTTTGCTGCCATGCTGGTCAAAGTCATCCATACCTGGCGAGTTACAACCTACACTCGGGCCAACGGCGACCCAGACACCTTGGGCAAACCTGGTGGACTGTTACTGCTTTCGTTGGCATTAGTGTTAGTACAGATCATCCTCGGGGCAGCCTGGCTCATCCTATATCCACCTGGCATTGACTTGGCTGGATCGACTTGGAGATGTACTCCAACTGAACAATTTGAGGTAGAGTTGGTCATCTCCCTTGTGTACGTGATGGTTCTTATTTCTGCCACCATCATCTTCTGCCTTGAAACTTGGCACGCCGACGAAAACTCAAGAGAGACGAGATGGATACTGTTAGCCTCCCTCGCCACAAGCATCACCTGGTGTGTGTGGACAGTGGTGGCAACGCAGGCGCCCGTGCACTTCAGGGATCCATCCATCGTCATAGGGAACTTGGTGTCTGCCACAGCTGTCATGCTGTTCCTTTATGCCCGTAAAATGTATTTATACAGTCAGCTGAACAGGGACGTGAAGGACCTGGAGATGAGGTCTCACTACACTGCTGCCACCTCCCTCTACAATGCCTCTCTTAATGCTCACACGCAGAAGTTGGCAGAGAACTTGCCGAGGTCTCCAGGTCTGGACATGTCTGCAGGGATGCCTGGGCGACAGTTTGTGGGTAAGTTTTCTTCATTATTAACCTACAATATAGAAACTTTTCTGGTTTATAATCTTAGCTCTGTCTGTTTGTCCACACCTTCATATAGTGAGTGCCCAGGTCGTGTTGGATAATCAGCATTTTCCCAGCATTGTTTACCAAGAGTCATGACAAAAAAATTGGCAGTGGTGACCGTAACCATCACTGACTCGTTTATTTCTGTTTGACGTTCCATTATTAATGTTACCAGTTTCTTTATCTTACTAATGCATGGTCACTTTCACTTGATATTGTTCCTTCCACATCAATTGGTATTTTACATAGATCTAAACTTCTAAAGTAATCGATTGGCCTATAACTCCACTGTGAAAATATATGAAGTGTTAAACAATTTGTGACTTATCGGTGATCATCAACCTCACTCTCGTAAGTGGTGGCACAATGAGTGCATTCAAGGAAACTTTTGTGTAAAACTCGGGTACCTGTAGTTCTTCTCACTTGATATCATGTATCAGTTTTGATCGGGTGTTGAACACTTCAGTTAATTATTGAGATGTAATGGTATTTATGATGGATAATGAAGGTAATTATACTTCACTAATGAATCTAGCCCTTGATATGAAGAAAAAACCTAACCACTCTTACTTAACGGTGATTTCAAGTGGGACAACCATCTATTATCCATTAAAATGTCTGCTAGGGGTCTTGAACAGGTGATTTAAGACACAAAGTAATCAGACTAAAAGTTGATTTTTTTTATATACAGGGTATTTAAGGGTGGTAAATGTGGGTGTTTTTTTCCTTGTTTTGTATTTTCCGTTACAGCGTGCTATGCTTCAGACATTTACCTTAACTCAATATATTACTGGATTTGTTTCCCATTTCTTAAGGTCAGATTGTCCCTATGTAATCTTGGATCCAGATCCTCAAAAGATTCTTACAGTTCTCAGATGTGGGGTGGGGGGAACCCACTCATAACTGGGGAAAATGGATCTAGCTAGGATATGCAGTAATCTCAGTGCAGTTTTGATACCATTAGTTAATTTGAAAAGTGAATCAGGTAAACTTAAGAAATTCAATTTGAGAATTTGTGCTTAGTGTCATATGATTTATTTCCATTTCACTCATATTTTTCTATCTGACTTTTTTATGTATACAATAATCATATTTTCTAAGTTTCATTCTCTCTTTTCTGCACCTTTCCCACATTTTCTTGTTGGGGTGTTTCACATGTGGTTCCTACTGGTATGTCTACCTGCCTGGGGATCTCCTGTATGGCATCTCTTCATGGGATCTGCTACATCACTTCCTCTTGTGTGACTTCAACCACTCTTGGTGTGGTTTCTGCTGATACAGTCGTGGGCAACACTTTACGCCTCCATCACCGTAATGGCCCTATAGTGGGTAGAGTGCTGGGGCCACCACAGCCACACCCATTGGCAATTAATCGAGGAGTGTCGCTGGGGTCTCTGGTGCCTCCAGGGGCCCGGAAGTGAACCAGCAGTGATGGCAGCCCATGGTTGTGTAGGTAACACACTGCATTGTCAAATGCACTTCTGCTGACGTTCCGACACAAATGACGTGCTTATCTCGACTTTTTTTACGCAAAAAAAGGATTTGTTTTGACTTTCTACTGAGAAACACACATTTATGTTGACTTTTCTATAACAAAATGCATGTTATTACTGATTGTTTTAAAACAAAAACAAAAAAAGTTCATTACTTTTCTACCCATATAATCCAACCAGTTTTTGTTAATTTATCTACAGTACAGTATAATAAAAAGCACAGTCTTATTTACTTTTCTATCAAAAGCATGTTTATATTGATTTTATATAACAAAGGTGTGTATTAACATTAAAGATTGGGACCAAGGTCAACTGGGAGCATGTCCTTGTACAGAAGTTAGTTTGGGACCTATTAGAGTTACCCTCTTACTTACAACTAACGAGCAACACGGACCTGATCAGCACATTCTTTATCCCAGACAATTTTAGTATACATTACTACTGTACTTCTCTTACAGCAAGACCATCAGTTTTCAGAGGCCACAAGACCAACACCGAAGCTCAGACTGACTTTTTTAAAATATTAAGTTCTGCTGCATATTAGCCAGTCAGTTTCTTTATCACCATTTCACTAGCTGTAACTCTCAGGGCTGTCAACTACTTAAAATTATTCATGTTTACAACTGATTTTTGTATAATACACATTGTAAATTACAATTAACTTCATCAGCTAATTCTATAAATACCAATCCTGACACACTCACTCGCTCACTCATTGACAGAACGTTTTCCCATGCCACAGGTGATCAGGAGGTGAGTTTCCGTACAGTGACCCTCCCGCCGGAAACGCCACAGAGCCGCTCCTCCCGCCATTCCACCACGCCCTCCAGACGTTCCCTCCGTCTCTCCCTCTCCGATGACCTACCCGAGGACCTCACCTTTGACGTCTTTGAATCCTCGGAGGAGGAGTTCCCTGTTGATGCCCACCGCCTTAGTGATGACAATGAGGAGGTGGAGGGTGCGGTGGGTGGGGAGTCCTCCAGTAGCGGCAGGAATGGCACCTCGTCAGAACGTGATCGACTCCCCTCTATCCGCCGCGTGGGCTCCAGACAGATGCTGGTGTTCCTCACTGATGGTAACACAATAGGTAAGTTTTCTTTACTGATGATAATGTGATGGATGTCCCCCCCTTTATAATGCAATTGGTAGGTAATTACAACTTGATAACACAGAATTTACTAATAATGGGTCACTATAAGACTAAGCACTTTTACTTTGTACAATGTACTGGGTATAACAAAACTTGTGTGTGTACAGCATGTTAGTCAATCAAGGTGCCATTCACGAGTTTTGGAGGGTTGGAGACCACAACCCACCCCTCTCATACATTATCTTTACATCAAAACTAACTTAAAATTCTTCTTTCAGGTGATGTGTCGAGAATATAAAGCACTACTTTCTTTGGGGTAATATAGAAGTACAGTACTGGTATGTATAATTTTGCAATATTTATCGACAAACTGCCTTAAAGTAACTACTCAGTCCACGTGTATGTCATTGTGTCAGGATTTTGAGTGTTCAAGACTACTTAACTGTGATGCCTTTAACTCTGGTACACCTCAATATAAAGTGTAGGAAACCCTCTTTGGCATGAACTCCTCCTCCTGGATTGTATTGTATGGAATCTTGCATATTCTTATTTTTGTTGAAGAGAGGAAGTCTGTGATCTTTTTAAATACTCCCTTGTTCCTGATCAGTTCATTCTTCATGGGTCTAATGTTAGTACCGTACAGGAGGAAACTGGAGGCGAGTACCCAGAAACAACCTGCCATATTGAGTAGTGTCACACTGGACAACACCCTTCTGGCCTTCTCACATCCGACACTTGTTGGAAATGACAAGTAGGTGTGCGCTTGGCTGTCTGAATTTCGTCAGTGAATTATTAATATAAACTTCCTTTGGGACATTAAAGTTAGCATTTATAACCTCAGCGCAGTAATGGTAACTGAAAGAATCTGGGTTAATAAGTGATCACTAAGTCTTGAACAATTATTGATAACAGTCTTGTATGACCTGTCCAATTTATCAGTAATATGTCAGAGTTGGTTTTAGAACATTTACAAGGTATCATATTGGCTTGTCATGTGTGATATCTATTTTTAAGCCTTTAAGTTGTTTAATGATATTCCATATGTATCAGGGTTTTCTATAGCATAATAGAGCAGCCACACTTGGATTTTCCCTGACGTTTGAATTTCTGCCCATATTCTTAGGTATTATGGACCTGCTTAAATAATCCTGTCATTTTCTTATTTTAAGAAACAGTTCTGTCTTGACAAACTGTGACTAAAGATCATTCACTGGCCACCAGCAGCATCAAGAATAAAATAATAAGCATTCTTTAAACCCCTAACTTTTATCCTCAAAGGAATCTTTCAAGATGGTTAACACTCTTTGAAGAGCACCCTGGAAAACCCTGATACAGTACAGTAGTGGATACAAGACAAGTGATAAGCCTAGGGAAGACTCCTGGGTCATAAGATGAATAATAATGAGCATTATTAGATACTGTATGTGGATAGTGATATGTGTAAAGCCTTATTTTTGTTTTTATGATTACAATAATCAGGTTCAGATTGCATTTCCTTTGAGCATTAATGTTCTGCATATCATTACCTTGTGATTGAGAAGTACTCTACTCTGTGGTCAGGGTCACTTGCCAAAATTTACAATGAACATTATTTTGGGGACTTTTGTTAAAATAAATTTCACGGTAGAGGAGTTTTGAAGCGGTTGAAATGATATAAGTAGACTTTAAAATGTGAGGAAATATTTTCAATGGCTAGCATTGACATTGGAGATTTCAAGCTGAACATTTTTTTGGAGGTCTGATATTTTGTTTGACTTTATTAGTACTAAAATGAAAATATACACCTACAGAGCAGAGTCCTTCCACCAGCATTCAGCAGATATAAAACAAGTGCTGCAGGTATGTAAATGACATTAAAACGTGTGTAAATATTGTATAGTTGATGACTTGTTAGATAAAAATATTTGTTTATTCTAAGACTAATTCAAAAGTCTGTACATATGGAATACTGTGTAAATGATGCATTGGAAGTGACAAATATTGTATGTAAATGTAAATATATCAGAAAATATACTTTTATTTTACACAAGAGTGGGAATAGTTAAACTGGGTATAGCAAATCCCATGAAAAATAATATAAAATAGCAGTTTATCTTCTACTTTAGTAAAATATGACTTTCTGATAAGAAATAAATTTTAATTAATTTAACATAAGATTGAGTTCACCGAGTCAAAGAAACTTGGTATAATGGAATCAAATCCAAAGTGAGATTTAAATTCAATGCAAAATGATGGGAAGGCAAGGTTTTCAATGAACTGAAGGTTATTTTGCACAGTACGTAATCCAGAGCCTTATAATAGCCTTGCACATCTAAGTGGTTACCACCATTCAACATCCACTCACAAGTGATCTTGAATGTTTCATCTGTAATCAGACATATCTAAATTGACACACAACTATGGTGTTCTCACACACACATTTAAATTGACTTTATCGAGAGGTTGGCTTCAGGAAGTTAGAGAAAATGAACAGCACCTAAGCTAGGATAAACGCATTTCTTCCAAGAGATAACTCACCAGTTATCCACATGTTTTTTGGGCGTGGAGCATAATATGAATCATCAGGTTTCAAACAGACCAGCCATGCCATTGTGACCATGACAACTGGACCTCTTCAAGTTGAGGTAGGAGTTGAACTGCCCTATGCGGCTTCCAGTCGTTACACGAACAGCTGTACCTCCTCTTTGTAGTTGATTACCTGATGACATTGTCATAAACTCCCTGAGAGCCACCCTGTACCGAATGTTGCTCATAACATAGATGATGGTGTTGGCGATGTACTGTAACCAGTAGATACTGTACAGGATGATACCAGCTTCCTTCCAGCTGCCATCTTGACCCACTATGTTGTAGACACTCATGGGCAAGATACACACTAGATACATCACCACAATGCCCAACAGGCTCCGTGACGCGGCCTTGTACCGGCGCATCAGACCTATCGGCTGGCCTCCCAGACCTCTCCTGTAACACATCCTTATGTCAATATTGTACCATCAGTACAGTAACTAAATCATTAGCCAATAACGTATGATTAGTAGAACTTTAAAATAACTATTACTGTAATGTTAGTGATAAATAAGGTAAAGATGGGGATTGCAAGCAAGTGGGTGATTTATCAACTACTGTACAGTAAAAATATATCTTTACAATTCTTCAGCGAAACAAAACATCATGAATGAAGGTTTTTGATAAAGGCTCATGAGACACTGTTATTCACCAAACATAATGCAATAAACTAATTTTATATTTTGAATGAAATAACTAAATTAGACCTACCATAATAGCGAGACAACAGGATCGTTCAGTTCTAAATTCATCGGACCTCCCCTGAAAGTGGTCCACCATAACCACTAGTGTTATAGCACCACCCCATCTCACATTATACACCACTACCAGCTTGAATGCTTGACAAAACAATTAGAATTACTACTACAATTACATTACTATTATAATCATCATCATAATAATAGCCTTACTTTGACTCGTGACCATCCATGTACTTGGCGAGTAGAGTCTTAGAATGACGGACCCGATAGAGGATGGCTATGTAACACCCTAATATGACTAGGAGCGGCAGCAACACCTCTCCCAGTACCATTACCACCCTCGTCACCCTCCCGATGATCAGGTCACACTTGTACGTCCACTGGTTGAAGCCATACTGACCCTGGGGAGAGTTATTATACCTAATTATCTATCTATCTACTTAGATGTTTGTTTCAGTTTAGTTATCTTCTCGAGCACAAAAACTTACATGTTTGCCTCGTCTTCAACGTTTACCCACTTGATGACCATTGTTGCAAGTGGTAAGTGGTCGTATCTCCATACATATTCATTGGCACCGAAAATAATGGTCCTAATCTTTTAAATAACCTATAAGAAACATAACAAAAAACATTTGTTTGCACTTTATGATTATTTACTCTACCAAATATTGACCATTATGGTTATTATTATTATTAACTTAATTATTATCCTTATTATTATTGAGAAAAAAGTATATAACACTGTGGCTACTGTGATGCTGTATTTATGGTGTGGTCAGGCTTGGGTTGTCACAGAATGGGCGTAGTGTCTGGTATGGGTGTCACAGTATGGACGTGGTGTCAGGCATGGGTGTCACAGTATGGGCGTGGTGTCAGGCATGGGTGTTTCAGTATGAGCATGGATGTCACAGTGGGTGTAGTGTCAGGCATGGCTATCACAGTATGGGCATGGTGTCAGATGGGTGTAACTGAATGGGCAGGCATGGTAATACTCACAGTAGCTACGAAAGGCACTTGGAATAACACGCCCACCGCCCACAGGCACAAGCAGTAGAGACGAGTCAGCTTCACGGAGAAGAGGCCGCCGCCCACACTACGCCCACGCTTGATGTGGTAGAACCTGGCGGCAAATAAACGTGTGTTAATAACATATGTAACAATAGTAAGAGGAATACCTGTTAACAATACAAACAAATCACAAGAATTTAAATATGACAAAAATACTTGAAAATATATACAATTAAGGGAAATTTTGTACTAATACTGTCGACAAATAGGAAAAAAATACCTGCCAATAGGGTAATGGGAAAAGTGCTAAATGTTTCAAGTATAAAGACACAACTTGGGATTAACCTGTTATTCGATTGGTTGGTGACAAATTGTAAGGTTGGATATATCCAGTTAACGATTCTAAGATTGTATGGGGGTTGGAGTGTGTGGGTTTGGTGAGGTGTGGTGAGGAGGGGAGGGTCATCTGGCCAGATAAAGCTAAAGAATAAAATAAAATTAGTAAAGAAAATTAAATGCAGGTCAATACTAACATCAGCTCAAAGAAATAATTTTATACATAGTTCACGAGTCATACTAGATCATACTTCAGGTCATAACACAGGTCACGAGTCATACTTGGATGTATGTACCTCTCGATAGCCACCAAACCCAGTGTGTAAAACTCGACGTTGGCGTTGGCGATCCTGATGAACCCAGCAGTGGCACAGAAGGTGTAAGGCAGAGGCTCAGGGCGGAGGTAAGTTACCATGATGATGGGCAACGTGATGGAGCAGTAGAGGAGGTCCACCACAGCCAGTTGTATTAGTAGGATGGTGTCAGCCGCCACCACCAAAGGTCGTCCGGGGCGCCTCCTTGACCCCTCTTTTAAGAGCACCACGATAGCTCCCAAGTTACACACACCACCAACCAGTGCCACAGCCCCTGCCACACACACACCCAGGATGAGGGCCCACAAGGCAGGGGGCTGCGACTGGTGATAGGAGTGGAGTGTGTGATGATTGTAGTAAGTACTGTCATTGAGGCCACTGATGGTGGTGTTCCATAATGTCATGTTATGGTTGAGGTGGTAGAGACTGTCATCGATGGTGGTGAAGTTCCAGGGCAGCATGTCGTCGGGGTATGGGCTTTCCAGGAGGTGCTCACAGCTGACCACACCGCTGCATGTCAGCTGCGGGTGGAGGCACATCTGTACAATCGCCACACTGCTGCAAGTGAATAATTAATTACGACATGATAAACTTGTGTGTGTGTAATGTTTTACTGCAAAAGAATCTCTTAACTCCTTAACCTCATATAAATTCATCTTTAACAGTGATTCTAAAATCAGAGTTGTAAAAAGTACCAGACTTTGTTACTTAACTAAAAGTATTGTTACATTGGCAAAATGTTACTCAAGTAGAAGTAAAAATGTATCTTTCACAAGTACTGAAAGTAAAAAGTAACAAAATTATTAATTCTCAAATATTAAAATAAATCCACAGTACATTACAGTATTTGCAAATCTTCCATTAAGATTAATCAATAACCGATTCGAAACTATGACTGTCCAGTGTCCAACCAATCAGGATCTTTTAGGCCTAAATATAAGCCCAGCAAGACCTTCTGAAAGAGAATACATTCAGTCACTGTTCTCCCTACAATCCATCGCAGGAATAGTGAACGGGCTGAAAATATATCCATCCAACACTGAGAACTTTCTTCCTTATCCACACAAGTATCGTCGAGTTGGACTTATGGTCCGCAGACATAATGTCGTCTCTACTCGCATTAGGTGAGGATACAGACCTAACTGGCAAGTATCTGAGGCAGGGGATGACCCACAATTTTGACGTCCCACTGTCAAGGACCTCCTACCTCAGGGAGTCACCACCTACTTAATCATAATAAATTAGGTTTAGTTCTTGTACACTATCCACACTTTGGTGGGTGCTATCTCCCATTGTCCTTAAATCATATCAATATTGTCTCCATATCACAGATGTAATAAATTAATTAAATAATAAATAATAGGGCCAGCAAGACTTAACAGATGTTCACAAGCAGCAGATGCAGGTAGTGGGGTGTTAAACTTGAGAGATGTCACATTATGTTGGGAAATATCAGTAGCTCCTTTCATCCCCTGGGCATGCCAAGTAGCTATCAAGCTCCTTCAGTTGGAGGAGTTTGTGGATGATTGTTACCTCCATAGTGACTGAGTCTGACTAAGACTCACTGTGAACTGCCCCTCTAACTGGGATGTGGCTGTCGTGACTTCATGTTTCGATTCTAATTGATGCACGGAACATCTGGGGGGGGGGGGGGGGGGGCAGTGGTACTTAGTTATTTAAGGAAAGGTGGGAAGAAGAGAGTGGATTCGATAACGAAGGGGTGTTAAGAGGATAGGCGAGGTGAGATGGGTGGTCAAGGTGCTAATGGACACAAGAAGACCAAAGGAAAAGTCATGGCCACTGCCACCTGACCTCACCTCACGAGACCTCTAGGTATGTGACTGCGTAGTGTCTCCCTGTGGTCTGGACATAACCCCCCTAGGTTAGGCAAGGTTAGGTTAGGTTAGGTTAGGTTTGTTCAAGGGAATTTTGTCCTACACTCGTCTCCCCACACCGTATCCTTCAAGGCTCCGCCCACACAACTCTTACTATGGTTAAAAATTAATTAATTGATTAAAAAATATAGTACTGTATTTTGCATGTAACGAGTAAAGATTTTTGTTTTTTCAATTGTATTGGAAGTAAAAGTATTAGAAAACCATACTTAAGTCAAAGTGAAAGTACTAAAAAAAATTGAGTAATTTTTAATAAGTTAATACCCAAAAATGTTTACCCACAATGTCATAAAACACCACTCGAGCTAACCCAGAACACCAGGGGACAGGATAGTGCCACCTGAGCTTTCCCAAAAGTGCCATGAATCAGGGCGGTGTCTCAAGGGTGTCATCCGCTACACTATTAATGAGCTAGTTAGGGCCTGAAGCTGCCCACCTCTCACAGAAAACGACATGCTCTCATGCTCTCCCCTCTGGCTTGTTTATATCTCGGGGGGGGGGGGGGGGGGTCATCCATCCCCTACCTCTTAATATAACTTTGCTCAACAATAAAAAACTCCTAACACGATCTGAATGTTTAGTTTATTAAATCAATTTAATAATACGATTACTAAACAATATTTCTTATAGCAAAACAAAAACATGTGGCGGAAGGTTGAAAAATCTACAATGGAATTACTTTAAATCACGTGTTGAGAGCTTCAATAGAGCAGTTTGTACTGTAGTGTTAGGTGATAAGAGGCTGTTCTGAGACTAGGGCATCAAACCTCTTGAAACTTCCTCTCATAATAAATATTGTTTAGTTATCCTGTATAAACAAGGAACACTAAACAGAGAACTCGTTCACGAGAAGAAAGTTAAATATTGCTAACTTTAATATAGGTTAAGTGGATAAGCAGTCAAACCAGAGATGCTAAAATATACTGTATGTATATGTGTTAAGGACGATGACTCCTGTTATACCCACACAATCGGACCTGGATCACATGAAGATTAGTCGTCCAAGCTTAATTTCACCTTAGTCACCTCTAGGTAGCATTAAAGCGTTCAATTAATCATCACGTGAAATAAACTAGAGAGACTAAATCTTCAAGTAATCCTCAGACAAAAATTACATCACTACGACACTGCACCTTCATGGACGGTGAGGCGCTATCTGAGATTTAGCAGCTGGTGACCCTAAAGCCATCGATGATCGTGGGAGATATTAACATTGCCATCTCACAGTTCGAGGCTCGTGTACACTGAAAAAAAAAAAATGACATAACTTAGCCAATATTGTTACGAGGTTATGGCATTAGTTATTAATTCAAGCGTAAATATGATAGACAGACCGAAGGAAAGGGAGACGGACTTTACTGAATACACATCAAACACTAACCCATCACCTATGACACACATCCTAGCCATACTGGGAAGGAGGGGGGTGCAACTAGCCAGAGAATCACCCTGTACAGTGTATATAACATCAACACCCTCCATACTAACCTACAATGAGAGAAGAGGCTGGGGCAGGAAAGAGAGTTCGTTGTCTCACTTATCACCTTGTTGCTGGTGTATATCCTGCCCAGCATGTTATTAGCTATGTTATGTTATGTTATGTTAATCGTTATCATGTCAGTGACAGCTACACTTCATAACTAGCTGCTGTTCTTGCTGTGGACATTTCACGATACTACTCTTCCCTCCACCTCACTTCCGCTGGTGGACTTCAAGAGAACGCATTACAAAGGTGTTCAACTTAGGGGTTCAAATGATTGCACAAAGCTGTTATTTGAACCCATGAGTGCTGCTAGTGGTTCAAAAGACACCACAAGGTGTCAAGAGAATCAGAGTTGCTAGTCTATACACCAGTGGTTCAAAAGATAGCATGAAGCTGTTATTTGAACCTCCGGTGTTGCTTGGATGCATCAAGGAGTTCGAAAGATAGTAGCACAAAGCTGTTATTTGAACCCTTAAAGTGTTTTGTATACGCTGGGTGAGGGAAGGGTTAATGTGGGAACAATACCTGTGTGTGTGTGAATGCTATGAACACTGAACACAGTGCCTTTAAAGCGACACACACACCAGTAAATACTGTCTGTGTGACACACACAGACAGACACCAGTGAATGCTACGAACACACCTATGGCGACAAACACACACACACAGACACCAGTGAATGCTATGAACACACCTATGGCGACAAACACACACAGACAGACAGCAGTGAATGCTACGAACACACCTATGGCGACACAGACAGACAGACACCAGTGAAGGCAATGAACACACTGTTACGACCGTGTCGTATTTTTCTATTTTTTTTTATATATAACATGCTTCCATGTTCCATATTATTCCTGTAATGATGTGTTGTGTTTACTATTATATAATCTAGTCACCTTAACCCTGTGCTGTTAAGGTTTTAACTTTTATTATTTGTCAAACCCATTTTGTATTGTAACCAGTATTCTTTGTTCTCTAACGACCATCTGCATCGTTAAACGACCCACCGGCGGGTCGCGTAGCGGGAACCGACCTTATATATAGGACCCACCAACTGACGGTGTTAGTTCAGTCTTCTTGTCATACAGTTCACATCCTTTGAGTGACACTCGTCACCTGTTACTTATACTTAATTTAAGTGTGTTGTTCCTGTCACCACCAATGTGGTATATCTATGTGAGTACCTATTTATGTCTCTATTTATGTCCATCAGTATTTGCTTAGTTACATTTAAGTAATTCAGTGTTGTTTCACGTTAGTTAATTTCAGTGTTAGTTTTTATATGTTTATGCAGTGTTAACGTAATCCAGTGCTTTATTTTTATTCTTTTGTTGTTTCGATGTTTAGTTTCATTTGTGTCTTAAAAGTTTCGATGGTGAATCAATTTGTTGTGACGGCCAAGGAGGCTCTTTTTTGTGTTAATATTTAATTAATTAAATTCTTAAAGGTTTACTTTATTTATTTTTATTCCCTTTTAATTTACTTCACTTTTTTTGTTTGGTTACGCTTAGAACCTGGATATTTAAGTAAATTAAGAGACGGCGTAACACATAGCGACAAACACAGAAACCAGTGAATGCTACGAACACACCTATAGCGACGAAGGGAACAAAGTTAAAGAGGTCCATTACGGAGTGTTAGTGGGGGTGTCCTTGGCCACTGACAGGTAAGTAGTGGCAGGAGGTAATGGTGGTGGGTGATGGACGGAAGGACTAAAATGTTCCCCTAAGTGACTCAGCATACAGTAATCTCTCGTGTAAACATTAACCTTCCTTCTGACACATAGCAGAAGGGGGGGGGGGGGACGACTCAACTCAACCACGCAAGACTAACCCACTTTAACCCAACCCACTCTAATCTGTCCAACCCACCCTAACCTAGCCAACTCAACCTAACCTAACCAAATACATACATCAAAACACTCATGACTCTTACGTTGTTGTATGTGCGTTGATGATAGACTCTTATGTTCCAGCGATAGGTGGACTAATCACGTTGTTAGGTGAGGTCAACGTCGTCAGTCTCTTGAGATGACCTGACCACATGACATGGCAGCCACACTCACGAAGACGTAAACAAGTTCTTCACTCTAAATAATAATACTTTCTACACTGTAAATAATAATAAGTTCTTCACTGTAAATAATAAGTTTTAGGTAAAAATATATATATTCAGTATATGCATATTTTTCCTAAACACTAAGTACTTGATTATCCAAACTTTCAGGATCTATACTTTCTTCTGTATAAAAAAATAATAATTTTCCAAAACTTTCTAAAATAATATATACTTTTTCAACACCATCCAAGTTTTTAGAAGAAATAAATTTAACTTCCATACACAAAAAATAATAATTATTTGCTAGAACACAAATTTATCTTGCGTAAATTATAAACACGAGAGTTCTTGATTTATATTGGGTGATGAGCGGAGAGCGACCACACCCTCTCCTTACCACACGTAATGCCACACTGGGGCCTGGAGGGGTCGCCAGTCGCCTCCCTCTCTTAGCCTAAAAATGAGGAGGGTGGGGGGGGGGGGGGAGAGGTGGGGAAATATGGAGTGGCGAACGTGTGACTTGGGAAGATAGATAGATAGAGATATAGATAATCTGATGAATAAACAGCTTGACAGTAACTAGGAAAAAATTAAATATATAAAGAGCACGATAGTTAGTCCAAGTAATTAGATACAGACAGATAAGTTGGCAGATAACGTGATTACTCTCGAAGGAAATTTAGAGATTGGCTTAAAACTCGACAGGACCATTATCACGAGTCACAATGCCATTATTTAACCAAAACACTAATGCATGGACGTTCGAGGACAAATAGGGTGTTGAAAAACCCCCCAACAGAGCGGTCCCTTCAACCCACCAATAATACTCCAACACTTAACCACTTATTACACTGGCTTGACTCTCTCACTGATGCTGTCCCAAATATATATATTTCTACAATAATCTACGCTGAACTTACGAAGGTTAGTTAATTGTGATCTTGAAGTGAAATACTGAATTAAAACTTGTCGTTAAACTTATGCCTCGACTGTCACTGAAGTTGATCTCTCACTCACTTATATCTTAATTGTAAAATATATCCTAATTCTATGGTTAAATTGGGTTACTTTATTAGATGTTTAAGATTACCTGAAGATTTACCCCCTCTAGCTAATTACACCTGGGTATTAACCACCATAACACTAACCTGACCTAACTAACTTAATCTCAACCTATAGGTTACTGTATTACTAATTTAAATACGTCTCCTTAACTCGGCTTATAACAGCAGTCATTTGTTGTCACCTGCCCATAGGTAAACATTCATCATTAGTCTAATCTCTAGCCAAAAATATTACAGGTGAGGCTACCAATATCAGAGTATTATACACACTATGCATCTTATATCCTCCCCATACACCCCACGCACCTTATACACTCATCAACGCACTTCACACACCTTCCTTTTACACCTCACTCACCTACCCAACCACTTAAAACACCCACAACCGTGTGTACATTAATGTGTACAAGGGTAAACCTACGCAAATAAATTCCAGCGTATTATAACTCGCACATACATGCATCCCTCCACTCCATCAAGTATAAGTTCATGTACACAAGTGAAACACACACACACAGAGGGCCTTCTACTCCTCCCTCTGTTATCTTGTACACACAGAGTGGCGTAGGTAAACACATCATAATAGGAACAGCACTCGAGCAATGTACCAACTCGCGTCTTTGGATCACTAGAAGATTAGGCACCAGTTTATTCCACTTAAACACCTCAGATTTTCCCCGAGTGGGTTAGGTTAGTGTTGGGTTTGGTTCGTTTACACCCTAGGTAGATACTCGCACAACAATAGATGTACACAATACCACACCTATACAGCCCACCAACCTAAACATTTATATTTCTTAACCTGGCAAAACATACCTGCCGCTGTATGCGAACTGTCACGTTTTAGCGACTCCTGAAGATGACTTAACCCCCATGACCTAGAAGTGGAAGGGACAGACAGACGGGTGATGGACAGAGGAGGGATGGATTCAACACAGCAGAACCTTCTTGGTACATTAACGTCTCCGTCAACAAGCGCCATCTGTAATAAGTTGCATTTAGTTCCGCTGTAAATTGAAGAACGAATTTGTATAATACAGTTATGATTTACACAACATTTGATTACAGACAGACAGACACACTCCAATTATTGCTATATCCTCCCTCATTACCACGATGATAAGAACTCTTTTAAAAGTGTTTTTTCAGTGCAATTTATGACTATGTTTATGATTGATTTAGGTAGGCATTAAAACAACCTGTTGAAGCCAGATTCTGTTTGAAGGCGCACATTCTGGATACTTTAGTTATTACGTCACGTCACGCCCTAAAGAAAATTATGTTTACCGGTTGTCCACTGTTGACTCTCCGGGCCATAGTTAACACGCCATTAAACAGTAAATATTGTCTGTCACGCCGCGTCCATAGGAGAGATTATTTTATAATGTCTGATGGTGAGGCTAAAATAATGCAGTCAACACCAAGGTGAATAAAAAAAAATAAACTGATAAAATACACAAATGAATACTATCTAGTCGATACTCCTATAAGTTTTACTTCAAGTCTACGGCGTTGTTATATCCGTAAATATGGTTCATTCCACTATCCCAGGTGTTCACTATAAACCATTCCCGATTATACGCATCCACTATTGACCCATTCCGGTTTAATGTTGACGAAGAACTCGACCTTCTCGGTACGTAATTTAATCTACTCACAGCCTAGTCCTGTGTTTGTTAACAACTCGAACTTTACGCTGCCATAAGTCACCTCCCAGAACGATCCAATCTCACAAATCCTTCCTAATCCTCCCCGAATTCCACTTTTTTTTTTTTAGTTTTTCGTTCGCTGATATCCAATCTCTTATAAGGTGATTGGTTAAATGGGGTCCAGTTCCATTAGGTCCCTAGCCTAACCCACTGTCCTGGCCAGTTACAACCCGCAGAGACGGTCCTCCATCCCAATTGGTCTCCTCTACACCAATTCATCGCCAAACCTTTCCTTTGATGGCCAATATGACACCTTATGAGTGCCTACTTGTCTCCATCATACAGTGATTGAGTAACGAGGATAAACTTTAATACAACAGACGGGTGTTATGTTGTGCACTTATAATCTATTCCAAGAGGCTAAATATATAAATATGACACACAACAATAAACACTCCTATCTACTTGGGAGAAATAATAAGGATTTAAATCTCTCCCCACTACAGATAACTAAGAAATAAAAGAAAAACTAACCTTGCCAACACCCACCACCAGACACCTCGACGAGTGGAACGCGACTTTTGGTTGGCGAGCTGAGTCGGCTCGGGTAGTCAAATAAGCAGTCCTAACTAAACTAATATGGACATTTAAAAATACAGGGTACCAAAATTGCATGAATAAATTATAGAAATATATTATAATAGGTATTTAAGGCAAGACTGAAGGGTAAATTATTAAAAACATGGTACAATACTAGATGTACAGATTCTCAGCTGAAACTCCCGATGAAGCTGGAGATCATTCCCTGCGACCCGCTGAGACAAAAGATTATATATTACGATTATTTCCCCCAGCGTCTACCTCAGAATACTACATAATTATGGCAATTTAATAAACAAACAAAGGACAGTGACTATGATTCATAAAAGGATTAACATAATTATTTTATATGACAGTTGAAATTAAAACATTACAGAAGATAACCAACTTAAAAACCAACAGTAAAACCCTATGGAAGTTAATTATGAAATAGGGAATAATCATAAACCCGTGACACCCAAATAAACCATGATGATTTGGAACGTAATCCTGTTAAGTTCCAAATGAACCCCAATCTGTTAGGTTAGGTTAAACAATAGGGACTAGCAGGCTCGAAACATATTAGTCCAGTTCATAAGTTACTGTTGGACCACCTTCATGACGGCAGGATATATGAAATTTCTAGCAGCCATGTGACCGGAGATGATATATTATGAGGGTAGCGGACCTTGCTTTAGTTATTAGACGATCATTGAAATGGTGAATATTTGAGAAACGAGATTGGCGTTTCCATTCACACCTACATCACATATATATTTTATAGTACCGTGATAGGTTAGGTTAAGCTAAGTTAGGTTATGTTAGATCAAGATAACGTTCAGTAAGGTTAAGCTAGGTTATGTGAGGTAAAGTTACATTAGGGTAGAGTAGGTCAGGTCACGTTACATTAGACCTAATAACCCTTTAGGCTTTAGGGAACTAGGTCTATTAAACCGGTCAGTGGCCATAATAATAAGGGCGGGAGAGTATAGGAGATGATCACGTTAATGAGTGTGTGTGTGTTGACTCGGGGCGGTGGTTAGGGTGTGAGCCTTGTTGACTCCTGGTGCTGTGTATATTGCGTTAGGTTAATTTATACCACCACAATTACTACTACCACTACTACCACTATTACTACCACCACCACCATCCATCAACACCACCACCAGTTTCCATCTTTTATTTATCATCGTTCTCTATCCATTCCCCTCTCCTTTCCTCTCACATCCTATTGCTCCTCTCTCTCTCTCTCTTCCTCCATCCATCCCCTCCTCTCACTCATATCCTGTGCACTTCCTTCTCCATGCTTCAGCTAACACACAGACCAGCCAGCCAACACTCCTCCCAACAGTCAACAACATCAAGTCTCTAATTTCCTTTGCTTGTGATATATTCCTTGAGTTTGCCCTTCTCTATGTCCGTTTTTTATGAAGTAAAATAACTACTGCTGCTTCCGTTTTCTATCTCAGTAGCTAGACGTAACCCAAGCCAGCGTTAGTTTGTTTACTGTAGAAAGATTAAAAGTGAATCACCCCTTTCCTGTTTTATTTTTGATCAAGGTTGAATTATCAGTCTTCTCATCGTTTTTTTGGATTGGGATTAGAGTAACCAATTTGTCTTGAGCATCTTTCACAAGCTTGGGGGGAAACACAAGCACTGTTGATATAGTATGGGCTGACACAAAGGGAAGAGCAATGTATTGATGACGACAACACGAGATAGATAGACAGACAGCCATTAACCCATTCCTTATATCTAAAATCAGGTAAAACAGAAAAACGACATAACATAATAGGGATTTTATTATCAAAGTTTAGGTTATTATTTATAGATACGTTAGATCACCTGGACAAAAACACAAGCGATCATATGCAAATTATATAAATCTGGAAGTGGTTTTTGTTTATTTAAATTTAATATTATTTTTGCTCTTAATATACCTTATATCTCACCTTAGTCCTTATTAATATTACAATAACTTTTCACGGCTACCAATGTATACCAGAATTATAAAAAAAATCAAAATCTCAAAGAAGGTTAACCTAACCTAACGAATATAAAGTTTACGATGAATAAAAAAAACCCACAATACGTCTGTACATAAATATATACCTACTACACACAAACGCATCCTCCATTCATTCATTGTCAGTCACGTATTCCCGCGTCCTACCCAAACACTGAACGCTATGCTATCCACTTATCAACACACATACCAAGTTCAATAAATACCTAACCTCTTCTACTTACAGAACATATATCTCTTAGGGGTATAGAAAACGATATGGTAAAATATTGAAGATAGTACGAGTTATATAGTAAGATAAATTGTTAATATGTAATGATGAAAAATTAGATAAACACAATACTGACTGTTAAGAGGGAGAGAGAGAGATTGATTGACATGGAAATTGTAAAACGAATGAGTTAGAAAAAGTGAAAAATTACTTCGCTAATCTTAAAAGACTTTGTGATGATTTAGTTTATTTTATACTAGTTTACTATGAAATAAGACTTACCTGTATTCCAGTGCTATATATGACATACAAGACTAGATTTTTTAAGTTTCAGTCAACCGTTTTTTTCTTTTTCAAAACCTTTTCACTATTTCTAAAAAGAACAAAAATAGTTCTTGTTATGTTCACCATCAAACGTTTCATAGTTTTTCAGTCACTTTCACTCATTTCTTACTTTATCTTGTCCATTTTCTTCAATGTTCAGTACTGTAATTCCACTTTGTCCACATTTTATTTAATTTTGTCCACATTCACTGTGATTCCACTTCCATTTTGTCCCACCAAAGCGTTTCACTCAGGTTTTGGACCCGTTGAATCCATTACAGTATAGATCCATTTGCGCCTTGAATAGTACAGTCCCACCAATAGTCTCCTTCACCCACGCTATGTCCAGGGCCGGCGCCACGCCAGGGTATTCAACGGCCGAGGCAAAATGTATATTTGTGCGCCACAGTACCGCACACCCCAACTGTTTTCCCCAGTCCTATAATCCTCCAAAAGTAAAATTATAACTCAATATTTTCTCAGCAATATATTTATTCATAACAAATTGGTAAATATGCGTTTTCAACCAATATGGCTATGAGTTGAGGAATGTGTTTTTCCCCGTGGTTTAGACAATTTTAAGACACTTTTCTTCTATGACGTTTCCTTCGCAAATGACATAAATATACCGGGGGATCCATGGAGGCGGAGGCCACCGGTTAGGAAATTTTAGGTCATGTGCGAGGGAAGCGTCATAGAAGAAAAGTGTTTTAAAATTATCTTTCTTCCATCTACTGTACCTACCACTTACTTACACTGTGTTAAGCATAGTTACAGTTTCATCAAATATAACGTACAGTACTTCTGCTTTTATTCAGGACATGTTCCCTTAAGTTACACATCATTCATCTCGTGTATTCCTTGCACTTGTCGTTTATAAACAATTTCCATTCACCTTTAGTCTATATTGAATCTTACAAGTTCCAACTTTTGCCGAGTCGCTCACTTCCTTATCCTGATAGCTATGAGCGCCAAAACCAGGTGTAACAGCAACCAGCCGAGGGTGATGAGGTAGCCCATGTACACGGTTGGGTAGGTGATGTCCCAACCCTTGTACAGTATGGCCCGGATGGCCTCACACGCGTACGTCTGTGGCAGCGCGTATGACACGTACCTGTGACACGGACGGGAGTGTGAGAGTGAGAGGTTGTAGATCACACATCAGGGGTGGGATACATCAAGATCCGGCCCCAATGGTTAGGTTAGGTTAGGACCAATTAAAACTGGGAGCTCATAACCAACACTAATGTCTCATATAATCACCATCCTACCACCACAACACCATGACCCCTACAACACCATACCCACACTACACTGTTTATCAGCCTACCATCACTATACACTACTTACACCCACCATCACTACCTTACCACCTACCTGAGAGCGATGGGGATGCCCTGGACAGGCCAGACTATCCCGGACAGTAGCAGCAGGGGGTAGAAGATGCCCAGCGCCATCATAATCGCTGTGTTCTCGTCGTTGGAGATGGCTGACGTCATCAACCCTGCAACACCGAAAGTCAAATTAGCGAATGCAGGCCATTATGGGTACCCAACCTATTTGACCTGACTTATTAGGAAATGAGACCTCTGGAAAATGGGGTCTATTAGAACTAGGGCCCATTAGGACTGATTCTCATACTAATCTAACTTTTATGATAAGGGACCATTAAGACTGGGGTCCATTAAGATGAGGGACCATTAAGACTGGGGTCCATTAAGATAAGGGATCATTAAGACTGGGGTCCATTAAGATAAGGGACCATTAAAACTGGGGTCCATTAAGATAAGGGACCATTAAGACTGGGGTCCATTAAGATAAGGGACCATTAAGACTGGGGTCCATTAAGATAAGGGACCATTAAAACTGGGGTCCATTAAGATAAGGGACCATTAAAACTGGGGTCCATTAAGATAAGGGACCATTAAAACTGGGGTCCATTAAGATAAGGGACCATAAAGACTGGGGTCCATTAAGATAAGGGACCATAAAGACTGGGGTCCATTAAGATGAGGGACCATTAAGACTGGGGTCCATTAAGATAAGGGACCATAAAGACTGGGGTCCATTAAGATAAGGGACCATTAAGACTGGGGTCCATTAAGATGAGGGACCATTAAGACTGGGGTCCATTAAGATAAGGGACCATTAAGACTGGGGTCCATTAAGATAAGGGACCATTAAGACTGGGGTCCATTGAGATGAGGGACCATTAAGACTGGGGTCCATTAAGATAAGGGACCATTAAGACTGGGGTCCATTAAGATAAGGGACCATTAAGACTGGGGTCCATTAAGATAAGGGACCATTAAGACTGGGGTCCATTAAGATAAGGGACCATTAAGACTGGGGTCCATTGAGATAGGGACATAAAGACTGGGGTCCATTAAGATAAGGGACCATTAAGACTGGGGTCCATTAAGATAAGGGACCATTAAGACTGGGGTCCATTAAGATAAGGGACCATTAAGACTGGGGTCCATTAAGATAAGGGATCATTAAGACTGGGGTCCATTAAGATAAGGGACCATTAAGACTGGGGGCCATTAAGATAAGGGACTTGGGTCTATAACCAGCAACAGTCACCATTACCATTTTGAGTAATTCATTTTATAATACACAAATTAATTCAAGTTATTAATTATGGTCCCGCTGAAGGTAATTTATTATATAACTATTGCATAATTAATTTTTTGTTGTGATTGAGTGATTTTGTTAATTAGCTGCGTGACCTTACATAACCTAACTTAACCTCATCAGGATATTTTTTTTTTGGTATATTGACCTGTATTTTTATCCACTTCTCACCGATGAAGACTTAAACGTGGTTAATGTTTTCATTCAATAGTCAGTTCATTCATTTATTGCTCAACCGAATTAAATCCAACATGACCTAACTTAACCCAACATCGCTACAAATTAATCTTTATTCGGATCACCTGAAAAATCTCCATCCTAGCTTCTTTAACCACCCTAACCTAACCTAACCAACCTAACTTAACCTCATCCCGTTAAATAGTATCAGAGTGGTTAAAGCGGGGGGGGGGGGGGGAGGTGATGATTCTAGCAATATTTTTCATTATTCAGCATAACTAGTAAACAATATTGATTCTTTTAGATATATTCAACATTAGTTCTTTTAGTATATATTTCTCATTATTTTAGTTAGTTGAGTGATTATATATGTACTATTTATTACTGTATATTTATTTGTCATTATTTACTAACACGTTAATCATTTACACTCACCGAAAGTCATGCCACAGAAGCCCTGGAGAATGGACAGCAGGACCACCCACAACATGTTCCCCTCACACGGCAACTTGAACACGGGGAACATGAACACCAGGATGAGGGCGATCTGTACCAACATCACCAGCATCTGTGTAGCCAAGTGAGCCGTCATCACCTCGCTCGACTGTACACCTGTGGAAGATAATGTACGAGTAACAGGTTGAATTGAGAGCCTTATGTATACGCATTTACTGTAAGGGTAATTTTCCTACATATACTGCCTTAAGGTGTGTAGACTGAGCAATTTAAAACAACTGATCGGATATAGGATAACAGTCACACCGTCTCACACCTGTAATACAAGTGTTTCCTGTAGATAAACACGTGTCACTGAAAGCAAAACGTTCGCCGCCCCGTGAGCCATTCAATGTAAACATCCGAGGTTAAACTGTTTATTAGAAGGACTGTGATTGGTCTATATCTCCCTGTGGTATATTTACGTCGCGCTGATTAGTCTTTTCGTCACGGGTTAACTGTTCTTCTACCGCCATTTGTTTTATCACACGCTTAAAAGTCTTGCTCACTCTTATTGACCTTTACGTGTGTTTTAGCTCGACAGTTTCATTAAAAAAAATAATTTAATAAGAGACAATAAGAGCCAAGACGGAAAAAATGGCTCTGTTTTAAATATTTATGAAAGTAATCTATTTCTAACCATTTCTTAGGAGCGTTTGGCAAGGCATACAGCCGGACTGACAGATAAACAGACAGACAGACAGACGTAACTAACTGTATATGATCATTGGCTTAAATTGTTGAATTAACTGACACAAACTCATTTCCCTGCGGCTATGGTAGTTCAATTGGAGGCCTCACACACACACACACACTCCTAATAGACTTAAAAAACACACTCACCAGACACCCAGGAACGGTCTAGAAGTCCTTCCTTACGCTCGATGATGAAGGATAGAGCCGTCAACCCAACAGCCATGAAGTAGGTGATGCTGTGTTGTGGTGAAGCAAAACAGAATATCAGTCTATCACAGATTTACGTAAATTATAAAAAAAAAAATAGTTTCCAATGCCCTACATATATCTTCTATTAACTGATGCTATTACTAGTTATGAATTACAGAAAACTCAGTGATTATGAACGGAAAAAATATGACATTAACAAAATTCTTCATTAACAAGTTGAAAAAAAAAATTAACCTCATCATTATTTTTATTATTACTATTTATTAACTCACGTGAGAATGACACCAGGAGCCATGAACTCTGTGAAGGAAGCGCCTGATGTTCCATAAACTGGCTCGTGGAACTGGGAAAGACACAGAGAGAGAGAGAGAGAGAGCCAGTTCAACACTACTTAGGGGATATAGAGGGAATGTCTCAGTCAGCTTAGTGGCATGACTATGATAAATTGAACCCAAAACAAGAGTATATACTTATAACGAGAGAGAGAGGGAGAGAGAGAGAAAACACACCCATCACCTCTCACCTTCAAAGGGAAAGTCAACTTGCTAGTATCTATAGTGATATTCAACAGGTCATCAGAGAACTGTATCATATCAAACAAGAATCTGTCCATGGTCCTGAGCAGCTCGGCTCCCAGAGTGGCAGAAATCTCAGAGTCTGTTAGGAATGAAATATAGATGACATAACTTTAGATGACATAACTATAGATGACATAACCGGTGAAACTAAACAAACTATAGATGTCATAATCAAAGAAAGTAAACAAAATATAGATGGCATAATCAGTAAATGTAAACAAACTATAGATACCATAAAACTAAACAAATTATCACGACGAATCATAGGTGACATAAGTAGTGTAAATGCTCAACTTCTTAATGTAATTCTATACGTGTGATAATTATATAAAATCAGTGTCAACAAATTATGACGGAATCCAGGTAATTAACGAAATACAGTATTAAAATAAATTAGTGAATATATACTGTAATTTATCAAGGTAAACGAAATAAGTTTACTAAATTGTATTGAATAACAGCCTAGGTTTGGTTAAGTTAGGTTTACTGGGTTGGGTTTAGGTCAGGTTGGACTGGATTGGGGGTTAGGAAAATAATGATATTGCTCTGGGGCTTGTAAAAGGGACAGACAGACGGACAGACAGACAGACATACAGACAGACAGACAGACACCCAACTCACTAGTAGTATCCATGTAAATATTGATCTTGCTCTGGGCCTTATCTTCGGGGTGGGCGTCATCAGTGAGGTAAAAGGCGAGGAATGCTTTAGTGAAGGTCTCGTTGAAGAAGATGAGTCCCCAGGCGTCCCCGTTCTCCACCGCCCTCAGTCCTGCTTCAAACTCTGAGTAGAATTTCTGTTGGAAGGGTGTGAGTGGGTTACCAGTTGTGTACCGGGGTTGTAAATACGTGTATCGGGGTTGTAAATCACTAAATCATTACTATACAGCTTAAGTATCCGCCCATAAGTTTGTAAGAGCTTGTTTCATCACCAACAGTGTGTGTGAGTATGTGTTTGTATACAAGTGCGTGTGTATAACTGTACAGTATTTATACTTCAATATAGTATACAGTATATATCAATCCTCACCTTGTCTATCGTTCTATCGTTCAGGTCGTTGACGTAGATGGAGGATAAGTTGAAGAGCTGGGGTATGTGTGCCATGTCGGGGTACCCATGGTCGTAGTTGACGATGGCCATGGGCAGATTGTAGGGTGTACCTCCTACCGTCAGGCAAAATAGTACTGTCTGTACCGGCGGCATCAGGAACGAGAACAGCAGGAACCTGTGGTGTAGAGGATGGAACAGCAGATGGTTATGATACAGCGAGTACGTGTATTGAGGAACAGCAAATAACAAATATGAGGAGGTACAGCAGATGGTCATGCAGCAAGTTGAGAGCACAGCAAAGAAACTATGGGTACGGTCCTACGGCAAGTATAATCAACAGCAGAGAGAGAGAGAGAGAGACTCACCCTATGTTCCGCCACAGTCGTATAAAGTTCTTCATCAACAGAGCACCGAAGCGGTAAGGAGAGAAGATCCTCTCGTATTTCGACGTCTGGACCCAGGGAGACTGTGTGTGTGTGTGAACCGGAGGGTAAGATGATGTACACGACCAACAAACACCACAAACACACACATTCACTAGTACACAGACACACACACCACATGTGCATACTTTCAGCTATGTACACACACAATCATATTCTCAAAATACATACACACACATACACAAATACACACATTGAAAGACGCACATACATACATACAAACACTTATTTTCCCTTTCACATATATAAACAGAGAAGCAATCTCTATGTATTAAACACAATTAACAAAATATGCAAAGTACTCAAACGTAGTTGACCTACCATTAAGATGGCTTTCTCGTCAGAGTCCCTCAAGGTGATCTGACCTGTGGCGGAGTTGATCTCCTTCTTGAGGTTAGAGGTCACGCCCCGGGCAGCTGGTAACGAGGTGGTGATAGTAGTGGTGGTGGGAGTTGTGACCTTGTGTGGTGGAGAGCCATCTACGTCATCGAAGCCATTATTATGCTAAGGAGGGAAGGATGGACGACAGATGTAATGGTGCCTTCTTTGTCTCCCTCTATCTCTGTTTTTCTCTAGTGTATTTCATGCTTCTATTTTTCATCCTATATACTACTTTACTCTTTCCATCTCAAACTTGCTTTACTCTCACATTCGCTGAACTATTCTCTCTCTCTCTCTCTCATTATCTAAAATTATAAATCTTTCTGAGGACTATTATCAAACAACTGACCCTCGCCTTACGGTCTTATGCCACGACCCCAGGATGTTTACTGGCCAGACATAACAAAATTCCCTGACTTTTCCAGGTTTTCCAGGCCAGTAGACACCCTGTAATCTAAATCACCGACCTTAACCTAACCTAACCTGGTACTGACCTTGCCCTGGCGGTTTTCTTGGTCACCGTCTTCGAGGCACAGCTTGAGGAAGATATCCTCCAGGGAAGGAATACCGAAGTGGTGGATTAAACTGGAGGGGGACGTCTCAGCCAGCAGCCGACCTCCTCTCATAAGGCCAACCTATGGAGGAGGAGGAGAGGGAGGTGGAGGGATAAGTACTGGTGGTGGTGGTTGATGGTGGTTGATGGTGGTGGTACTATTGGTGATGGTGTAAGTGGAAGTAGTGGTGATGGGAGGGGGTGGAGAGGTATAGGTGATGGTGTAAGTGGAAGTAGTGGTGATGGGAGGGGGTGGAGGCACAATATTGGTACCACACAAATGAAAGTATACTCCATAACTGTACTGTATACCTTCAAAAAATATGCCTCTTTACCTGTTTATTTCTTAAGAGTTTGGTGAATCTAACTGTAAACACCTCAGAATAAATTAGACCAAACAGTAAAGGTGTTACAGGATTTACCATCACCAATTCGTAAACTCCACCTTGATATTACTGACACAAAAAAAATATACAATAACAGACACCAAGAACGGATGGGTAAAGAGACAGACAGAGACAGACAGACAGAGAGGCGGTAATAGAAGTCCTCCTCGTCCTCGTTACCTTGTCAGCCTGTCTAGCCTCCTCTATATAGTGAGTGGTGATGATGATAGTCGTGTTGCCATTGTCACACACGTCCAATAGGTGCTCCCAGATGCTGTCAGGATCAAAGGTAAGACATAATTAACGAAAAGGTGAAAGAGTTAAGGTGATTGGTTAAACCGTAATGTAAAGGTGATTGACTGAAGAATAAGAGAAAGGGTAATTGAATAAGGGGAAGGTAACTAATATTGGGGGGGTGAGAGAGACTCACCTACTCCTCAGTAAGGGGTCCACACCTACAGTTGGTTCGTCCAGTATCAGTAGGTCAGGTTCATGTAGTAGTGCAGCCGCGAAGCTCACCCGCCTCTGCTGCCCTCCGCTGAAAATGACACACAATGGTGAAAAATGCTGCACTGATACATTTATACAGTGGTGTAGTAATAAAGTTATTTTAGGGATTGAAACTAAAATTCATATTAGTTTTATTCCATTTCTTTCGACATGTGATAACTCAAGGCTGTAGTTACCGGTTTACATTTTTCTAAGTTTTTCACCTTTCCCTATCATCGTTTTCTGTCTCTTTCCTTCGTTTCTATAATCCTCTTTTATGTCTGTATTAGTTTACCATTTTCTCCATCTATCTCTTCCTTTATATTACTCAATTTTCCCTTATCTTTCCATCTACGCCTTCCTCACCTGGGTTAGTTAGTGAAGCCATCCTCCTCCTCCTCACCTGAGCTAGTTAATGAAGCCATCCTCCTCCTCCTCACCTGGGTTAGTTTTGAAGCTATCCTCCTCCTCCTCACCTGAGCTAGTTAATGAAGCCATCCTCCTCCTCCTCACCTGAGCTAGTTAATGAAGCCATCCTCCTCCTCCTCACCTGAGCTGGTTAATGAGTCTGGTAGGGTCAGGTAGGTCGAGGAAGGAAACAAGGAACTTGGTCCTCTGGGAGATCTTGTCACCGCTCATCAGGTGGATCCTGCCGAAGTACCTCAGAGTCTCCACGATGGTGAACTCCTGGTACAGCGCCAACTCCTGAGGTCAGTAGAGGAATCCTTAGTAAGGCCTGTATCCTGTGTAGGACTCTAGATACTGATTAAATACAAGACTCTATTTGAGGATTAAATTCGTTGTAAGACTCTATCTAAAGAGCATGTTATGTAAGTCTTAAGCTCTATAAAGGACTGCCTGGGGGTTGTATGCAAACTGGTCCTGAGTTGAGGAGGATTCTGGTAGGTCCTTCCTTAGAATTGTATCCCATACAGAACTCTGCATCATGTGGAATGGTGTATATGTACAGTACAGACATTATTTGGAGGTTTGTTCACTTGTACGTGTGAGTATTAATAACTATAGTTTCTTTACCACACGTACAGGTTATAGAAAGCCTGTTAACCGACCCATCGACGGCCACGCCCACTTGTAACTTATGAACCAATGGAAATATCTATTGTGCGCGTGAGTTTGTTTACATGTGGGACTGATCCGCCGCACCAACTTCTACCGACAGCTCTTCACTCCTGGGATCATTACACTACACATAGCATAAACACTAAATAAATGCTTAGAATTACACCATAACCGTAAATAAAATAAATATTAAAAAACATATTTACTTTATCAACACCTACAAGGCCAGAAAGGTTAAAATTGGGCGTTTCGGCAAATCACTAGTTTAACAATTTGTTCGCTTATTTGCGCTGTAAAATAGTTCGGGACAGGCAAGAGTGAGGGAAGTAAAGACCCCATCCACTCAGTCTTTTATTTGAAGTGAGAGTGACCGCGTGTGTACGTCCGGGTGGTCGAGATACAATTATTTCTGGTGAGTCCTTCCTAAAGCATGGGGGGTTATGAGTCTTTACTGTGGTTAATATCCTACGTAGGACTCCACCTGTGGCCTGTGTTGTTATGGAAGGACTTGTGCAATGGCGCTGGTCAATTTAACCTGTGTGTGGGTGTATACCTGAGGAATATCTCGTGTTGGATCTCACCTGCGGCAATTGAATATGAAGAATGCGTACCTGCGGCATGTACCCGACGCGGTGGCCGGGGACTGCGGCTTCGGCGGACCCTGGAGGGAATCCGTAGAGGAAGATCTCTCCCTTGTCCAACTTGAGGCGGTTCACAAGACACCCCAGTAAGGTGGTTTTGCCGCATCCGCTGGGCCCCAACAACCCGTAGCTGCGGCAGGACGTAGAGGTAAGTGACAAAGCACCCTGAGTCACCATACTACCATCATCTCAGCATACTCACAGCCCATTGCCATACCATCACCATACTCACATGGCACCATAATATACTCACATGGAACCCTGAGGCACCATACTATACTCACATGGCACCCTGAGGCACCATACTATACTCACATGGCACCCTGAGGCACCATACTATACTCACATGGCACCCTGAGGCACCATACTATACTCACATGGCACCCTGAGGCACCCGCATATCGAGGTTCTCCAACACAACGACCTTCTTGGAGCCAGAACCGTAAGACTTGTAGGCCTGTTGTGCCACTACCACGTTACCCACCTCCTTCCCGGCGCCTCTCACGCTGCCACTACTGTTGGGGGTACAGTGTTACAGTGTTAGTGATATACAGGTACAGTGGTAATGGGGGTACAGTGGTATAGCGGTAGAGTTATAGGGTAATTATTAATGAATGACACCATCGCCGATTATATATTCATGGAAAACGATTTTAAAAACGCTGTAATTTCACCGTATTTTATAGTGGACGCTGTCGTAGTTTGTGCAAATGTGTTAAAAAAGTGGATATTTATAATTTTAACCTATCCTGACTAACCTTAAGCTAATCTAACCTAATATCTGCGCACTTATTGTTACGGAGCGGGTGGGGGGAGGGAGCCACAGCGTTGAGAAGTGGTGAACGGTTGTGTTGTGGTCGGGGTGAATCTGGCAGAACAGGGAGGGAATGATGTGGTGATTGGCTGGATGACTTCTTGGCACAGAGGAACTAAGGTGTCAGCGACTATTATTTTCCCTCAGTACAACGAACATGCAACCTGTTCCACCTTCGATCCCGCCTAACACCCAGGCACTCTTCACTAACCGCCCACGTTGGAACTTTCTCTCAGTGCGTTCATCGAGACTAGGTTCACTTTATTTTCACCTGCCTCACATTTTCTTAAAAAAATAACTAGTAAGCGTTCCAGCTCGTGGTATTTTCAAATGACGGAAATGTTTACCATGAATGTGATTGATATTAAATTATCCATATCAATCTAAACTTAATCTAATCTAACTACACTAGTGTGGTTTTGGTAAAGTTATAGGTTGTTTCATGTCATCTACTTATGGTGGCTTGATAGTGGCAAGAACTGTGCGAAAACTTATATTACATATCTAAAAAATTACCATATAATATAGAAATGTTTACATTCCATGGTCTGAATTAATATAATATAAAATTTAAACAATATAAACAGACTTAATAATCATATTTAGTGATTTACTTACTATGATAATATATAGTTGAGGATCTCGTTTGACAGACGCTGAGGCTAACTAGGCGATGAACGGGAAAATGGCAAGCGTAGCTGAACCAATTTAAGTTTTATAGTCATTTTGACGCAAGATGGCCCCGTTTCTCTTTATTTTGGTGATTTTTAAAATTACGATTAACTACAAGAACGGCAAAGTATTACTGCAACAGCAAGTAATTGAGTGTTATTGAAAACAAGTGAGTTGTTATAATGCTATTAATGCACTTCAACAATTAAAGCCTTTAAGCTCTTAACAAGGTTAGTAATTACATTTCTAATAACATTTAAAAAAATTATACGATAGAACTCGGTGCAGGTTAGTAGATAGATAGATATTCCTTCTGTGATGCCGTTATACAAGTTCACTTAGCCTCAACGTGTGCATAGACAGTAAAGGTATACAATGTACTGTACAGAGACAGTAAATATATACAATATACCAATACATAAACATTCGAATATCATATATATAAATTTTCACCTCACGATTCTTAGATAGCTTTAGTTAGGTTAGGGAATAAAAAATGTCAATTTACTGTGTCAAACTCTGAAACATGCACACTCGCTATAGATCCTGAATTAATGTATATTTATATGATATTTATAGGGTGATTTTGTTTAATGTATATAAATTCTTAATAAGCTGTGATATGGAGCCTAGTTAGTGGATAATTCGTTTACTTGTAGTTAGCCATCCATATATTCTCAGGTTTTCTTTTGCATGTTTAGTGAGATTTTATGGTAAACTAAAAGAATATTATTATTTAGTTGTATTATTATTATTTATTACTATTAATGTTATTATTATTACATGTACTCTTATTATTATTATTATTCCGTTCTGTGTGACGTTATTTCTAGGTTAGTTCACCAGGTATCAGAGGTGACAAAGATATTAACTATCGTAGGATTTTATTGTAAATATCGTTCCTGTAGGGGCTTAGAGAGAGAGAGAGAGAGAGAGAGAGAGAGAGAGAAAATTGCCCACTTTAGGAATATTTTAGTAAGTCGAGAGAGGTTTTTGGGTTAGGTTAGACCAGGATAGTTTTAAATTAGGTTATATATGATTAAGTTAGGTTGTATTAGAAGTACACAAGGTAAGTTAGGTTAAAGCAGGTTTAATTTAGGCTATAGCAGGTCATGTTAGAGTTATGCTAAGTCAGGTTAGGTTAAGTTATCTTATGTGGTAATTACTCGAGCTAATTATTTCCTAATTGACCCGTTTTCCACTATTAATTACTTTCTAAATGTAAATTATGGGCGATAGTATTTTTTTATCTTGAGTTAATGAATTTATTTTACTCATTAAGTTCAACTTCCATGATAACTAATTGTTTGGGGGGTCCCTTAACCTTCCCCGGGTCCCTTAACCTTCCCCGGGTCCCTTAACCTTCCCCGGGTCCCTTAACCTTCCCCGGGTCCCTTAACCTTCCCCGGGTCCCTTAACCTTCCCCGGGTCCCTTAACCTTCCCCGGGTCTCTTAACCTTCCCCGGGTCCCTTAACCTTCCCAGGGTCCCTTAACCTTCCCCGGGTCCCTTAACCTTCCCCGGGTCCCTTAACCTTCCCCGGGTCCCTTAACCTTCCCCGGGTCCCTTAACCTTCCCCGGGTCCCTTAACCTTCCCAGGGTCCCTTAACCTTCCCCGGGTCCCTTAACCTTCCCCGGGTCCCTTAACCTTCCCCCACCCCCCCCCCCCCAAAAAAAAATGATAATAATCAAGGAAATATAATAAGATAACATTACACTTTACGGTATTTTTTTCCCCCTCATCGTTATCACCACCAAAAGCACCAGTTATCTTATCTTGCCGTGTTGTTTAGCTCTACTACAATAACATCGCCGGGGTCTTATCTGGAAGCCCTTTTGATGCGTTTTGGTGATGTTGATGATATGCATGCTACACTCTTATTGTGACGTCATCGGTGTTGTTTGTGACGTCATCGGGGTTGTTTGTGACGTCATCAGTATTGTTTGTGACGTCATCAGTGTTTATTTTGAGATATATTTCGGGATTATATGTTGACTTGACCGTAGTTATTTTTCGTCTTCTCGTGTTTTCTGGAGAGATTAGTTGAAGTTTTGGATTAGGTTAGGTTAGTTTAAACTGCGTTAGATTAAGTTAAGCTAGATTAGGTTAATTAAAATTAGGTTAGGTTAGGTTAAGTGAGATTTGGTTCTTCAATAAGATACCACGAGCCAGAACATAGACTTATGCATGACCTCGCCTCACCTGATTCTGTGCCCATCTGTCCTGTGTCTTGAGTTGGCCCTTCCCTCTGTGATGAAACCGTTCGTCACCCGGTCTAGCCTGGTCAATGACACGTCGCAGTAGGGGGGAAAATTTGGTGGTGCTGCTGCTGTTTCTTCTTGCCTCTCCATATCCATAGATTCAACAGCCTCTGTAGCCATGGTAACACCCCCGACCGTGACGGGGTGCTTGCTGGAGGTCGCCCCGTGTGATGTATTGAACTTGCAACTCGTTAACTCCATTGATGGTGGATGGTATTTCGTTCAGGATTTCTTCAGTGGGAGTTTAGTTTTGTCTTTGGCGAGTTTGAAAGACAATCTACAGCTGTGGTTTTGTCTGTTCTTCCTGTTAGAGTCTACGGGTTATATTTAGAGAATTGATCATGAGTGTTTCAAGAATGTTGTCCTTTGAGGAAGATAGTTCAGGGGGCTGGCTATCACAACTTCTTGAAGGGCGTCTTGGATACACTTAGGTAATTATAATCGTTAATTCCTATGCCTTCAAATGAGTACTATGGGGGGAGATATTTTGTAGGGGAAAATAAAAGTTGGGTACTTGGAGTCCTTGGGTGTTTTCTAGAAGGGCCACGTACAAGAGTATCACATAAATATCCTTCTCGGACTCTTATCTGATCCCTTAGTCCTTCAGAGTCTTGTGGTGAAATCTTAAGTCAAATTTTATAGATCCTTCTGATATGGCTTCCAGCAGTAGAAGTCCTTTAGCGGATTCCCGAGTAAATAAACCAAACTGGGAGTATAGTTGACGAGTATAGTTGGACTTATTTAAGGCGTCTGTGAACTTTAGGACTCATCACCTTATTTATGGACTCCTCAAAGTACTTATTATGGACTCTGGACGTAATTTCCCGCTGGCTAGGGGGGAGGGGAGAGTTCTTAAGGAATGTCGAGCACCGCGTTTCCAAAAATTCAGCTACAGGAGCAGAAATTGTATAGCTAACACGGCGGGGCGTCCAAAAGATTACTGGTGCACCTTCCTCCCATCACCGCTGTGCTTCACCAATGTCCTCTATCTTATCGTTAACGTGTTCTCTGATAACCCAAAACTGTTATATATGCTCGATGGCAATTTTTTTTTGGTGTGTGTGTGTGTTGGGGGGAGGGGGTCTTGATGACTGGCGCCTAGACTGATTTGCATTTGTTTTTCATTATATTAGAACCTATTTTTTTTTTATTCCGGTTGAGTGGTCCGGAATGACTTTGAGGGAATACCGGATTATTGGATAAATTTAGTATGTGGTTAAATAATTCAGAAATCCGGGTAATTTTTTCTCGTTTTTTTTTTTTTCTAAAATTGACCTTAACTGACATTAACCTTCTTAACCAATTAACTTTAACCTCGTTTTACCATTTTAATCTAACAACTTAATCTAATCTAGTAATCAATCTAATCTAGGAAACTAATCTATTCTAACAATTTAACCTAATTAGTTTTATTCACCCCGTAACCTAACCTAATACACTTCACCTAACCTAACCTAACAGACACACATACACACACACACACACTATCACTCACCGATTATGTGCTCGCAGCCCAGATGACTTAAGTGCAACTGTACCTGTAGATGACTGGTGGCCCTACAGGGAAGCCTATACACCTGTCACTGAGCTCACCTGTAGATGACTTACCTGACTTACCTGAACCTGCTTGATACCTATTCCTTTCCTTGTATGTACCTGTGTCTACCTGTACCTGTGTTTACCTTTACCTGTGTCTACCTGTACCGACGAGTCAGCTTCTCAGTCCAGTCGACCTAGCGCCCTTGAAGTGGGTGGTGGCCATGTGTGTTATCAGGTAACCCGCATTATCGGTGGTGGACTCTTTCGTTTTATCTATACCTGATTAAGTTTCTAATTGGAGGTCATGTGATTGGGAGTGCAGTCCAGGTTATCTTAACGTGTAGAGGGAGTTAAGACTCAGTTGCAGGGATTTTTTGGGGAGTTTTGGGGAGTTTTAGGGATTTTTGTTTACAATTATAGGAAATTTTTGGGAGTTTGGGAGGACTTGTAGACAGTTATAGGGAGTTTCTGGGGGAATTTTAGGCAATTACAGGGAATTTTTGGGTCAGGTTACGTCTGGTTTGGTTTGGTTGAGTTTGATTCGGTTTGGTTAGGTTAGGGTAGAGTAGGTTAGGGTTAGGTTAAGTTAGGTTTACTAAAATTAACCACACGAACCGATATGAATCTTGTACATGGTGTAAAAGTTCCATATATCACGAAGCTGTTATATAAGAAGAGTCAAACACACACACACACGCAAACACACACACGCGCGCACACACACACACACACACACACACACACACACACACTTACTGATAACATTCTTGAGATGGTACAAGGGTTGATAACGTCTTGATATCGTCTCTAATAATGGTCTGTCACAAGTTAGGTTGGTTTAGGTTGGGTTTATTCAGACTGGGGACTATTAAGGTTGGGTTTATTCAGACTGGGGACTGTTAAGTACGGTAGTTGAGTGCCGTAGACTTAACACATCGACTGACAACACTTATAAATGGCGTTACTTCTACTTAGACTTTCATGAGACTTTTCCTTCGTTCTTCCTTCCTCCTTCGTTCTCTCTCATTCTTGATTTCTCCTTTTTTCTCTCCTTCCCTTTCCTTCTTTCCTCTTAAATACCTACAGTACTTCCTTCCCGCGTTCCTTCCCGTTCATCTAATTACTTCCTTCCCCTTTTCCTTTCTCCTTTCCTCCCCTCTCTTGTTTATTTTACTTGCTTGCTTACTTACTTATCTGATTGGGTGGTTAGTGGTGTGATTAGCGAGGTGATTGGGTAATTAGCTCGATTTGAAGGTTGTTTTTTTCCATCGTCCCTCTTCTTCTTGCTCCTCCTCCTCCTCCTCTTCCTCATCCTCCTCTTCCCCTTTCCTCCTCTTCCTTTTCTTCCTCCTCTTCCTCCTTTTTTAGCATGGTCACCACCTCCTCCTCTTCTTCCTCATCCTCCTCCTCCTTCTCTACTCCTCCTCCTCCTCCTCCTTCTTCTCTAGCATGGCCACCACCTCCTCCTCCTCCTCCTCCTCCTTCTTCTCTAGCATGGCCACCACCTCCTCCTCCTCCTCCTCCTCCTCCTTCTTCTCTAGCATGGCCACCACCTCCTCCTCCTCCTCCTCCTCCTTCTTCTTCTCTAGCATGGCCACCACCTCCTCCTCCTCCTCCTCCTTCTTCTCTTGCATGGCCACCACCTCCTCCTCCTCCTCCTCCTCCTCCTTCTTCTCTTGCATGGCCACCACCTCCTCCTCCTCCTCCTCCTTCTTCTCTTGCATGGCCACCACCTCCTCCTCCTCCTCCTCCTTCTTCTCTAGCATGGACACCACTCCTCCTCCTCCTCCTCCTCCTCCTCCTCCTTGACTCACTCATCACTTAACATATTTTATTTTCTCTGGGTTGGAGGGTCGTGGGTCTGCGTGCCCGGCGCCATCTTTTGATGAGTATACTCCCCGCCAAGCTCGGCCCGCCCTGGCTATTCCCCGCCCGCCCGCCCGCCTGGCTCTCTCTCTCTCTCTCTCTCTCTCTCTCTCTCTCTCTCTCTCTCTCTCTCTCTCTCTCATTTAATCCACCCTTTTCCTGGATATTTTTCTTCAAATATGTAATTTTTTTTCCTCTCTGTAGCGAGAATTTTGTTGTGGTAATTTTCTTGGTTAAAGTTCGGATTTTTTTGGGGATAATTTTCATCTGCGTTTAATGTCGTAATTTTAGACTGTAATTATCAAGGGGCTAAAACCATCGTCCTTTAATTAATGGGTCAAAGTATTGTCCATAAAGGGTTAAACCACGGTTCTTGATGGGGTAAATAATAATTCTCAAATGGTTAAATAATATTCTTCTAAAGTGTTAAGAGCATGTTCGTCAAGGGGTTAAACCATCGTCCTCAAGGGGTTAAACCATCGACCTCAAGGGTTAAATCATCGTCCTCAAGGGGTTAAACCATCGTCCTCAAAGGGGTTAAACCATCGTCCTCAAGTGGTTAAACCACCGCCCTCAAAGGGTTAAACCATCGTCCTCAAAGGGGTTAAACCATCGTCCTCAAGGGGTTAAACCATCGTCCTCAAGGGGTTAAACCATCGTCCTCAAAGGGGTTAAACCATCGCCCTCAAGGGGTTAAACCATCGTCCTCAAGGGGTTAAGCCATCGCCCTCAAGGGGTTAAGCCATCGCCCTCAAGGGGTTAAACCATCGCCCTCAAGGGGTTAAACCATCGTCCTCAAAGGGGTTTCTATATATCTAGAGGGATTTATCTAGATATTTACAGGACATGTGGAGGGATTTTGGAGTAGTTACCAGCGGGAAGGATTGGGTAGTTGGGTAGTTTGTAGCAGGTGTTGGTAGGGGTTAGCGGCCCCAACAACGTAGGTGGCTAATTGTTAACGCTTCGACTTTCTGACCCGCTGGTGGTGGTGGTGGTTGTTGCTAGTGTCGATGGTTGTTGTTGTTGGTAATGATCCAATCTACCTCGTTTACAGTCTCTGGGTGTCTCTCATCTCTCTCACAGTTGAGAGAGAGAGAGAGAGAGAGAGAGAATATACTGTATATGTAAACACACACACACACACCACTAACTACGCCCTACTCACACGGCCACGTAAGTAGCGATATCTTTCTACCTTTAAGCAATTGACTATTTCATTTTTTTTTCCAGGATGAAGAAGAGAATAAAGTTCACGTACGACAGAGGAGGAACAAAGAACGTACGTCATACCTCTACTAACACACAGGTAAGTTGAATTCAGATCACGCTAATTACCTGCCAGGATAGACGCACACAGGTAACTCCTTATTTATTATCTATTTTATATAAAACTTTTAATTTTTTTTTTTATTATTGTTATTCGTGTGGAAGGGATTATTATCGTGTGTTCGTCCTGGGAATAAAATGGATAGACATAAATAAAGGGCAAGTGTTGGTGTTTGGGTTACAGTCTGGCGATATATATAGGGCAGGGTATTGTGAGGTAGCCTGATGTAGTGTCATGTTACAGTCTGGCGATATATATAGGGCAGGGTATTGTGAGGTAGCCTGATGTAGTGTCATGTTACAGTCTGGCGATATATATAGGGCAGGGTATTGTGAGGTAGCCTGATGTGGTGTCATGTTACAGTCTGGCGATATATTTAGGGCAGGGTATTGTGAGGTAGCCTGATGTGGTGTCATGTTACAGTCTGGCGATATATTTAGGGCAGGGTATTGTAAGGTAGCCTGATGTGGTGTCATGTTACAGTCTGGCGATATATATAGGGCAGGGTATTGTAAGGTAGCCTGGTATGGTAGTAAGGTTGTGTCGTGTTAAAGTGTGGGCAGATAACGCTAATCATTACTTAAACGTGTAAAGTATCGTATTTAAGTGTGTGAAGTGATTGGTTATTATTACAACTGACTGTGATAAGTACACTCTTGGATCTGTACTATGATGGGTTAAAGTATATGGTTGTACTTATATATGACTTGTTAAGTACATAAGTAGACAGTGAGGCTTCTACTTTAGGCGTTACTTTTGTACTTATTAGTAGGTGTAGGTATATGCATTATTATAAGTGTTAGGTTAGGTTAGGGGAGGGGTTAGGTTAGGTTAGGGAGGGGTTAGGTTAGGTTAGGGAGGGTTTAGGTTAGGTTAGGGAGGGGTTAGGTTAGGTTAGGGAGGGGTTAGGTTAGGTTAGGGAGGGGTTAGGTTAGGTTAGGGAGGGATTAGGTTAGGTTAGGGAGGGGTTAGGTTAGGTTAGGGAGGGGTTAGGTTAGGTGAGGGGTAGGGAGGGATTAGGTTAGATGAGGGAAAAGGGTTAGGATAGGGTTAGGCTAGACTGACCCCCCTCCTTCCCCCCCCCCCCCCTTTTAAAGAATTCCCACACAACACACTTAAGAACAGATCACGGACGAGAGACGGACACCACGGACGCGCACGATCCCATTATTTACCACGAACTGGTCCTTGGGGGGTGGAATAATAATTATAAACCGATGCTCTATCTCTCAGACAGACAGACAGACAGATAGACAGGCAGACAGACAGACAGGCAGGCAGGCAGACAGACGGACAGAGAGACAGACAGGCAGACAGAGAGACAGGCAGACAGACAGACAGACAGGCAGACAGACGGACAGAGAGACAGACAGGCAGACAGAGAGACAGGCAGACAGACAGGCAGGCAGGCAGACAGACGGACAGAGAGACAGACAGAGAGACAGACAGACAGACAGGCAGGCAGGCAGACAGACACAGACTAATTAAAAAGCTCATTGTTTATTCACCAGGTAGGAGGTGGCTAGGAGTCTCTGTAATGCTCCAGGTTATAACCCAACCAATGCTCCGCCTCTGCCTTCTTCTTCTTTCTTCTTCTTCTTCCTCTTTTTGTCTTTTTCTCATTCTCTTCCTCTTTTTTCCTCCTCCTCTTCCTTCTCCTCCTCTTCATCCTCCTCTTCCTTCTCCTCTTCATCCTCCTTCTCCTCCTCTTCATCCTCCTCTTCCTTCTCTTCATCCTCCTCCTCCTCCTCTTCATCCTCCTCTTCCTTCTTCTCTTCATCCTCCTTCTCCTCCTCTTCATCTCCTCTTCCTTCTCTTCATCCTCCTCCTCCTCCTCCTCCTTTTCTTCATCCTCCTCCTCCTCTTCATCCTCCTCCTCCTCTTCATCCTCCTCTTCATCCTCTTCCTCCTCCTCCTCCTCTTCATCCTCCTCCTCCTCCTCCTCCTCTTCATCCTCCTCCTCCTCCTCTTTCTTCTCCTCTTCATCCTCCTCCTCCTCCTCCTCTTCCTTCTCCTCTTCATCCTCCTCCTCCTCTTCATCCTCCTCTTCCTTCTCCTCTTCATCCTTCTCCTCCTCCTCTTCATCCTCCTCTTCCTTCTCCTCTTCATCATCCTCCTCCTCCTCTTTATCCTCCTCTTCCTTCTCCTCTTCATCCTTCTCCTCCTCCTCCTCCTCTTCCTTCTCCTCTTCCTTCTCCTCTTCATCCTCCTCCTCCTCCTCCTCTTCCTTCTCCTCTTCCTTCTCCTCTTCATCCTCCTCCTCCTCCTCCTCTTCCTTCTCCTCTTCCTTCTCCTCTTCATCCTCCTCCTCCTCCTCCTCCTCCTCCTCCTCCTCCTCCTCTTCATCCTCCTCTTCCTTCTCCTCATCCTCCTCCTCCTCCTCTTCATCCTCCTCAATGATTGATTCTTAAAGAGTTTGTATGCAAATTTTTCCCTTTGATTTAATCCTTTGAGTCCTGAAGGGTTAAATAATCGTCCTTAAATGGTTAAATCACCACCATCATCATCATCATCATCATCATCGTCATCATATCATCATCGTCATCATCATCATCATCATCATCATCATCATTATTATTATCTTCGGTCGTCGTTATTATCATCATCAAAGGGTTTTAAATATCGCCAAAGGGGTTTAAATCATCGTCGTCATCAAAGGGTTTTAAATCATCATCGCCAATTGGGTTAAAATCTGAGAACATAAATAACTATTCTCACTTAAGTTACTATACAATAATAAATTCTTAAAACAGCTCGTATGTTAATTCCTCTCCCATTTTTTGTCGTAAGATTTCTAAAGTTATGTAACGATACAAAAATGGATTCCCAAAAAGTCGTACATTAATTTTTTTTTTTGTGTTAAATTGTGTGATGTGAACAAAATCCTACCTCCTACCTGACTCACTTGACCTACGATACCAAGATGGCGAAGCACAGATTGATCAATGATTCCCAGCATGGCTTCACAAGCGGATGTTCTTGCCTAACTAATCTATTAACATTCTTTTCATCAGTTTTCGAATCAGTGGACGAGGGGCACAATTATGATGTGGTATATCTCGACTTTAGCAAAGCCTTCGACAGAGTACCCCACGAAAGACTAATTAGAAAGGTAGAAGCTCATGGCATCAAAGGTGACATCCTTAAATGGATTAGGGCGTGGTTACAGGACAGGAAACAGCGAGTGAGCATTAACGGCACTAAGTCCCATTGGAGCAACGTCACAAGTGGAGTTCCCCAAGGCTCAGTACTTGGACCATTATTGTTTATTATATACATAAACGACATAGATATCGGCATAGACAGCAACATAAGTAAATTTGCTGATGATACTAAAATAGGACGTGTTATCAAATCTGACGAGGACTCGGCAAAACTACAGGAGGATCTAAACAAATTTTTCGAATGGTCTGAAAAATGGCAGATGAAATTCAACATTGACAAATGTAAAGTACTCAGAATAGGGAATGTAAACAGGGAAACCAGATACCAGATGAACAACGATGCCATAGAGAAATCCGACTGCGAGAGAGATTTAGGAGTAATGATAAGTAGGAACCTTAAGCCAAGTAAACAATGTGTTTTTGCTCGTAACAAGGCTAATAAAGTACTTGGGTTCATACAAAGGAGTGTTAGTTACAAGACTAGCGAGGTCATCCTAAAACTGTATCTTGCTCTTGTGAGACCACACCTGGATTACGCAGTCCAGTTCTGGTCACCGTATTACAGAATGGATATAGAATCCTTGGAAAGAATCCAGAGGAGAATGACAAGACTAATCCCGGGTATCAGGAACCTTGAGTATAGAGACAGGTTAAAGCATCTTAATTTGCACTCCCTTGAGAGACGTAGAGCAAGGGGCGACCTGATAGAGGTGTATAAATGGAAGGCAGGGCTAAACAAAGGGGACATTACAAAGGTACTCAAATTATCCAACCAGGAGCGAACTCGTAACAATGGTTTTAAATTGGACAAATTTAGATTTAGGCGTGAAATAGGTAAACACTGGTTTGGAAACAGAGTAGTGGATGAATGGAACAAGTTACCAAATATCATCATTAACTCGAATACGCTGAATTGCTTCAAACATAGGTTGGATGCTCATATGAGCAATAGGGGTTGGGTGTAAACGGGACTGCCCAGTATGGGCCAATAGGCCCGCTGCAGTTTCCTCCATTCTTATGTTCTTATGTTCTTAAAACTGCACAGACTCGACTTAGTTACGAGATGAAATTGTAAGACCGTTTGAGAATCCTGATGTTAGTCTCGTATACTCAAAGTCTTGGAATTATTGGTTTTCCCTTTTTTTTTAGGATCGAGTCACAGAACTATTTGGACGCCATTTTTAAACCCCCCCCCCCCTCTGTGTCTTAGTTAAAATCGTCATCACATCTTGACTTACAGGAAAGAATTTAATGTATGGGTCCTTAGACAATCCTTCACTGTGTCCCATCTTAAGTGATTTAGTTAGATTCTCACTTATCTTAGTTAAGGGGGATTAGTAAAAAATGAATTATATGAAACCTTTGAGATTAATTCATATCTTCGGTGTTAAAATCTTTGTAGTATATAATTTACGTGAAGAAATTACCGTAGGAACTCTTGAGGGTCTATCATTGTGTAGTAGCTTAAGTTAGCCAGTTAGAAACCTTTGAATTTTATTTGTTTACGGTAAAAAAAAAATCATTCTAGGAACATCTAGGAATCCATCTTGGTAGTTAAGGCTGTTCTAACATTTCTAGCTACGAGCCAATATTTATCACAGGATCCAGTGAGTCTCAGCAGGTGGTCGGGGGTCGCACACCTCATTTACATACACTCAGGTAACAGGTGAGGGCGTGACGTCACTCCTCATAGGTTATTGCGTTTCTCTCTCTCTCTCTCTCTCTCTCTCTCTCTCTCTCTCCCGGGATGAGGAACGCTGATAAATGTTAGGCATTAAGACGATAATTTCTGAGTCACTTTACATGAGGCAAAAGCCGACAAACCCACCGCCATATCTCTCCATCTACCCACCCCAAACACTACCTCTCCTCCAATCATAACCCTGGAATAGACCCTCCAAGTGTTCTCATTGGTTGATAAAACACCGACGAGTACCATAGCCTCAGGAAGTTCCATCATATAGCTAACGAGTAGTGGACATACCGAACCACGACGACCAATCAGAAGGTGGGGTATAACATTCAGAGGAGTTATGATTGGCTGGTTGTAAGGCCATGGCTCCCTGACAGGTGATTTTCCAGCAAGTCTTCGCCTAAGAAGAATGATGAAGAGAGTTGTTAGCGATTCCCCAGGTAGAGGAGGCCAACATTTAGGAGAATTTTACTCTATATTCACCCCTTCATAAAACCTAACCTAACCTAACCTAACCTAACCTAACCTAACCTAACCTAACCTAACCTAACCTAACCTAACCACCCCCTCAAAAAAAAAAACACTCCGTTGATTATCTCTTTTTAACTACTGGTAAATTAACCATCTGGAGGTACAGTCTCAGCGTAGTCAGGAGGCCATATTGGAGATTTTTTAGTCAGATACATCCTCATGGTGTATAGTTACGAGGGAGTGTTTATCTTATGAGTCTTTGTGTGTTTGGTGGAGCCCTCAGGAGGATGATGTTGTGTGAGATGTCTTAATGTAGTGGTCGGGGGGTGTCCTGTGAGGTGAGGGGCAGGAGGGGGTGTGAGTATAGTGAGGGAGGAGGGGTGAGGGGCAGGAGGGGGTGTGAGTATAGTGAGGGAGGAGGGGTGAGGGGCAGGAGGTGGTGTGAGTATAGTGAGGGAGGAGGGGTGAGGGTAGATAGAGAGAGGGAGAGAGAGATTACGTAGAAGGGGTGAGAGGTGAGGAAGGTATAGGAAGGAGAGGTGAGGGATGAGGTATGAGGTGGGAGTGTCGAGGTAAGGTAGGTAAGGTGGTGTTGATGGTAGTGAGAGATAGTGAGGGAGAGAGGGGGGGAGGTAAGGGAGGGACGCAGGTAAGGGAGAGAGGGGGGGGAGGTAAGGGAGGGACGCAGGCTGGATGGAGGGTTGTGATGAGATATTATGAGAGATGGAGTGAGGGAGATGGGGCGAGAGAAGGGAAGGAGGGAGGGAGGGAGAGAGGGGAGGGAGGGAGGGAGGGGAGGGAGGGCGGGCTAACACCTTCACCGTAACTTTTCTAGCCTTGGCGTGTCCCTCCCTCCCTCCCTCACCTCCCTCCCGGCGGGCCAGAGGTGTTCACTTGGTGGTCCAGGGAAGCTATGTGGCGGGTCTTGGGTGTGCTGTGTTGGCGGTCCAGACTGGCTCTGTTGGCGGTCCAGCTAGCGACCCTTACCTCTTGTGTTGGCGGGTCTCAAGTTCTGCTCTGTAGGCGGTCCAGCGCGTTCTTTAGATGGTCCAGAGGGCCCTACTTTGCTGATTTGGCGGTCCGATGCTTTCTTTAGATGGTCCAGAATGCCCTATTTGCTGAGTTGGCGGTCCGGTGCGTTCTTTAGATGGTCCAGAGTGCACCATTTGCTGATTTGGCGGTCCGGTGCGTTCCTTAGATGGTCCAGAGGGCCCTACTTTGCTGAGTTGGCGGTCCAGCGCGTTTTCTAAGTCTTCCACTGTATGATGTTAACAAGCGATTCAGGTTGGCGTTCTTAGAGTGATGAGAGATTAAATGGGCGCCAACCCTACTCGGTCCCAACCCAACCATTAGTATTGGATCCCATTATTATTGATCCCATTAGTACTGGATCCCATTAGTATTGGATCCCATTAGTATTGGATCCCATTAGTATTGGATCCCATTAGTACTGGATCCCATTAGTATTGGATCCCATTAGTATTGGATCCCATTAGTACTGGATCCCATTAGTATTGGATCCCATTAGTATTGGATCCCATTAGTATTGGATCCCATTAGTATTGGATCCCATTAGTACTGGATTCTATTAGTACTGGATCCCATTATTATTGACCCTATTACTACTGGACCCATTAGTATTGGATCCCATTAGTATTGGATCCCATTAGTACTGGATTCCATTAGTACTGGATCCCATTATTATTGACCCTATTAGTACTGGACCCATTATTATTGGATCCCATTAGTATTGGATCCCATTAAGATTGATTCTCTCCTCAGAATTAGGGACCATTAGGTGTTGGTTCAAATACTAATGGTTACGTGAGGGTAAGTTGGGGCCCAATAGGACAAGAGTCTAATAGGACTGAGGTTTGTTTGGCCACTCAAGAGATACTACCTTACACATATTAATAGGGGTTATTCTATGACTGTTGGTTACATACATACATACATACATACATGCTGACAGATGGTTGGATGGATAGATTAATACAATGAAAGAAAGAAAGAAAGAAAGAAAGAGATAGAAAAGGAAGGAAGTGAGAAATATGAAGAGAGGAAATAAAAAGAAAAGGTTAAGAACAGAGAAGGAGAGAGAGAGAGAGAGAGAGAGAGAGAGAGAGAGAGAGAGAGAGAGCTGCTTCCGGCGGACATTGTTAACCTGAGTGACTAACTCTTACCTGAAGCTGCATGATGGCAGGTGATGATGACCTCTCTCTCTCTCTCTCTCTCTCTCTCTCTCTCTCTCTCTCTCATCCCCTTTCTGTCTTTAACCTGTCTTTCTCATTTCATCCCTATCTCTCTCTCTCACTTCCTCTTTTATCTCTCCCCTTCTCCCTTCGTCCTTCTTTCTTTCTTTCTTTCTGTTATAGAACAAAATATGTTTTCATTGCTACCACACTAATACTACTACTATTACTACTACTACTACTACTACTACTACTACTACTACTACTTATAATAATAATAATAATAATATTAATAGCAATAATAACAGCAACATCAACAACAATAGTAATATTAACAAGTGATCGCTGGCACGTTCGCGCCCAGTGAAAGTTTGAACGCTCGTGCTTGGCTAGCGTACAGCGAATGAGGGTGCGCCAAGGCCGTAGACTTGCATGGTTAATTAGGGTGCGCCAAGGCCGTAGACTTGCATCGTTTTCCTTCGTAAATAAAATGGTTAATTAATGCCTTCCTAAAGAAACCATCGACATGAGACCAGGTTTGTTCCACTCTACGATTTTTTGCGATTTTTCCACCAAGTCTGATGAAAAACGATTGTGCCGTGTCGGCTGCCCAGAACAGACACACAGACAGACAGACACAAGTCTAGTCCTATAGTATATTAGATAATAATAATAATAATAATAATAATAACAGTAATAATAATAAAATAACAATAATACTACTAATAATAACAATAATAACAACAACAACAATAAGAATAATAACAACAATAATAATGGTTTTAAGAGCATTACACTTACACCCTCCTGTAGTACAAGACCTTTCAGGGGGTAGCTCGCTATTCTGGGAACTGTGGATAAAGGCTTCAAACAAGGCCTTAAACCTTCGCTCCTCACGATCATTGTTGCCACACACGGTCCACTACCCTCTTCTGATTACTTCCCATACATACATACATACATACAAAATCTCTCTCTCTCTCTCTCTCTCTCTCTCTCTCTCTCTCTCTCTCTCTCTCCTGCTGTTGACTACTTCCCGTACACCTATATACTGTTTGTTTACATGTGTCTCGTGTAGTGTAGGTGTGTGGTGTACCTGTGTGGCGGCCCTAGATAAGATTAACAGACAGGTGACGGCGTGTACAGGTGACCTCTATACACTTAATTGTGTGATGGGAGTAATATTGTGTTTGTTTCTGGTGTGGGTGGGAGAGAGAGAGAGAGAGAGAGAGTGCCGCTCTTTATTTCCCTCTTCCTTCCTTCCTTCTCCCTTCCCCTTCCCCTTTCCACTTCCCTCCTCCCTTCCTTCCCCGCCTTACCTCTCCCCTCCCCCTCCCTTCCTTCCCCGCCTCTACCCCTCCCCCTCCCCCTCTCCCTGCCCCTTTTCTTTCCTCTCTCCCTCACCCTCCCTTAACACAGGGCGAAAATGACCAGGTTAAGGGTGCAGAAAGCCTCGCTCAGGGCGCTTGTCTGGGGTGAAAAATGGCGACAATGATGAAGTGGCGGGGTAGGGGGGACGAAGGGGGGGCGGGGGTAGGGGGCGGGGCAGGGGGTAGGTAGGGGGCGGGGCAGGAGGTAGCTAGGGGGTAAGGGGGGAGGGGGTTATTCCCTCCACAACAAAAGGAGTCACTGAGAACACCTCCATCCACTCCCTCCCTCTCAATTCGCCTCACTCCACTCTCACCTCTCACTCTTCTTCCACTCTTCTTCCTTCCTCTCCCCTCCACACTCCTTTTCTCCCTCCCCCTCCTCCCGTCCCTCCCGTCCCTCCTTTTCCTCCCTCCTTACCCCTCCATCTTAATCACCTCTCTCCATTCCCTCCCTCCTTCCCTTCCATTTTTATCCCCTTCTCTCCCTTTCCATCTCTCCTCCTCATCTGCTAATTATTTTTTCACATGGAACAGGTGTGTGTGTGTGTGTGTGTGTGTGTGTGTGTGTGTGTGTGTGTGAGTGACCTGCCGCCCACACCGCTGTATACACACTGTCTGTCTTCACTTCCCTGTCTGTCTGTTTGTCTGTCTCTCTGTCTGTCTCTTTGCTGTCTCATTGATGTCTCTCAGTTTTTCTCTCTCTGTCTCTTAACTGTGTCTCTCCTTGTTGTCTCTTAGCTGTCTCCCTCCGGTGTCTCCTCCCCCCAGTGTCTCCTCCCCCGCTGTCTCCTACCCCCCGCTGTCTCCTCCCCCCGGTGTCTCCTCCCCCGCTGTCTCCTCCCTTGTTGCCTCCTCCCCCTGCTGTCTTTTCACTGTCCTCCCGCGTACCTCCCACTGTCCTCCCGCTGTCTCTCCATTATCTCTACGGTGTCTCTTCTCCTGTCTATCTATTGTCTTCTCGCTGTCTCTCCCGCTGTCTTGTCTCCACGCTATCTCTACTCTGTCTCCTCGCTAACTCTCCTGTCTCCTCGCTAACTCTCCTGTCTCCTCGCTATATCTCAGCAGTCTCCTCCCTCTCTCTCTCTCTCTCTCTCTCTCTCTCTCTCCTGTCTCTCGCTATCTCTCTCCATTTCTTCATTTTCTTCGTCTTTCTCTACTCTACCTAACCCATTATCTCCTCGTTGTCTCCCTCCTCCTTCTCATCAATATCTCTCACTGTTCTCTACGCGGTTTCTAAGGCAAGAGGTGTAAGTGTGTGTTGATGTGGCCAAGCGAGGAGGTGTTCTCACTTAGGTTTCGTTCAAGTGCGGTCTCTGATACGGTTTCTTTTATACGAGTCTTGAGAACTGGTATCTAATTGAGTTTTGGTTTCTAATAGGGCCTTTGTAGTGGTCTCTATTGTAGTGGATTCAAGCTGCTGTGTGTGTGTGTGTGTGTGTGTGTGGTTTCTATATCATTTGAGGTTTCTAAGGCTCCCATAGCGGTTTCATCCAAGTGTGGTGTTTGAGTATGATTAATTTAACTTGGTTTCTACTGGATTTGAGGTTTAAAGCGTAAGTTAATTGCAGTTTCTTGTTTTTCGCGGTTTCTAGTTGTTGTTTTTCGCAGTTTCTAGTTGTGGTTTTTCGCGGTTTCTACTGATTTTAAGGTTTCAAGAGTGATTTAATTGCGGTTTCTAATGAACGTGAAATTTCCAATAGAACTCTGACGTGGTATTTAGTGATTAATTAGAAACCATAAATTAATTGTGGAATAAATTATAATAAATCGTATAAAAATGAAAATAATTTACTAGTGCAAATACACAATTAAATAGAATTAAATAGACTAGACTAAATAAATTAATTAAATATAGTGAATTGTAAATAAATGCAATATAATATACTGGAATGTACAGTAAATTAAATTAAAGGTAAATGAAATAGAATGTAAATCAGTCAAATTAATTACACTAGAATGTAAATCACTTGAGAGTTAAATTAAATATGTAAATAAATTAAGTTAAATATGAGAATCACTCAAGAAGTTAACTTTCACATTCCTCTAAGACATTAACACATTTACAAACGTTTATTCCTTCATAAACGTCAAAATAAACATTGGTAATTAACATAAATATTATACACGGGGTAATATTAACATGAATTAAAACTGACAACAGGTTAAGATTATATCGCTGTTGTATTGAAAGGTGTCGTGTTAAATTGTCTAGGTATTGTGTTCAATTATCCACCAGGTGTCGTGTTAAATTATCCATGTGTCGTGTTAAATTATCTGCCAGGTATTGTGTTAAATTGTCTAGGTACTGTGTTAAATTATCCAGGTGTGTTAAATTGTCCAGGTGTGCTAAAATGTCCAGGTGTGTTAAATTGTCCAGGTGTGTTAAATTATCCAGGTATGTTAAATTATCCAGGTGTGTTAAATTATCTCGGTCTCGTGTTAAATTATCCAGGTATCGTGTTAAATTATGCACCAGGTGTGTTAAATTGTCCAGGTGTTTTTGTTTTGTTAAACGTCGATGATGAGGTTTTGAGGGGAAGGTGAACAAGAAGAGAGTGTGTGTGTGTGTGTGTGTGTGTACGTAACTCTGTCTGTCTATTTGTGTATTTTGCTTTATGTATGTATGTATGTAAATGTCTACTTAATGTAGTACCGTGGCTTTGTCGATGCATCACTCGCTTCCCGTCCCAAGAGTCAGTAGTTCGATACCCAGAACACCTTACCTCCCCCCCTCCCCCACCCCTCATCCAACCAGGTGTATAAATGGACACCTGACTTTACAATTGAGGAAGTGGCGTCGATCGAGTGCAGTGCCTCTCTATATGGCCATGTGTGAAGTAAGGAAAGGCAGACATTTTAAGACTCACAATTAAGGCTGATGGGATAATGAGAAATATTAACAGGTAAATTTTAGGGGAGGTGGACCAGGGGGAGGGGGGGGGAGGGGGAGGGAGGGGCAGTGTTTGTGTTTGTGTTTTTGTGTGGTTTATGTTTGTATGTTTCTCCGTCTGTTTTTGTTTTTAATTTTTTTGTCTGTGTTTTATTTATTTTCGTCTATCTGTTTAAGTTGTTCTTTGGTTGATTATTATTATTATTATTATTATTATTATTATTATTATTATTATTATTATCATTATCGTTACTACTGCCATCACATAACACTAAAACTTACCACCATCACCACCACCTCTGCCACTTACCACCATCACCAACCCTTGCAACAACCATTACACCCCCAACAACGACAACAACAACAACAACAACAACGACATGGATCTCACATCAGCTACATGGCGACACATGCTAATTCTCCTTAACTCTATATATGTATTTATGTCTATATGTATGTATGTATGTATGTCTGTACTGTATGTCTATGTTAGCCTTAATGATAACCTAACTAACTATCAACTCGAATTATACCCCCTTCTCCCTATACGTAATTATAGACCATAAAGTGTCGTGTAGATAGATGCTAGCACCCTGCCCCTCATTCCCCCCCCCCCTCCTGCTACCCCTCCCCTCTTCTCCCACCCTCGTCTCTGGTCTGGCCCGAGCCTCTCAACCCCAGCGTGGTAATGACTATATTTACGTTGGGGCAGCTTGATGTACGAGCCAGTTACAGCTCTACGGTATAATTGTCCTAACCCCAAAGGCGGGCATCCTCTGCTGTTTGGTGAGGGTGAAGGTGTGTGTGATGGGGGGAGGGAGGGGGGTGGGGGTGGGGGGTGTTGTGTTGTGATGGAGAGAGGTGTGTGTTGTGATGGAGAGTGGTGGGATGTGAGTGTGTGTTGTGTTGTAGTGTGTGTGTGTGTGTAATCATGGTAGTAGCGGTGGTGACTACATTTAAGGGAGGTGTCAACTCATGCCAGATGGACCCCTGTGACCTTGACCTTTGACCTCGTAACCATAACAACCTAACACAAGACGTACAGTAGTGTTAAAGACAGGTATTAACACTGCCAAAACACACACTGTAGTTAGGCATGACACTGACCTACCACCTGCTCTGTCCATGCTTCTCTGTTGACCTGATGATACTACAACTACAACAACAACAACAACAATAATAACAACAACAACAACAACAACAACGATAATAATAATAATAATAATAATAATAATAGGTACACCAGTAATAAAAAAAATAATAATAATAAAAAAATAATAATACTAATAATAATAATACTAACAACAATGATAATAAAAATAATAATAATAATAATAATAATAAAAAGGCAATAAAAATAACAAATAACAATTATTAAATGTTATTTTTATTGCCGAACAACAACAACACTATCAACACTAAACACACACACACACACAGAACACAATTCCCACAGTGAAAGACCAACACCATGGATCCTGCTTCAGATATTATGAATTTAAACTCACCTTTATTACGCCCGATGATCCTATAATCAGCTTGGGCCACGACAGGTAAATATGATTTTCATCCTCCGGCCGCTAAGATTTATTCTAATTGAATCACAGATAACATTAAGTGCTCTTACCGCTTATAAGGTCGGTTGAGGCGCTGAGCTTCCCACGTTTTATGATTTTTTCCTCATTTGTAAAACATGTAGTCGTTAAAACATGTGGTCGTTAAAACATGTGGTCGTTAAAACATGTGGTCGTTAAAACATGTGGTCGTTAAAACATGTGGTCGTTAAAACATGTGGTCGTTAAGACATGTGGTCGTTAAAACATGTGGTCGTTAAAACATATGGTCGTTAAAACACGTGGTCGTTAAAACACGTGGTCGTTAAAACATATGGTCGTTAAAACATGTGGTCGTTTTATACAGGTGTAGTTTATATATGAGATTAAATGGATTCTCAATGGTTTCTAAGTTATATTTCTCTGATGTATATAACCGATTCACTTAAGTTACGACACCCAGAGGTTCTTAAGTTATATATACATCTTGTTAATGGTGTTTTGAGAATGTATATAACCGATTCACTTAAGTTCAGTTGAGTTAAGGTATAAATATGAATTCTAAAAGGATCGTAAGTTAAATTTACCGTCTTATCTGAAGATGTGAGAACGTATCTTAACTGGTCTCACTTAACTGGTCTCACTTAACTGGTCTCACTTAACTGGTCTCACTTATCTGGTATCACTTAACTGGTCTCACTTAACTGGTCTCACTTAACTGGTCTCACTTATCTGGTCTCACTTAACTGGTCTCACTTAACTGGTCTCACTTATCTGGTATCACTTAACTGGTCTCACTTAACTGGTCTCACTTAACTGGTCTCACTTATTTCATGTTAAGTTAAATATAAGGATAATGGTGTGCTTAATGGCGGTAACTTTACATAGTGACTTAAGTGGTCATTGAATTCTCCGTCAGTTAAAGGGGGCAGAAATTTAACATAAGAACCTATGAGAATTTAACTTATTATGGTAGTTAAAAAGTGATCCAGTTAGAGGTATTTTTACACTACCTGTTAGATGAATATAGAAATTAACGTAGGACAGATTGAAAGCTTACCTCTCTCTCTCTCTCTCTCTCTCTCTCTCTCAGCACCTAGATTATAAAGACATCTTGGTGGTGTAGAGAGACAAGTCATTTATGAAAATTAAATGTTTACTAACAGCCAAGAGGTTAATTTTCACGGCGTGTTATGTGAGAAGAATTTTCCAATTATCCCGAATATGTGTCGACATGCGTTACGGCGCCCCACCAGAGAGCCACCAACACGGGGACTTGCAACGGATATGGTTTTTGTTGTTTTCGTTATTTTGTGTGTTGATGTGAGGGAGAAGCGGGGGGGGGGGGGTGAGGGAGAGGAATGAGGGTGAGGAGTGAGGGAGGAGGGAATGGAGGGCGCAGTGAGGAATGAGGGAGGAGGGGTGAAGGGAGGGGTGAGGATTGAGGGAGGAGGTGTGAAGGGAGGGGTGAAGGGAGGGGTGAGGAGTGAGGGAGGAGGGGTGAAGGGAGGGGTAGAAACGATATATAGAAGCTCTGTCTGTCATCTTTCATTTACTCATCTGTCTCTCTTTCTGTCTGTCTGTCTGTCTATCTGTCTCCGGTTGCTTGCTCGTTCGTTTGGTTATAAAGCACACCAACAAGGCCTGACCACCCTACTCAAGCGATCCAGTCCTAACCTAACCTAACCTACCCTACCCTAACCTAACATACCCTAACACGATCATATAGTAAGGTTAACGACACTGACCCTAATTAGCTCGCAATCACAATAAGAGTGTCCTAATGATAATCACATTGACCTAATCACCTTCCCTCCGACACAACCACTCGTAATCACTGCAGACATAATCACACGTACCCAAAAAACACCCCACTGACTAACTATATCCCGTAATCATCATATATCTGACTTAATCATAGTAATCCTGACACACCTCCTTAGTTCATGTAATTAACACAAGTTCCTCAACAGGTAACTTAGATGGAGTCGTATTAGGATAAGCTACCTGGGTTAAATTACCTGGCTTAATGACTCGGAGAAATTAACCTGCACACTGTAATTAGTTTCACGTCATATGGTGGGGGGGGGAGCCTCCTGTGACGTCATAGTTGAAAGGTGTGGGGGGGAGGTCCTGTGATGTCATAGTTGAGAGATGAGATTCTTGTTACGTCATACTTGAGGGGGTGAGGTATCTGTGACGTCATAAATGAGAGGTATACAATAATCCCCCATGACGTCACAACTTAAAATGTAGCAACCATGACGTCACAGCAGGTTACTCCACCCCTCCCCCCTAATGACTCTCCCGTGACGTCACAACTTTAGGATGGAGTAACCATGACGTCACAGCAGGTTACTCCACCCCTCCCCCCTCATGACTCTCCCGTGACGTTACAGCAGGTTACTCCACCCCTCCCCCCGTGACGTCAGAGGCGAGAGATAAGATGGACCACTCTTAACACAGTCACTCCACCACACACAACACGTTACCGTAATTACAAAATCCAACTAATTAACCATGGAGAACATTGGGTGAATTATCCTATAATTGGTATCCCCCCTCTCCCCCCCCTCCCCCCTTACGTGGTAATTAAGGCACCCACCGGGAAGGATTATATCATTAGATGGGGGAGGGGAGGGGAGGGGTGGGGAGGGGAGGGGAGGGGTGGGGTGGGGTGGGGAGGGGTGGGGAGGGGAGGGGTGGGGTGGGGTGGGGTGGGGGGAGTATAATGTGAGTTAAAGGTGGAATAATTTCATATCTTGGGGTGTATAATTTAGGTCACTTTCAGGAGGCGTCGACGCTGAGTTGTTGTTGATGACCAGAGAGAGAGAGAGAGAGAGAGAGAGAGAGAGAGAGAGAGAGATCTTGTTCAGCTTATGCCTTATATGACTGACTGACAGGTGTGTGGCGGGAGGTGTGTGGTGTCAAGGTCAATATACCAGGTGTACGTACATGATGAGTTATGACAGGTGTGGTGGCTCTCTCTCCGTTCTCCAGGTATGTAGTGGAGATAGATAGATAGATAGACTACTCTCTATAATTTCCAATCACCTTTTTTGTTATAGACTTTAAAATCGACCAGAGATTAGAGCCCCGACCCAATCAGCACACGCACACGCACACACACACACACACACACACGAGGGTTGAAATTATATACCATTAGGTGACACTTGAAGTAATAGAGTTGTACCTTAAGGGGTTATTGATTGTACCTTAAGGTGTTATTGATTGTACCTTAAGGGGTTATTGATTGTACCTTAAGGGGTTATTGATTGTACCTTAAGGTGTTATTGATTGTACCTTAAGGTGTTATTGATTGTACCTTAAGGGGTTATTGATTGTACCTTAAGGGGTTATTGATTGTACCTTAAGGGGTTATTGATTGTACCTTAAGGGGTTATTGATTGTACCTTAAGGGGTCGTTGGCTAATTTTATCAACGTCTTCTCCATGTTGTCAGGGTTCGAGGGTTCATTGCATGGTCTATTGCGTCACAAGTCCACGTAAGACAATTACAGGTGAGTAAAGGTGTGACAGGTGATGGGTTTAAATTTTTTGTTTTGGTGGGTTTTCTTGGCGTCGTTTATTTGTTGAAGGTTAGAATTTTTTGGATGATGGAATTTGTTTTTTCTCTTAAATTAGAGTTTGAAATTTTTTTTTATTATGAATTAGTTATTGGATAATGTGTGTGTGTGTGTGTGTGTATTTTCATGTTTTTCCAGAAACTAATAGACCAATTTTAATTAAATTTTGTCCACTCATAGAACAACAGCATGAGATTAAGTGGTCAAAGTTTGGTCAAAAATGCCCCACGGTCAATGTCATTACAGCGGGTCAAAGTAAAAATCACCAAAATCTTGTAGGTGGGTTGTCTCCTGGTCACACACTTTAACAAACTTGAGGAAAAAAAACCCACTCAACAAACTGCTTACAAATGATCCTAAATAAACGACTCGGTAGCGAATGACAGAGGCGTGTCGGCAACTCTTCCATACTATCGATCAGGTTTAAGAATTACATCACATCTAACAACCCAATTTCGGTGAAACTTTGCACATTCACGTCAATAAAACTGGAAGATAACTATGAACGAACTCTGGTTACAAATAGACCGAGATCAATGTCATAGGAAAGAGACAAAATTTACATCGGTTGTGATTCCTTGTGTATATAGACCGATCTCGTTAAAATGGGTCACCTATCGTTAGTGTGGTCGAGTGGGTGAGAGATTGCGTGGGTAACAAGGAAGGACGTGGGCTCTCTACCTTGCGTGGCTGTGAACTAAATTATTGCTCCTTTAGCCTCGTGCATTAAATCTGTCCAGTAATTTGCATATCTGTTCCTCATCGTCATTCAGTTGGTCGGTGGCTGGGGTTTAATGACAGTCGCGCGCAGCTGGCATCGTAACAGCAGCTGGTTCCCTCCCTCTCCTTCCCCCTCCTTCCCCCTCCCTCCCCTCCCCTCCCCTCCCCCCCCCCGCTACCCCCTTGGTTCTTGATGATGATTGTTGTTACTACCATTACCATTATCCCCACCATTACCACTACCATAACCACTATTACACCCATTACCATTACTGCCACCACCACATGCCAGCGTACGTCACACCCACGTTCAGATCACACTCAGACCACCAACACTCATCAGGCCAACTTTCAGACCACACTCAGACCACCAACTTTCAGACCACACTCAGACCCAACTATCAGACCACACTCAGACCACCAACTATCAAACCACACTCAGACCACCAACTATCAGACCACACTCAGACCCAACTATCAGACCACACTCAGACCACCAACTATCAAACCACACTCAGACCCAACTTTCAGACCACACTCAGACCAACTTTGGGACCACACTCAGACCCAACTATCAGACCACACTCAGACCACCAACTATCAAACCACACTCAGACCACCAACTATCAGACCACACTCAGACCACCAACTATCAGACCACACTCAGACCAACTTTGGGACCACTACACCAATTTAGTATGAATATTCATCTTCTCGTTACGACTCAAACACACTGTCATTTGGCGTAATAAAACCCCCACTTAATGTGCATCTTATACAGGAAGGGTTAATCGGGGAGTATATTACTGTATGTCCTCAGGTATAACGAGTATAACGACGATATATTTGACCTGACATATGACGCCTTGGTTGGGTGGTTTTGGGGGAGGTCACTGGCTCGATTCCGTGGTTCTGGTGGTGGTGGTGGTCAATTTCTTAACTTGCTTCAACACGTAAAAAGTTAGTTTGTCAGGGTTAATGAGCCATAGCCTGGGTTAGGTTAGGTTAGATTAGGTTAGGGTTAGGTTAGGTTAGGTTAGGTTAAGTGAGATAGATTCCCTTCCCCTTTTCTGAGTATATGAGAATGCATCGTAATGACTCACGTAACACACACACACACACACATACACACACACACACACACACACACACAAAAAAAAAGATGGATTCACACAAGGAAAAATATTCAAGCGTTGTGTATCTCGTAAAACAGCGACGTGATATTATCTTTATTATGCTAACACACCTGTAATGTGGACCATAAAACCTAACCTAACCCAACCTGACCTGACCTGACCTGACCTGACCTGACTTAACCTAACCTAACCTAAGACTATCATAACTAAGGAATCGTTTTTGAATCTAGACTCAAGGGCTTTAGTAAGTGTTTGTAAGTCTTGCTGGACGGAAATAATTACATTGTCCTTAATACTATAATGTGAGGGGAATTGATTACAGGTAAGACAGGTGTGGGGGAATGATGGTGATTATTATTGTTGTTGTTGTTTTTGTTATTTTTGTTGTTATTGTTTTTGTTGCTGTTGTTGTTGTTACTATTATTATTATTATTGTTGTTGTTGTTACTATTATTATTATTATTATTGTTGTTGTTGTTTTTGTTATTTTTGTTGTTATTGTTTTTATTGCTGTTGTTGTTGTTACTATTATTATTATTGTTGTTGTTGTTGTTATTATTATTATTATTGAACAGGAGGTAAAAAGAGTGTGAATTATACAGTGTTATACCCGTGGACTATATCTTGTTCAACGGGGTGGCTGATAAAGACATTATGTTCACAATTGTTTTTATGACTTTTCTTTCGTGTTTTTGTTTTGTTTGTTTAGTGTGTGTGTGTGTGTGTGTGTGAGTGTGTGTGAGGGTGTGTGTGTGTGTGAGTTGTTTGTTTGTTAACCATTTAGTTTATTTGCTGTTGTTGTTTGACTCTGGTTATTGGACAGAGAGAGAGAGAGAGAGAGAGAGAGAGAGAGAGAGAGAGAGAGAGAGAGAGAGATCCACCCGTCATCTCTCATTCTAATCACTACTCCTCCCCCCCTTGACAACCACTATCATTATCACCACTACCTACCACCATCCTGCCACCTACCACCATCCTCTATCCTACTAACAACTACCACCTCTAACATTATTAACTACCACTAACCACTACCATCCTAACCCTCACTAACCACTACCTTCCTACCATTCTACCACAACCACCACTACTACCACAACAACCACTATCACACTAACACACACATCCCTCTTCCCCACCCCATGCTACCACACCACACTACACCACACCACACCACACCACACCACACAATATATTGCGTCAGTTAACAGTGAAGCACCACACTGGGTACCATCACTGGCTGATAGGACACACACACACACACACACACACACACACACACACACACACACACACACAGAAGGTTATCGATAAGACTTGTGTTAGGTGCTGAAGAGAGAGAGAGAGAGAGAGAGAGAGAGAGAGAGAGAGAGAGAGAGAGAGAGAGGCAAACAGATAGACAGACAAAAGTAGACAATATGACAGACAGACAGGCAGACAGACCTCACCAGCCATTAAGCTAGGCTATATGTGACTTCTCCAACAGTACCTTCATCAACCTATCAGAGCAATTTATGGGCCCATCTACCATCTATCAGCCAATCAAAACGGTTCCCTTATTATCTATCAGCCAATCAGATCGAGGCTAGTAATTGTGGCATCTAATTAAGGTAAAACTTATATGGTCTTCATTAACAAGGGAATAAATCTGATTATCTCTTTATGTGACTCTGAGTTTAGTCTCGGCCAATCAGAATATGTCTTGTAGTCTCCGTAACTCTTTCGACCAATTAGAATATCTCTTGTGCGCTCAGTAATTCTTTCGGCCAATTAGAATATTTTGTGTTTATCAGTAGTTGTCTTTTTTGTTTGACCAATCAGATTGAGTGGTTCTCGTGTCGTCCTGGATGTCTCTTGACCAATTAGAATATTTGTTGTGACTCTCAGAAACTCTCGACCAATTAAAATGTTTGTTGTGGTTTTAGCGTGTTTTTAACTCGTATGATTGGCTAATTTATGTGTCTTGGTGGAATTTTCGACCAATGAGATGATCTATAACGTTTAAATAGTTTTCGACCAATCAGAATAACCGAAATTTATGGACTAACTAAGCATATGACCAATCAGATAACGAGGGAGAGAGTAATGACCACTCAAAACGACTTATGTGAACACAACACATGCGTCAACCAATCAGAGAAGATCTTGTGTTCCATAGTTAATTCTTGACCAATGAAAATTACCCACGCGTCGTCAGTACATTGAAGAGAGCCAATGAAAATGACTTATATTTCTCCTAAGTCCTTCTATCAGTCAAGTCAGCCATGTAAGTGTTTTTAAGTCACTACAGCAGTCCCTAACAGCTACTTTTTTTTTGGGGGGGGGGGTCGTTAAGTAACTATTTTGATAAAGAAGAGTTACTTAAGAACTGCTGAATGGAGTAATATTACTTTTGGGTGGAGGTCACAGGTAAGAGTGGGTCAGTGATTAGGAAAGTACACCTGTTGGTTGGTCAAATGGGCCCCCGAGCATAGTAGGTTTCTGTCGTAATGGGCCCCAGTGCTAATGGGTTCTAGTCTAAATGGGCCCCCAGTCATAATGGTCCTAAATTCAAATGGTTTGATTAGGTTATGGTAATTTAGGGCCTACCAGGACTAAGAACCATTAGGCTTGGGGTCCATTAGAACTGGGGTCTATTGGAACTGGGGTCTATTAGAAGTGGCGTCTATTAGAACTGGGGTCTATTAGAACTGGGGTCTATTAGAACTGGGGTCTATTGGAACTGGGGTCTATTAGAAGTGGCGTCTATTAGAGAGACAGAGAGACAGACAGAAGGATGAGAGAGAGAGAGAGAGAGAGAGAGAGAGAGAGAGAGAGAGTTGGGAAAATTGACCTTAAACACAGCATACTGTACAAGGGCCATCCTAGCCCGCCATTTTGCAACACATCAACACATGTTTATCTAAATCAGCTGTTTGTGCCCTCCATGACGTCAGGGTGATATCACATGTAAACAAATGTCAGCTGAGTGGGTTAAGTTGTCGTACTCTTGACGTCAGGGCGTAGAAGTCGTGAAAGAAGATTATAAGACTAAATTATCGTATCTATGGAGGTGAATTTTGATCCTTAGGGGATTTAACCATCAACGTACTTGAAGAATTTTTGTTGTACTCGAGGAAATATCGTACTCAAGTAAATTTCATACTCCAAGAATTATCGTACTCAAAGCATAAACATATCTTACTCAAAGGGGTTCAGTCATCGTACTCAAGGCATAAAATTTCATTCTTAAAGAGGGTAAGGCCAAACAGGTAAGAGATAATCAAGTAATCAAGCAAGCAGGTAGGTAGGCAAGCAAGCAGATGTGCTCATGACAAGCATGGTGGTCATCTGTCATACACCCGGGGCCCTGGTTGGCATGCATAGCGCCACACCTGTAATCTGGTCAACGATCTGCGGACCCCGAGTGTCTACAAGTGATGTGGTGACTCCACTTGACCACACTGTGCACTCCCCCCCCCTTCCTCTGTCTCCCCTGACCCTCCCCCCTCCCTCTGCCCCCCCCATCACTCTCTCCCTTCCCTCTCTCTCCCCCTCACCCCCTCTGCCCCTCCAGCCTCCCAGCCCCCCCCCCCCCTCACCATGTTAACTATGGCTAGTGCTTAAGAGGGTCCGGCCAGGCTTGACTGTGTAGCCTAGGAGGAATTAAGAAGCTCCTGTGAGGCTATATGTGTAGCCTAGGATGATTTAGGAGGCTTTAAGGAGGCTTCAAGGAGGGGTTAGAAAACTCCTGGAATGGTCTAGAAATTATCCAGAGGCTCTTAAGAGACTTTTTGGACGTTGTAGGAGTCTCTAGAGAGCTTTGGGATGGTTAAAGAAATTTTGGAAAGTTCTAAGAGTCTCGAGACAGCTTAAAGGAGAGTCTCAGCAGCTCTTAAGAATCCCTATAAAGCTGTATGAGTCTCTAGGAAGCTCTATTAAGGTATCATAAGACTTGACATACTCTAAAAATCTTAGTAGACTCTCCTAGGTCGTCCTCCATCAGCGAGACTAATGACTATAAGGCTGGAGTCTTAATATCGTCACACAGGTAATTCACTCTTAACGCTCTCCCTCACCTGGGTAATTAATTAATACCTTGTGAGTGTGAGACGGGGCCGTGTTCTTCCCACCTGCTGCTGCACTCTCTCTCTCTCTCTCTCTCTCTATCTATCTATCTATCTATCTATCTATCTATCTCTTAGCCTTATTCTGTATTTCCTTCGTTGTTCATCCTAGGAAATTAATGTAATGCCGAGCCTGAAAGACGATACCCTTGTTCATCCTAGAGATACAATCTGTCACTGGTAGGTCCTTGTTCATCCTAGAGAAAGAGAATTATTAGGATTTTTTTTAATTTTTATACTAGGATAGAAAAATATAATGTCCTTGTTCAGCTAAGGAAAAAAAGTGATCTTTGTTTGGCGTATAAATATCGTCCAATGTTTTTCATCCTGGGGGAAAAATGTTGATGTTCTTGTTTATCCTAAGGAACAAATTCAATGTTCATCTTGAAAACAAAATAATTGTCATTGTTTATCTAAGGAAATAAACATATATATCTTAATTCATCTTAGATACAGTTATGAAATTCTTGTACACCCTAGAAAAAAAATTCAAACCCAAAAAACGCGGGAAAAAAAAATTCTTGTTCATCCTGGGAAAGAAAAGACTTCGTGCATCCTAGTGATAAAAACAGCACGCTACTTTACGCCTGGGCGGGAGAGGGAAGCGGCGGCCATCAGAGAGACTTAACCAAGCCATCACACGCCTGTCCCCAAACAACATAATTATCCGCGGTGGCCCACCATTATTCACGGCAGTAAGGGACTAACCAGCGTATCCCTGGACCATCCTAGGAATTCCAAGGCCAATTAGGGAGGCGTACCGCAGGCCGGAGGTTGGGGTCCCTCGCTGTTTTTAAGAGCAAACTGGTTGGCCCACAAAAAACATGTTTCGGTCTATTTCTTCTGGTTAACTATATTAATGATAATAATACTAATGAAAATAATAATGACAATAATAATAATAATAATAATAATAATAATAATGACAATAATAATGATGATAATAATAATAATAATGAAAAAAAAATGAAAATAATAATAATAATAATAATAATAATAATAATAATAATAATAATAATAATAATAGGGCTCAATCTTAATGGCCCCCAGTTAAGTTAGACGAGCGCTCAACAGGACTGGGGTCCATTTCCCCTGCACCCTTCAGTCATCATGCAGCCACGCTAAACATATATAACTTAATTCAAAAGAGACTGTTAAGAATTTGGTACAGTTATTCTAAGATGATTCTAACTGGTTGAGACTGTATCTAACTGGAGGTAGGAAATCTCTATCTAACTGGAGGTATAAAACGCCATTCAACTAACTCACTTAAACAATATCACCCAGAAAAGATAAACAAAATGGCGTCAAAATCACACTGACACTATATAGTACAGAAATACTCATAGATCACTCTTGTCCGGAACCTCATGTTATTCCCGGATTTAAACACGAATAAAACACGTGTGATAAATGGTAGAGTCTCTGTGTAGTTTTGAAGCCATTTTCCTCTCTTATTGTGGTCTGTCAAATGGTTTCTCGAATCTTAAGTTACGAGGAAAATTTTTTGGACTTACGATATTTGTAATGAATTTTGTTGTTATTTAATGTAGGAAGGTAGATAGTGGATGGGAATATCCCCTCTCCCCCCTCTCTTCCCCCTCTTCCCCCCCTCCCCCCCTATGAAAAGTTAAAGGGCCTGGTGTATAAGTGGGTATAAGCTAAGGGGTGGGGGGGGGGCATTAACTCGCAGATATGGGAGAATCTATTGTTGTTTTGCAGGTTAAGTGAGTCAGATACGTTCTTAACAGCTCTCATAGTAGTTAAGGGTTTGGGATATTACCGTGGAGAGAGAGAGAGAGAGAGAGAGAGAGAGAGTGAGTATGATGTTGTAGTAAGAATTATTTTGCCTCCGTCAGTGAGTGAGTGAGTGAGAGTCGCATGGTGGTAGGTGGTGGTGGTATGTACAGGGTGTGGAGTAAGCAAGGCCCAGGGTGACAAGGTGTGGTAGAGAGAGACAGGGTGGGCGGGCGGGGTGTGAGGCCGCCGCCCAGCTAGCCACATCCCAGGTGTCCTCCCCCCCCCCCCCCCCCACACACGCAAACACACACACCAGCTCCTACAATCCACGCCTACACGCCCTACGCCCACACGCCACGCCCACACGCCACGCCCACACACCCATATACCCCAAGCTCGCATCTCCACACGCCAGGGTAGGAGACCAAAGGGAGATAATGAGAGATATGAGAGACAGTTGAGCAGATATAAGTGAATCTGTCAGTTGTTTTCTCCCCACTAGTCACTGCTATAGCCTGTCTGTCTCTCTGTCTGTCTGTCTGTCTGTCTCTTATTATTTTTCTCTGTCTTTGTCTCTCACTTTTTCTTTTTCTATAGGACTTTTACGCTTTTCTCTCTCATTTTCCTTTTTCTTTCCGTTGCAATAATATCACCTTTCTCTCTCTCTCTCTCTCTCTCTCTCTCTCTCTCTCTCTCTCTCTCTACTTATAGAACATATATTAGAAAGTATAAACACATATCATAAACAATACAAAAAAAACACAAACTAAAAACAAACAAACTTACAAACAAAATATTTTTATATAACGTAGAAAAAACTACACACAAGCAAGCACACCATACACTACACACACACACACACGCACACACACACACACACACACACACACACATGTTCTAAATAACAAGCAGACAGAAGGGACAGGTTAAGAACACATGTTTATTACACTCACATACACAATGCACACACAAGGCCAATACCAACTTACTAATTAGATAACACACACACACACACACACACACACACACACACAACACACACACACACACACAAAAAAAAGCAATCGAGTCTGGTCACTCTCTTGGTCAATTTAAGTGGTGGCTTGACTAGAATGTAAACAAACAATGATGATGTTGTACGGATTGTTTGGTTAGTGTTTGGTTGGTGTTTGGTTGGTGTTTGGTTGGTGTTTGGTTAGGTTTGGTTGGTGTTTGGTTAGGTTTGGTTGGTGTTTGGTTTGGTGTTTGGTTGGTGTTTGGTTAGGTTTGGTTGGTGTTTGGTTTGGTGTTTGGTTGGTGTTTGGTTGGTGTTTGGTGTTTGGTTGGTGTTTGGTTAGGTTTGGTTGGTGTTTGGTTAGGTTTGGTTGGTGTTTGGTTAGGTTTGGTTGGTGTTTGGTTGGTGTTTGGTTAGGTTTGGTTGGTGTTTGGTTAGGTTTGGTTGGTGTTTGGTTGGTGTTTGGTTAGGTTTGGTTGGTGTTTGGTTGGGTTTGGTTAGGTTTGGTTGGTGTTTGGTTAGGTTTGGTTGGTGTTTGGTTAGGTTTGGTTGGTGTTTGGTTGGTGTTTGGTTAGGTTTGGTTGGTGTTTGGTTAGGTTTGGTTAGGTTTGGTTGGTGTTTGGTTAGGTTTGGTTGGTGTTTGGTTAGGTTTGGTTGGTGTTTGGTTAGGTTTGGTTGGTGTTTGGTTGGTGTTTGGTTAGGTTTGGTTGGTGTTTGGTTGGTGTTTGGTTGGTGTTTGGTTGGTGTTTGGTTAGGTTTGGTTGGTGTTTGGTTGGTGTTTGGTTGGTGTTTGGTTTGGTGAGGTTAGAGTTTGGTTTATTAGTAAAATTAAACACGTAATTACCTGAGAATTCATCCATTGTGTTTTGTCTCACATTATCCAGGTATGAGTAATTAACGTAGGAACCATTGATAAACTACCTCTGTGTTGTATATGGGTTAAGTGAACACCCCAGATCTGTGTACAGCCCCCCTTCACTAGTGCGTTTACAGGAGCTCGTCAGATAAACATTCCACACAATCATTATCTTTGAGATTTATTTTAATATTGTTTTAATTGGATTCCATACTATGTTTAATACCGTCGAATGTAAATAAAGAAAGCGCTGCCACACACAACCTGACGAGCTCCTGTAAACGCACTAGTGAAGAGGGCTGTGCACAGATCTGGGGTGTTCACTTAACCTATGAACAACACAGAGGTAGTTTATCAATGGTTCCTACGCTAATTACTCATACCTGGATACTGTGAGAGAAAGTATCTAATTAGTTCTCTCAAGACAAGACACAATGGATGGATTCTCATTGGTTAGAAGAGAAATTAAGGTATATGGGCCTCTGAGAATTCAAGCCAGTGTATCGCTCACATTATAACTCGGCTAGAATGCTGACCAGGCAGGAACACGTCGCAAATTGTGAGTTTAAAATTCAAAACGAAAGGTAATTTACTGTTGGTGATGGATGTGTTACCCACGCCACCTACCCACGCCACCTTCCCACGCCATCTACCCACGCCAGCTACCCACGCCACCTTCCCACGCCACCTACCCACGCCACCTTCCCACGCCATCTACCCGCGCGCCTCTCTCTCACACACACAGTTCATTCTTGCCTTATGCCACGCTACACGCCAGCAGCCACCCGCGCCCCTCTCAACTCATTCTCGCCAAACCGCATTCTCACAGATCCGCCTGATAACAGATAAGAGAACCCATATCTAGCCCTGTAGAGTCTCAGTTGATTCTAGGCGCCATTTTTTGTTAGGTTATTCTAAAGTGGTTGAGATTAAGGATGTTCTCGTAATAGATTCTCATAAAACTGGCTCGGTGACTCTACTTATCCTATGTAGAGTCTTGGACTATTCTAGACGCCAACATGAAGACTTACGCTGGAGTCTATTCACGAAGAAATTTAATCCGTATCGTAAGTTGAGTCTCAGTATATTCTTGACGCCATTTTGTTAACCCTTGTTGGTCTTGTGGCTGTTAGACAGAAGTATGTACTCGAAGGAAAAAATGTATAGTGTTTTGAGAAAGTTTAGTTATGGTAAACAATAATATTTACCGTATGCCATCTTGGATCAGGGCAGCCAACACTTGCCAGGGGGGAACTACACGACGTAAACGACCTGAACCAACGAATAATAATAATAATAATAATAATAGTTCTGAAACTCACCCATATATAACATAAAAAATATATCAATATACAGGTTTTTTTTATCTTATGAGACAAATTATACTAATAATATAATGTACTTCTATATTTACTTCTTGGTATACGGTTTGAATTTGAATTTAAAGAGTAAGGGATAACGGTAATAGTAACGGTTTATTATCGAAATTTGAGTATTCAAATTTGAAACCTAATTAAAAATTTTAACGTGGTCATTAATCTGAATTTGAATTTTAAAGTGCATTACTCCGTCTATCTAATCCACATTCTATTCAAATTACTTTTTTATTCATTTATCATTTCACCATTTATCGGTTTGGGTGGTTGGTCAGTTCTGCTACTTTGTGTTGGCCTTTATTGCTCAGAGTTTGAATTTGAATTTGAATGCAAGCTGAGTGGCTATAACAGTAACGGATATAACGACCAAAAATATAAAAGATCAGTTGTTTAATTTTGAATTCGAATATAAACAAAGTGACTATAAACAGTAACGGATATAACGATCACATTTTTAGACCATCAACCGTCTCATTTTAAATTGAACGTAAACAGTAACGGATATAACGGCCAAAAAATTTAAAAAAATCTCAACCGTTTCAGTTTTGAATTTAAACAGAGAGACAGGAGAGCGGTATAAGAACAGCGGGCACAGCTCTCAACCTATTACCAAAACTCACGCTAGGCCAGAGCCAGTACAGCCGCCTCTCCACACGCTGATATAATGTATTCAAACAGGTATACTGGTCCTCGGGCTAGATGGGGGCTAGGGGGCTAGGATGGTGGGGGCTAGGATGAGGAGAGGGGGCTAGGGTAGGCGAGGGGAGGGGGGCTAGGATGGAGAGAGAAGGGTGTAGGATTGTGGGGGATAGGATGGGCGATGGGGGAGGGGGCTAGGATGGTGGGGGCTAGGGTGGAGAGGAGAGGGGGCTAGGATGGAGAGAGAAGGGTGTAGGATTGTGGGGGATAGGATGGGCGATGGGGGAGGGGGCTAGGATGAGGAGATTGGAGTAGGATGATGGGGGCTAGGATGAGGATAGGGGAGTTGGATGGTGGGGGCTAGGATGACGGTAAGGGCTAGGACGGTGATAAGGGCTAGGATAGTTAGGGGCTAGGACGGTAGGGGGCTAGAATGAGTATGTACAAATGGTCGGGTCATGGCAGCATCACCCATTCCAGACATTCTCAGAGTTTCGTAAATTAAAAATTTCCCTCCTAAAATGGAGACGTAACGAGGCATCTAATTGGTTGATAAGAATCGCCTCAATGTAAACAAAGATGGCCGACACAATACTGTACATCGGTGATAATTTTTTTTTTTTTTTTGAGATATTATCATTCAAGGTTGAGTTTGTTTGTCTCTCTGTCTCTTCAAACTAGGAGGATAATAAAAAAAAGAATGAATATATCGTATGAATCTGGGAGGGTTTCGAAGCCGTGATCACCTCTGCGGGGGGTTTGAGAAGCTCCCGCCGAGCCCGCCATGGGACACCCCCACCTGCCGCCACCCTCGACACCACCACACCAACCTTCCACAACATACTCTTCATTACCCAGGAAGAACAACGCTCATCACAACACCTCACCCCCCCCCCCCCATCCCTCCTCCTCTATCACAAATAACCCCTAATTACCTTATCATCATTATTATCTAGGAACTACTTAGCTAAAACGACTAATAAACGAGATTAATTGAATTTAGACAGCCATAAATGCTGTATATTTCACGATGGTTATTAATTCCAGGATGAACAACGACGATCATAACATCTATCTAAACACATACACATTATTAACTATCCTAACTTAACCACTATAAACTACATGACTAAAACAAGCATAATTATTAACCAACTAATAAATCTTAACTTGTGATAAATGCTGAAACTATAATAATTCCTAAAAAATATATATATAAATAGTTAATAAATAATGATTACGAGGGTTGCTATCGTCGTTGTTCATACTAGAAAAAAATCACTCACCCCCAAAACCTATACCCGAGGTGGAGCTGAGCCTTGGTTCTCTTCTTGTCTCTTCAATTATATTATTAATTATTTTTTTTTATTACAGTAACGTCACATAATATTCCTCATAATGTCTTGTTGTGTGAGGTCTGGGGATTATGTTAGTGATTTTTATTGAATAATTTTTATTTTTTTGCTGTAATTGAATAGCTTTTTAGTTTAATTGGGATTTTTGTTTTCTTATTGAATAGATGTATTTGCATTTTGTATTGTTATTAAGCAGATCTAGTTTTATATATTAAGCAGAAGTTTTCGTATTTTAGAACCTTATTAAGCAGATGTTTTCGTATTTTAGAACCATAGTACAATTTTTGCTCCGCCATAATTTTTTTGTCGTAACTTAAGAGAGTGAATTGGATGCATTCTCGTATCTCTAGAGTTAAGGGAAATAATTATCACTATAGACAGGCAGACAGACAGGCAGGCAGACAGGCAGACAGACAGGCAGACAGACAGACAGACAGGCAGGCAGACAGGCAGACAGACAGGCAGACAGACAGACAGACAGGCAGGCAGGCAGACAGGCAGGCAGACAGGCAGACAGACAGACAGCGTCGTCTAAATAATATAATGGTCACTTCATTTAGTGTTTTTTAATTATTTGTCGCCAGAATTTATGACCAATTTGTTAAGGTATCCAGCAAGGCTTTATCTGATGTCTCTGTAACCTAACCTAACCTAACCAACCGAACACCCACCGAACACCCACCCACCGAACACCCACCCACCGAACACACACCCACCGAACACACACACACCCACCGAACACCCACCCACCGAACACCCACCACACACCCACCGAACACCCACCACACACCCACCCTCCACCTTTACTACACCCGCTGATTGAATATCTCCCACTACATTAACCCACCTGTACCTCACCCATACCGAAACCGACCTTACGTCTCCTTGTCTTAAGTTCGAAAATACTCCCCCTCCGAACGTTCGAAATGGTGGCGCCCTTATTGCCTCGCCTCCCGCACTGTCATCTCTCCACCCCGCGGGGAAGAAGGAGGAGGAGGGGGGGTGGGGGAGGGGCGGGGGAGGGGTGGGGAAGGGGTGGGGAGGGGTGGGGGGGAGGAGTTTGGGGATATCTTTATAACTAGGCACCCACACGAATGTAATTAACTTAGGTGATAAGGGTGGAAATTGGCTACACCCGGACAGGTATTTTCGACCTTATGACTTACCTGTAATTGGAGGGAACTGTTAGACTTGGTGATTAATGACAAATGACTTGTTTCTTTTTTGTTGTTGTTTTTTGTTCTTGTTCTTCATTTTGTTCTTGTTGTTCTTCTTGTACTTGTTCTTCATCTTGTTCTTGTTGTTCTTCTTGTTCTTCATCTTCCTGTTCTTGTTCTTCGTGTTCTTGTTCGTCTTCCTTCCTCGTAGCTATAGTTGTGAAGTGTAGTGTGTGGGTATGGGTATGGGTGTGGGTGTGTATGGTGGAGTGGGTACGATGGGTGGATGTGGTTATAGTGTGAGGTGGGTGGTATAGTGTGGGGTGACTGTGAGGTGGATGGGCTCTGTGTGTGGAGTGGGTGTACTGTGTGGATGTGTGTGGATATCATAGTACTCCAAAATCCTCAAATTGAATGGCTGATTGATGGTGTAATTAGTGATTGATGCAGCTGGTGATTGATGTACCTGGTGATTGGTGTACTTGGTGATTGATGTACCTGGTGATTGATGCACCTGTTGATTGATGTACCTGTTGATTGATACACCTGTTGATTGATGTACCTGGTGATTGATACATCTGGTGATTGATATACCTGTTGATTGATGCACCTGGTGATTGATGTACCTGTTGATTGATGCACCTGTTGATTGATGCACATGGTGATTGATGCACCTGGTGATTGATGCACCTGTTGATTGGTGCACCTGGTGATTGATGCACCTGTTGATTGATGTACCTGTTGATTGATGTACCTGTTGATTGATACACCTGTTGATTGATGTACCTGGTGATTGATGCACCTGGTGATTGATGCAGCTGGTGATTGATGCACCTGTTGATTGATGTTTCTGGTGATTGATGTATCTGTGCCCACAATCACCTCTTAATCAGCTGGGCGAATACATTACTTAATCAAAGGCATATCCACTGTCAGCGGCGTCATGATTGGTAATTGAATGGCCAATCAGCGAGTTTGTTTGTGTTAGCTTGACCCATCAACGTGCGTGTGTGTGTGTATATGTGTGTGTGTGTGTGTGTGTGTGTGTGTGTGTGTGTCTGATATTTATAATTACTTAGCAATTGTCAAATCTTCTTCTTCTTCTTCTTCACTTATTTTCTGTTACCCCCTCCCCTTTCCCTACATCCCCCCTCCCTCCCCTTCCATCCCCTCCTTCCCCTTCCCGCCCTCCTCCCCTTCCCCCCTCCTCCCCTTCCCCTTCCCTCCTCCCCTTCCCCCCTCCTCCCCTTCCCCTTCCCTCCCTCCCCCTCCCTTTGTTATCTTCCCTGAGGTCGCTAGCCGTTATCAACATTGTCGCTATCACTGTCGTCTACACAATCCTCTGTTTAATCACTGTGCACCATGAGAATGCTTTGATAAACCTCTTCATTTGTTGAGTGCACCTGTAGTATGTTGAGTGCATCTGTACTATGTTGAGTGCACCTGTAGTATGTTGAGTGCATCTGTGCTATGTTTAGTGCATCTGTGCTATGTTGAGTGCATCTGTACTATGTTGAGTGCACCTGTTGTATGTTGAGTGCACGTGTGCTTGTAACTGCTCGGTACACTTATACACCTGCTGAACATCTGTGAGTAACTGTACTTAACAACTGCTTACTGTACATGTTTTAGCAGATGTTGAGTTCGTGTGTACTTGACAGCTGTTGAGTACATATGTATACATAACACCTGTGAGTGCATCTTTCCTAAACAGGTGTAAATGTGCGCTACTTAACACCCGTTCAGTACAGATGTTCAGTACACTCTTACTTAACTGGTGTTCAGTATAATTTAGTGAACATATATTGAGTACATTTGACTTGACAGGTGTGCAGTATACTTTACGTGACAGTTGTGCAGTATACTTTGAAACAGCAGCTGTTCAATTATTTCTTTAGTTTACACCTGTTCAATGCAGTTTACTTCACAGGTGTTAAGTACACTTCCATTAACATGTGCTGAATACACTTTATGAAACAGATGTTCAGTTTATTTCACTTAACAAATGTTTAGTATTGTTGTATTTACCAGATGTTGAGTACACTTTTACCTAACATGTTGAGTACAATTCCACTAACTAGTTTTGAGTACACTTAAGTCTCTCTCTCTCTCTCTCTCTCTCTCTCTCACACCACCTCCTCCTGCCTACACGTCTCCTACCTTCCTTTCTTCCTTCCCTTCAATATCCCTCCTTCCTTTCCTCCTTCTCCCTCCTTGGTCTACCCACACCCTCCCTTCCTTTCCTCCTCCTCCTCACACCCCCTCCTTCCTTGCTACACCCCTCCCTCACCCCTGGCTGGTCTAGTTAGCTGTGTTTGACAAAGCTAAGAGCTAGGGTTCTGGCTTCCGCTCCGCTGCCCAAACACACTGGCCAACATTTAAACATTCGTAGTCTTTGTGTGGTGTTCAATGGCTCGGAAATATATGTAAGTTGTTGTTACCACTGGCCCTCTGTTCGCCTCTCTATAGCGGACCTGTGACCTCTGTATAACGGACCTGTGACCTCTCTATATAGCGGATCTTGGATGTCTGTATGTAGTGTAGTGAGGAGAGAGAGAGAGAGAGAGAGAGAGAGAGAGAGAGAGAGGCTTGAATGTGCAACGGAGGAAGGTTTTCAGAACACACACACACACACACACACCCACACATACACAGTTTTATGCAGATATACACACACGTACACACACACACAGCCATATACATACACAAATATATACATGACTATATACATTCACAGGTACTTTCCCATCAATTACCTTTCCTTCCCATCACCCCTCCACCTATCCCATCACCCCTCCACCCTTCCCATCACCCCTCCACCTATCCCATCACCCCTCCACCCTTCCCATCACCCCTCCACCCTTCCCATCACCCCTCCACCCTTCCTATCACCCCTCCACCCTTCCTATCACCCCTCCACCTATCCCATCACCCCTCCACCCTTCCCATCACCCCTCCACCCTTCCCATCACCCCCACCCACCCATCCCATCACCCTTCCCATCCGTCACAGCGTCCAACCTCATCAACATGGTGACCACAACACGAGCCGTCATCCTCCCAGTGAATGTAAATCACCTGGTCGATAAATGGTCAAATGGATCCCCTTAATTTTAATAGGTTGACCTCTCCTAGAACCCTTTAAAAAGATTGGGCCATTAGGGTTGTTAGGTCTAATGGGTTCTAATGGTGGTGTCTTGGTGTTAGTTTTTAATGGGTGGTGCTAATGGTGCTGCCTTGGTGTTAGATATAATGGTCTCTGTTATAAATTGGTCCAAACTTAACCATTAGAATTGGAACTAATTTCTAATGGGTCATTAGCCTAACTGTACTAAACTATTCTAATTCTAATGGGCCTCTGTTCTAATGGTTAGATTTGGTTAGGTTAAGTTAGGTTAGATTAGGTGGTGTTAGTGGTATGTGGTGGTGTTATTGGTATGTGGTGGTGTTAGTAGTATGTGGTGGTGTTAGTGGTATGTGGTGGTGTTAGTGGTATGTGGTGGTGTTAGTGGTATGTGGTGGTGTTAGTAGTATGTGGTGGTGTTAGTGGTATGTGGTGGTGTTAGTGGTATGTGGTGGTGTTAGTGGTATGTGGTGGTGTTTGAGGTGTGTGGTGGTGTTAGAGGTGTGTGGTGGTGTTAGTGTTATGTGGTGGTGTTAGAGTTATGTGGTGGTGTTAGAGGTGTGTGGTGGTGTTAGTGGTATGTGGTGGTGTTAGTGGTATGTGGTGGTGTTAGTAGTATGTGGTGGTGTTAGTGGTATGTGGTGGTGTTAGTGGTATGTGGTGGTGTTAGAGGTATGTGGTGTTAGTGGTATGTGGTGGTGTTAGTGGTATGTGGTGGTGTTAGAGGTATGTGGTGGTGTTAGTGGTATGTGGTGGTGTTAGTGGTATGTGGTGGTGTTAGGGGTATGTGGTGGTGTTAGTAGTATGTGGTGGTGTTAGTGGTATGTGGTGGTGTTAGTAGTATGTGGTGGTGTTAGAGGTATGTGGTGGTGTTAGTGGTATGTGGTGGTGTTAGTGGTATGTGGTGGTGTTAGTGGTATGTGGTGGTGTTAGTGGTATGTGGTGGTGTTAGAGGTATGTGGTGGTGTTAGTGGTATGTGGTGGTGTTAGAGGTATGTGGTGGTGTTAGTGGTATGTGGTGGTGTTAGAGGTATGTGGTGGTGTTAGTGGTATGTGGTGGTGTTAGTGGTATGTGGTGGTGTTAATGGTATGTGGTGGTGTTAGTGGTATGTGGTGGTGGTGAGAGAAAGAATACATTGCCTGGTGGTTGTAATCACAACTACTACTACCACTATCACCAGCCACCCACTACTACCACCCACCACTCCCACCAACCACCCACCACTACCACCCACCACTCCCACCCACTACTACCACCCACCTCTATCACCAACCACCCACTACTACCACCCACCACTCCCACCCACCACTACCACCCACTACTGCCACCCACCTCTATCACCAACCACCCACTACTACTACCCACCTCTATCACCAACCACCCACTACTACCACCCACCACTACCACCCACTACTGCCACCCACCACTCCCACCCACCACCCACCACTACCACCAACCACCTTATCAGTACAGTGCCTGACGGTGGTCGCCCCCACACGTGGTAATGTAAGGTATAGGTAGGTGGTAGGCAGGTAGTCGGTGTGGTCGGGAAGTGAGTACCAGTGTCAGGTATTTCCGGCGGGGACCTGTGACCTGGAGCTTATCTACCGCGATCATCACTCAGGTTATGAATCCATCTTGGACAGGTCCGGTCGGCTCCGGGAGAGGATATGACTACCACCACCACCACTACCACCACCTTCAGATATACGTATGTTATATTTCTCTTCCTCCTCTTGGGTCGTAATTGACGTGTCTGCCATTATTCTCCTCTTAAAACTTGAGTATCTCCTCCGGGGATGATAACCTCTTGGAAATAAGGTATAATAAAACTAGCATACGCTTCGTTAATTTCTTTGTTTGTGATGCAATGAGTAAAACCAACGCGGGTTTGAGGCCTGTCAGCGGGGTCCTGGGAGGCGGGTGGTGGGCGGAGCTAACTGATGGGGCGTCTACTTTATGGTTCACGCCGACCAATAGCCGACTAGGGGCCGACCGCGCCTACAGTTTTCACCCGACGTAAAGTTCGCTATTAGTTCCTAACCGTAATTGATTAGAAATGCTTGTTCAGAGGCTGTTTTAATGTTATGATACATCGCCTTAGTGTGTCTAATGCGAAAAAAAAAAAGTAGGTGTTATCGCTTATTACCACGCTGGGGGAGAGAGAGAGCGAGTCCCCAGTGCAGGAGGATCATTTTAGCGACATGGCGGGAGATTCCAGAAGGTGACAACGATTATAAAGATGTCACCTTTTGGCGGGAAGCATCTCACCTCATTACCAGCGATAGTCTTGGCCTCTGTTGACTAATTTAACCTCGCCCGTAGAGTGAGTTTCCCCGTTCCGTGTGTGAGTTCCTTGGAGGTCACAAGTGAGAGGAAGTATAACAGCTTGTGTCCGACGGTACCAAAGAGACGTTGTTTGGAAGCGGTGTTAATGGTATTCCTCGCACATACTATCTCACCCCCCGAAAACTTTTAGGTTTGGCCCAGGCACCAAGCGCGTGTGTGTGTCTGTGATGCTTGTGGTGGTGGTGTTGAGCTGCCAGTTATTTTATGAGGGTAATTCAGATAACAGGAATAACAGACCAATTGGTAATCGAAAGAATATGTAGAACCAAGTCGTTGAGAGAGGGATTATTTGAGGAGACACACGGACACACATGGCTGGGTAAAGGGGAGGGGGAGGGGGGAGCAGCCGTCGCGTTTGCCACCCTGTAAATCGGCAACATCACATTGAAGGGTGGTTGAGATACGGTCTCCGATTGGTCAACATTAGCATGAATGGGCTATTGTAATTGGCGGATTTTGGTGTCCTCTCCCCTACCCCCCCCTCCCCTCCTCCTCCCCTCTACTAATGACAATGGAAGCGGTCCAAATACGCGACAGAATAGACTTTATCTAACTACCCCGACACCAGGGGAACCGAACCAATCAAAACAGGGCTCTGCCAATGGTCCTTTGTCAGCAATAATGTGCGAAAATAAATCCCCACTAAAGAATTCGCCGCGCTGAGGGTGTAATAGGGGGGGGGGGGGAGAGGAGGAGGTTGAGGTGAGGGAAGAGTTGGGGGGAGGTGGGGTAGGCGATGCTGTGGCTCTGCCCTCCGCTATACCATTGCTCTTCTATTTCTATATCGCTGCCTTAGAAGTTATTAAGAGGCAGTGAAGCGATCGGTCGACAACAATAGCTCATATTGGCTATTTTTCCCGCCAGCTGGGCTATTTCGCGGCGGTATTTCGCGGGAAGAAGTTTTGCGTTGTGGGTGTGTGAGTGTGAGTGTGTGTGTGTGTGTGTGAGTGTGCGTGTGTGTGGTTAAAGTCAGATACTGTGTCTATTCACTACAGCTAGTGTGTTAAGTAGAGTGTATTATATAAGAGCGGCGCGCTGGGATACAAACACCTTTCTCGGGATATATAAAGTGAGATTTAATATAGAATTAAGTAAAACGTCTTTATATAGTGATTATTTATATGTGTTGTGTTGTGTTGTGTTTACGTTGAACTACAGAGGAATATTGTCATCATTTAACGCTTCAGTGACTTACTCTCTACTGGGACGAACACGGTAAGTGGATAGTTGGATATTGTGGATAATTGTTGTGTTGAGAGTGTTAATATACTTATCCTTGGTGGTGTGGGTAGTTATTGTGGATAGTTTGAATTGTTAATGTGGATAGGATGGATGGTTATAAAGGAATAGTGGGTGTGAATAGGTGTTAGCCTGAGTGGATAGTGTGTGTGTGTGTGTGGATAGTATATAAAGTGTGGATATATATCGTATAAAGTGGATTGTTTTTGGTGATGGTTTATCGCTTTACTGGTTAGGTGGATAGTTGAATATTGGATAGTTATTTCATCAGTGGATAGTAAATGCGGATAACTAAACGTACGCGGATAGTTACTGCTACGTGGATATTTATTTCGTCTACTGGATATTGAATTGGATAGTCGACAAGTGGATGTGGATAGGTATTTTTGTTGAGTAGAGAGCATGTGGGTAGTTACTATTTGAAGTAGACAATATGTGGATAATACGTTGTAATAATTTCAAAGGAATAATATATGTGGATAGTTATCAAGTGGATAGTAAATGTATAGTTATTGTAGCAAGTGGATTTAGTGTGGAGATAGCCAGTGTGGATAGCATTATAACGAGTGACTAATGAATGTAGATAATTTTGCGGATAGTTATATTTTAAGTAGTTAGGTTAGGTACGTGTATGTATATTAACTGGATCAAATGGGTAGTGGATAGTGAGTGTGGATAGTTTATTTTTCATTTCGATAATATATTCACGAAATATTTACAATATGAACGATTGCCATAGTGTGAGTGTTTACAATATGGGTAAATTGCCATAGTATTTATTAGGAGTCTTATGTATAGTTGCCATAATTTTTAGTGGTTATATAATATGAATGATTGCCATCGTTTTAATATAGTGATAATAGAGACAGTTACCATAGTAAGTATAATATAAATGGTTGCCATATTAATTATAACACAAATAATTGACATATTAATTATTATTTGGATTATTGCCATATCAATAATCATATTATGAATGGTTGCCATACTCTTTATAATATGGTAAATTGCCATAATATTATTCCTGTTATAACACAGTTGGTTGCCATTATGCTAGTTGATAATTATACCGTATTTAGTTGCCATTTAATACGATAACTACGTAACTATAAATGAGTGGAAACGTTGTCAGTAATGCTGCCAGTATAATTTTTCGGTGGTGTTGTCAGTATTGTGTGGTGTCAGTATAATTCTGCGGTGGTGTTGTTGTCAGTATAATTCTGCGGTGGTGTTGTTGTTGTCAGTATAATTCTGCGGTGTTGTTGTTGTCAGTATAAGTCTGCGGTGGTGTTGTCAGTATAATTCTGCGGTGGTGTTGTTGTCAGTATAATTCTGCGGTGTTGTTGCTGTCAGTATAATTCCGCGGTGGTGTTGTCAGTATAATTCCTCGGTGTTATCAGTATAATTCCGCGGTGGTGTTGTCAGTATAATTCCGCGGTGGTGTTGTCAGTATAATTCCGCGGTGGTGTTATCAGTATAATTCCGCGGTGGTGTTGTCAGTATTCTCTCGTTATATCGCCATTTAAAATAATCTAAAACAGTATTAATTTGAAAGTATATACAGTATATGCTTCTGAACGTCAGTATATTCACACCAATTCTACAGATCTCAACATAATTCTATAACCCACCTAATCATGTAGCTAATTATTATCGATGTTTTAGCTAATTAATCCTTTTACTGCCTAATCTATAAGCTATCATACATTATTATACACTAGATGATAAATTGATAAATGATAAAATGTAATTGTTTATTTACTTAGACAACAAGTTCGTAAAATTGGTAGTATGTCTAATGGGAAAAAAATTGGGTGTTTTTTTGTTTGGCTTTCTTAAGTAATGTTTGTAAATTTATCTTACTTGTTTTAATTGGATTCATAAACTTGGTTATTTTTTTTTTTATTTGTTTGGCTGTATTCATCGATTTGTTTATTGTATTCAGCCAAGGTCTTTATGTAATACGGTGCTTAAACAACTAATCAAGGTCTTTGTTAATACGCACAGACAGACAAACAGACAGCTACACACACACACACACACACACACAGTTCCAACGGTATAGCTTATATGAATTTCAGCTCCTCAAAAATTATGAACTTTTTCAATATTAATTTTTTTGCGACACATTTTCCACTTGAATAACGTATCGTGTATATTTTAGTGTGTGTGTATAGTTGAGTGTGTATATCTTGTGAGAGTTTGAATTTATATACTGTTGTTAGATTAAGTATTGTCTATATGTTGAGGTAATATTTTTGGCTCGATTAATGTGTATTTTAGAATATTATCATCGTGGTATTGGTGTATATGTATGTACAGTATGTATATATGTATGTGTGTATGTGTGTGTGTGTAAGTAAGTAAGTAAGTACAGTATGTGTGTTAGTCCTCATTCACCAGGTAATAAGACTGCTTACCTGAGTCTGATTATAACATTATCATACAGGTGTAGTTGGGTAATTAAAGGTAATATATCATAAACCATAAATAAAACATAAATAAATCAGAGATAAACCAGAAATAATCGGGTTTAATCATCAGTCGATTTTTTTAATTCTAGTTTTATTCATTGTAAAACTTATAATATATTGATTTATTGTAGTAGTTTATACAATGTTGGCTATAATTCTCAACTTATGGGGATTTACCTGTATATTTAATTTTCAAGTGGATGTTTTTTTTATTCTCGTGTGTGATAATGGTAAAGGAATTTATTCAGAGTTATTGAAGATACCTAAAATAATAATAATATTAATAATAGTAATAACAGTAATAATAATAACAATAATAATAATAATAATAATACCGATAATAATAATAATATGTGGCTACTAAACTGATATAATGACTGGCTGATAACTTAATAATAACTATGTAGTAATTAGTGATATTTGCCTGTTAGCTGACTGTTAGCATGTTGATATAGTTGTTGACTTTTGATTGGCTAATGATCTGTGACGTAATTTACAACCTACTATTGATTGGCTGATGTTTCGTGCTTAATTTGTGACGTCAGCGATATCTTTCTCTTGATTGGATAATGATTGACTTTTAACTTATGACATCACCGATATCTTTCACTTGATTGGCTAATGATTGACTTTTAACCTGTTGATGATAAATTGATGATTGACGAGTGGTTGATGACAGACTGCCACGCGCCCCACACACACACAGACACACACACTCACACACACACACACACACACACACGGTCGGGGGTCGTCTGACTGGTGTAGGACGAAAACTGAAGTCAGGTTGATAATTTTATTTCCTGCAAAAGAAAAATAAAAGAAAAAAGGAAAATAAGAAAAATAGGAGGAGAAAATTAATGCACAGATGAGCAAATTAATAGAATGAGGAGGAAATTAATGCACGGAGTAAAATAATGCATAGCGGAGTAAATTAATGCACAGAGCAACAACAACGCCTGTACTTAGTGTCGGCTTCTCCACGCTACTGAGACAACTGGTAAATATGGCTTCTGTTGTTGATATTTTACAAGAACTGAAAAATGGTGGGGGAGGTGGGGAGGTTGGGGGTGAGAGTGGGAGTGGAGGGGGGATGTAGGAGTGGGAGGAGAAGGGAAGGGGAGTGGAGTGGGGTGGGAGAGGGAGTAGGAAGAGGAGTACCATGTGGGGAAAATATTAATACTATTTCTCAGTTCACAACACACTATGCGGGGTTCAGAATAACACGGTGTAGATTATTATTGACCTGTTAGTTTATATACTAGGGGGTTAAGGCAGGTGGTAAATGAGGTGGCTGATATTAACCAATGGCTTTTGTTAACTAACCTTTAGGTGTTAACAAAAGATCAATTCATAGCCAGAAGGAAAAATAATATTGGGATCACGTGAAGATTATACACCCCAGCTTAGTTTATCTGATGATTATACACCCCAGCTTAGTTCACGTGAAGATTATATACCCCAGCTTAGTTTATCTGATGATTATACACCCCAGCTTAGTTTACCTGATGATTATACACCCCAGCTTAGTTCACCTATCAATTAAACACCCCAGCTAAGTCCACCTACCAATTAAAACATCCCAGCTTAGTTCACCTATTAATTAAACACCTGTAATTTAAGCTGCATATTCATCTTACCTGGAAACACCAAGTAACAACGATCGACTTCCCAAACAACAATAATTAACACAGTAAAAGATAAAAAGTGTAGAGTTATGTTGACTCTTGCATCAGTATACGCCAGAGGTGTTTGTTGAGTTCAAAATTGATTGCGTGTGAAGCAATCGTACAGGTGTGTCAGTGCGTGTGAGGCGTGAGATGTGTGTGAGTTTTGTGTGTGTGTGTGAGATGTGTGTGTGTGTGGGGGGGGGGGGTGATGTGCGTGAGATGTGTGTGAGTTTTGTGTGTGTGTGTGAGATGTGTGTGTGGAGGGGGGTGATGTGCGTGTGAGGTGTGTGTGTGTGTGTGAGATGTGTGTGTGGAGGGGGGTGATGTGCGTGTGAGGTGTGTGTGTGTGTGTGTGTGTGTGTGGAGAGGGTAACCTGTGTTCATAGATGTTCTATGTGATAAACCTAACCTAACCTAACCTGACCTAACCTAACCTAACCTAACCTAGCCTGTGTATACTTGCCTTCATAATTTACCATAAACATTAATGCGTTAATTACTTGAGTTCTTCTAATTACGGGTAGAGGAGAGTCGCGTGCCATACAGGTATTAGTACAGGTTAATTACCACTTTTCCTGGGTTAATATCTTAGGAATGACTCACCTTAAGTGTTAAATTGTTTGTTTTTATTGATTAAACTTGTGTATAATTTGTTTTTTTGTGTTTATTTATGTATAGTGTGTGTGTGTGTGTGGTTGTTTAGACTAGAAGAATGATGAATATTGAGAGAGAGAGAGAGAGAGAGAGAGAGAGAAAAAGAGAGAGAGAGAGAGAGAGAGAGAGCACCTGGATGGATGTATATATATATATGTATAACTTTGAACACCTGGACTACACTATATCACCTACACCTACACCCACACCCACACCTTGCTTACCGATGCATAGAGCGTGTAGGGTACTCTGAGGTAGATGGTGTACGGATAAGAAATATCAAACACCTTGGCTGTAGTGATCATGGTACAAATGGGTACACTTTAATAGGCAGGTTATATTATATAGTGTTATTGGCCTGAGAGTGTACAAGTGGTGTGTATATTACGAATGATTGTACGCTGGTATACCCTCCTTCCTCCCTCCCCCCTTCCCTTCCCCTCCCCTTCCCTTCCCCTCCCTTCCCTTCCCTTCCCTTCCCCTCCCCTCCCCTCCCCTCTCCTCCCTTCCCCTCTCTCTCTCTCTCTCTCTCTCGCTTCTATTTCGTCTCCAGGTCCAATGGGAAGCTTTACTGATGGGTGGGTGTGGATGGGTGGATGTGGGTGGGTGGGTGTGGGTGGGTGGGGGTACGTAGTGGTTATTCTGTGTGTTTGTCACGTTGGTACCCGCCTGCTTGCTCGTCCGGGTGATATCTGGGGGTACACCTTTTGAGCCCTGAAGCTAAAATTCGATTATAAAACAGTTTTCCTTTATTCATATTGTTACACCTGTCCTCCACCCTCCTCTAATTAGCTGTCTACAGGTATCGCGGGAAATGGCGACCTTTGTATATTGATTAAACAAAAAAAAAAAAACTAGTTCTTGTTATAATTAAAGTATTCTAAGAGTCCTATTGGCTGAAATAACCTTACCCCATATTACATTACATTACCTACCTGTCTGTTGGCCCAGGTAAATGTAATTAGTGAGAATACCTGTAGAATATGTGTCTAAACTCGTACTAGAATGACCACAGCATGAGTTTGTGTTAGTTATGCTCGACTCGTAAAGTACTGTATTGAAGTAAAGATGTTTAGTCTATATCAGTGGATTGAAAATATTATTACACTTTTTATTTCTTTCGTTTATTTCAATGAATTTTTTTTCGGTGGAATTAAGAATCATGATAAATATTACTGAAATTAAAAAAAAATTCTCACGTTAAAATTTAATACCATCGATTTATTATTATTATTATTATTATTATTAGTAGTAGTAGTAGTAGTAGTAGTAGTATTTTTATTTTTATTATTATTATTATTGTTGTTGTTGTTGTTGTTACATAGAACCGTTCATTTCAGTTTTGTTTTTCGAGTAATTCCAAATGGTACTTAATGCCTGAAAAAAATAATAGATGTTTGACAAAAATATTTAATTATTATTTCATATTAAAAATTTACCGAAATATTAATAATTAAATCTTTGTTTATTGGTATTAAAATTTATTCCTATTATAAAATATTGGGATCACAGTGACTCATATATATATATAACGTATATTTATTTTTACCAATTTACGATCCATAATTATCGTCAGCCGCGGTTGGTTAGGTTAGGTTAGGTTGGGTTAGGTTAGGTTGGGTTAGGTTAGGTTAGCAGCTGGTGGCCGGGTCCTCACTGGTGTTGGGGCGAAGACGTGTGAAAATAATGTATAAATTCATTAATGTAGAAGATAATTAATAGTAAGGCGATAAATAAGGACGTGGTCGATGCTTATGAGATGGTATAAAGTGTGTTTATATCAGGTAATGTTGGAAATGTTTTGAGTAGGCAGTCATTTTCGGGGTGTTTGTGTGTGTGTGTGTTTGTGTGTTTGTATGTATGTATGTATGTATGTAAAAGAAATAAATATTCTCAGTAGCCGAAATATCTTGACAACAAAACAGGAAGAAAATATCTAACTCACAACGACACAATTAATCAACATATTTCAACCAAGATAATTTTAAACATTATCTCAGACTAACAAAAAAAAAATATTGATTAAGAAAAAAAAAATCATATATACAGCTACAAATTCCGTACACTATACATGACAATAAATAATACACATATATGTATTAATTTATGTATCTCTGTATTGATGTATATACTCTATTTCAGTTTAGATACATTATCATTAGTATTGTCGTAAATTAAATGGTGTATCATGACTTTAATTTATTACGCTGTATATTATTATCTGTTGTTTAAACGGCCTCACTAACTACTGACAGCTTGTTTATGTGCTGCTGTAGAGGAGGAGGCTATTGAGTGCTTCTTACTGCCTCTGGTAACTGAAGTGCTTGAAATAATAGAATAATAATAATAGATTAAGAGTATGTATTTTTTTTCACATTTGTTTTATCATATTAATATAGTTTGGTTATAGTTGGTTATAGTTTGGTTATACTTGGTTATGTTGGTTATATCTTGCTGGTGTTAATAGTCAATGTAATAGTATTATCCTCAACTACTGTCAAAACTAGCCCCTTAATAGGACTATTAGCTCGTCATAGCCTAATAAAGTGACCTTCCACCACCATATTCTGAGGAGGAGAAGGAGGAGGTAGTCCCACAGAACCTAACCTAACCTAACCTAACCAGCTAGCGTCTTGAAGGCACCAGCGGCAGACAGATGGCCACCTCAAACCTCCTCCTCCTTCTTCTTCTTCAACTCTTAGCATTCACTCATTCATTTCCTTCTTTCATTCATTCATAATCTAAGCCATTGACGTCTTCCTGCCTCACGGAACACACAAGTAGGGGTATCGCTTACAGATCCCAACTGATTCTTAATTGTTCTGTTGTCTTTCCAGCAGAAGCCTTCCAGTTTAGTCTTCCTCTCTTCTCCCTTTGTCGATTCCAAGACTTCACGAGAGATCTTCCTTTTTTTGTCTACCTCTCTCCTTCCCCCCTTCCCCCCCCCCCCCCCTCTTTTGGCCAGTTAATCTTGAGTGGCCCTCGAGGTCTGGGCCAATTATAGGAACATCCCACTCACGTCCTCGGGCGCCTTGGGGGTGTCGTAATAGGAAATAGGATATAATAATAGGCAATAATAGGGGCGTCCCGCTGGTCCATTGACGGTGTTTTTCTTCTCCGACTGACCAGTGATTTGATCTTGGAAATCTCTCTCTCTCTCTCTCTCTTGAATTATCCCGCCACCACCACCACCATCACCGCTATCACCATCACCGCTACTACCACCATCACCGCTACCACCATCAACGCTACCACCATCAACGCTACCACCATCAACGCTACCACCATCATCACCGCTACCACCATCATCACCGCTACCACCATCATCGCTACCACCATCATCACCGCTACCACCACCATCACCGCTACCACCACCATCACTACTGCCGCTGTCACCACATTCGCCACCACTGCCCCAACCACAATCACCACTACCATTGCTTCTCTGCCACCACCGTCACCACTATACCATTGCCTCCGTTACCATCGTCATCACCGCCGCTCCTTACTGGTGGATGGATGTGGTTACTAGAGCCAGAGTACTTGGTGTAAGCATTCAGGGATTGGGGTAGATTGTCAGGGGAAGGATTCTCAGGGGAAGCAAGAAGAAGGTGCAGGAAGGAAGAAGATTGGATAAGAGGTAAATGTTACTTCAGGGGGGTGAATAAGGGTTTAAGGGTGTCTTAAAAGGGTGAATAAGGGGCAAAGGATAATTTAAGGGATAGACAATATTTTAAGGATGTCTCAGACGGTGACCAAGAGGCAAAGGGTGTCTCAAAGGGTTAAACAAGGGGCCAAGTGTGTCTCAAAGGGTGGTCAAGGGGTAAGGGGGTATATCAGGGGGTGGACAATGGCTTAAGGATATCTCAAGATGTGTGTGTGTGTGTGTGAGGCAGGATGGCAGGTACCCAGGAGTCTCTCAGGACATCTCAATCAAACACTATAGGACTGCGTCTCTCCTCGTAAACCAATCACCATTTGACATCTTCCCACGACCCACCAGTGACGTGTGTGTGTGTGTGTGTGTGAGGCGAATATAATAATAATAATAATAATAATAATAATAGAGGTAGGTGAAGTAATAAGTAAATAATAGAATAAACAATCTTTAGTTACTACGTCTTACCTCTCTCTCTCTCTCTCTCTCTCTCTCTCTCTCTCTCTCTCTCTCTCTCTCTCTCTCTCTCTCTTTGTCTCATTCTTTATTCCTGTCTCTTGTTTGACTGAGTGACTGTGTGGTTGGTTGATTGTTTGACTGAGTGACTGTTTGGTTGGATAACTAACTGACTGACTGAATGACTAACTGACTAACTAACTGACTGACTGACTGACAGACACTGAGAGGTCTGGGGGTAGGGAAGTGTCAGCTGAATCCCACCCCCCCCCCCCCCAACACTAGGGCTGACATGTGTTTGGATTAGTATTTAATAATCCGGAACAGCCAATAAATCTGCTATTGTGTCATTGTACCTTCCCTGCCCTCCTCCTTCCCCTCCTCTCCTGCCCCCTCCTCTCCTGCCGATCTCCTGCCCTTCTCTTTGCCCCTGTTGCCCCCATTTCTACCCTTCCCTGCCTTTTTTTTTTTGCCCTTCCCTGCCCTTCCTGCCCCCACCTGCCCTCTCTCTTTACTCCTTGCCCCTGTTGCTTACCCCCCCTGCTCCTCCCTACCTCTCCCTGCCCTTCGCTTCCCCTGCTTGCCCCTTCCTTGGCCTTATTGCACCTCCCTATCCCCCTTGCCCCGAACAACCTCTCCTGGGGGGATTTAGGGAAGGAAGGAAGGAAGGAGGGAGAAATAGAGGAATGTAGGGACGGAAAAGGAGGGAAAATGGAGGAATGTAAGGAGGGAGGGAGGGAAGGACGGAAGTGTGTTTGCGTCACAATCCCCCTCCCTCTCCTCCCCCCCATCTGCCCCCCTTCCTTCCCCCTCCCCCCCCTCCTTGGTGACAGTTATGGTGACCGTGAAGGTTTATGTGTACAAATATCACTAGTTTGTTCAGCTATGGTCGTTACCTTGTTAATGGGGCCGATTCCTTCCTTGTTGGGGGGTTCGGGGGGGGGGGGGGGAGAGTGAACATTTATATTCCTTAGTGTATTTTTCATTTTGAGGGGGGAGGGAGGGAGGGAGGGGGAAGGAAGGAGGGAGGGAAGGAAGGAGGGAAGGAGTGGGGGAAGAGGGAGGGAGGGAGGGAGGGGGGAAGGAAGGAAGGAGGGAGGGAGGGAAGGAAGGAGGGAGGGAGGGGGGAGGGGGAAGGAAGGAAGGAGGGAAGGGGGAAGGAAGGAGGGAGGGGGGAAGGAGGGAAGGAGTGGTTTGTTCAATTTTATTCATCTCTTGTTTATTTAATTGATATTATTGATAAGTTTTTATTTATTTGTTTGTTTGTGTGTTTGTGTGTTTGTTTAATTAATAATGTGTGCTATATTTTTTCTATATTAACTAGTCTATAAGTTTTACGTTCCTGCGTTTGTTTGTTTTTCATTTTATCTCTCTCTCTCTCGCTTTCTCTTCACTCCCTCTCTTCTCCCCCTCCTCCCTCTCTCTCTCCCTCAGTAAATGGCCTCCCGCCCCCCCTCATCATGTAATGGCTCCCACACGCCCCTCAAGAGCCACACGGGTCATTTAATTTATTTACAGTGACCAAATTTACTTACAGATCACTGACTCTGATTAGGTGGAGGGGGAGGGGGGGTGAGGGAAGGGTGGAGGGGGTGGAAGTGGGGGTTGATGGATGGAAGATGGGGTGATGAATGGTGGGGGGGAGGGGGAATGGGGGAGGGGTGGATTGGGTGGAGACTACAGGCGGGGAGGAGGGGAAGAGGGGATAGGGAGGGAAGGAGGGGTTGATGAGGGGGGAAGTAGGGGAAAAAAAGGGAAGGATGGAAAGGAGGGAGGGGGAGGAGCAGGAAGGAAAGTAGGAGGGGGGAGGGAGGAGCAGGAAGGAAAGAAGGATGAAGGGGAGGAGTAAGAAGGAGTGATCGAGGAGAAGGAAGCAAGGAAGGAGAGGCGAATGGGTGCCACTGAAGGAGGAGGGAGGGTCGTGGGCAGGGAGGGGTCGTGGGCAGGGAGGATTTGTGGACAGAGAGGGTTGTGGGCATAGGAAGGGATCGTACAGGCATGGGTTGGGTAGAATCGTGGGCAGGAAGGGATCATTGGGGGCGTGGGCAGGAAGGGGTCAATAGAGCGTGGGCAAGGAGGGGCTTGGTGAAGGATCCTAGTCTCTGTGAACATTACCATCAGGAGGAGGGTTGAGGCGCCCTGTCCATGTGAAAATTAATGACTCGGAAAAATCGAAACTAAAAATATTGGCGGAAATTGAAGGTTTTATATGGGACGTGTGTGTGTGAGAGAGAGAGAGAGAGAGAGAGAGAGAGAGAGATCCTGATGCACATAAATACTGATACACACATTGCGCTCTCACATATGTGCACATACTGTACATATATACAGACAAATACGTACACAACCATATTACTATTATTATTATTATTTGTTATTTTAGTAGTAGTAGTAGTAGTATTTAATGGCTGTAGTAATAGTAGTAGTAATTATAGGAGCAGAAGAGATAGTACCAGTAATGGGATTAGCAACAGTAATAGTACTAGTAATAGTTAGTAGCACAATTCCTTCATATCACCATTTCTCCATTATTCATTCCTACATTTCCATTCATTTATACATCTCCCTGTACAAGATTAACCCTCTTTTCCTTCCCTCCCCCCCCCACTCCCCCCATCCCTCTCCTCACCCGCTCTCCCCTCTCTTCACCCCCTTCCTCTCCCTCCCCCTTCCCTTCCTCCCCCTCATCCCCTCCTCACTCCCACCTCCCCCTCACCTCCCTCCTCCCACCTCATCCTCCTTCCCTCTCTCCCCCCCCCCCCTCCCTCTTCACACAATTCTAGAGGCGTCTCACTGCTCCTATAATCACATATCATGCACGTATAATTTTCCGCTACGGTATCGCTTACTGAATAGGAATAGGTCGATTATACCATTTTTTTTAAGGGGTGGTGGTAGGTGTGTGTGTGTGTTGGTCAGGTGGTGTAAATTATAGAGAGGGTGGTGATATGTGGTGTGGGGGGGGGTGTGTTAGGGTGGGATGGTGTGGTGGTGGGGTGTGGGGAGGGTGTGTTAGGGTGGGATGGTGTGATGGTGGGGTGGGGAGGGTGTGTGGTGGGGATGGTGGGGTGGGTTGGTGGGGTGGGGTGGTGGGGTGTGGTGTTGAGGGGGAGAGAAGGGGTTGTGTTTTGTTTTTCTCTTGGGGTGTGTCTGTTACTTGTTGATTCTCTCTCTCTCTCTCTCTCTCTCTCTCTCTCTCTCTCTCTCTCTCCTTTATTTCTCCTTATCTTTCTGTTTCCCGCATTCTTTTGTCTCTTTTCACTGTTTCTCTCTTCTCTTTCTCTCTCGTGGCAAAATAATATCGGTATTTTTATATTTTCACAGCGAGAGAGAGAGAGAGAGAGAGAGAGAGAGAGAGAGAGAGAGATACCAGACATTCTCGGGGGACAAGATAGTGTCAAAGTGTGGTGTCGTCGTATCGGTTGGTATCGGTGGGGGGGGGGGGGGTAGCGGCAGAGTGGTGTAATGGGACGGACAGACGGATAGACGGATGGGCGGCAGGGAAGGGAAGGGGACAGAGATAACACCTGGACCTACACACTGACTCCTGGTAATTAGTGGCGTCTTAACTACCACACCTGCGCTAATGACCGATAACAAGCCCATAGACAGACTAAACTGATCCTCCTATAGGGGGTTGGGGGCTAGAGGGGGCTGAGGGCTAGGGGGGGGGGAGTTGGGGCTAGGTGGGTTGTGGCTGAGGGATGATTGGTAGATGTCACCACCATTACCATCACCACCATTATCAACAACTACCATTAACTATTTACCATTAGCTTTTGTTGTGGTTACGTTTACCCCTGTGGCTATTACAATAACAACAACAACAACAGTAACAATAACTACTACTACTACTACTACTACTACTACTACTATAACACTACCACCATCCACTATTTGTACTATCACCACCACCTATCACCTCAAGTACCATAACTACTATTGTCACCACTATGGTAATCACTGCTGCCACCATTACTGTTAGAACAATTATTAATGTGAACCCTCAGTGCCCTTCTCTGCTAGTACCCATAGTGCCCACCTCTGTCAGTGCCTACAAACCCACGTGCCCACCACCTCTGCCAGTGCCCACCTCTGTCAGTGCCAACACACCCACGTGCCCACCACCTCTGCCGGTGCCCACGTGCCCACCTCCCCCTGGCAGTAGTGATAGAGTCATCAGGTTTGGGCGGGCGAGCTGTCAGGGGTAACTCAGCGTAAAGCTACCAATAGTAATTGTTTTATCACGCTCCTCAACCAATGGCCACCCCCCCCCCCCTCCACCACACCATCTAAAACCCCTCCCACCCAATCAGAACCCACCTCCACGACTGCTCCCGGGTTATGATTGGTCGGGGAGGTTGGCGGGAAGCTCCGGGTAGGTTCAGGCGTGGCATAATGGATAATCACGCATATTAAAAATTCATAATAGTCCCGACCCCAAGACGAGTTCTCTCCCTCTAGGTCCTGCTTCATACCGCTGGTTCTTGGGTACTTGAACGGGTTCTTGGATGGCCTTTCAGTCTGTCCTTAGATGCAGTGTAGAGGGCGTTCTTAGTTCTGTTATGGGGGGGGGGGGGGGAGGGGGTCTTGAGCATCCATTAGCTCCCCTTCTCCCCTCCGCCCCCCTCAAACGTAGGATGGATGACGTTCAGTAGTTCTCTTGTGGATTATGAACGGCCCTCAGTCGTCAAACATAGCGTACAGGGCGTTCTTATACTTTCCTTATGGGTGTTATTGAACGGTCTTCTCTCTGTCTCTAAGGATGGCGACGTACGGGGAGGTAACTATGGTTGGTGAACTCAGAATTCCTCCCACAGGAAAAGGTCTTTGAGTCGTTTTGCCTTCGTCTAGTGGAGGTAACAATGGCGAGGGACGACTTTTGGCACACGAGAGAGAAATTCTGGAGGAGAGAAGGAAGGAGAGAGAGAGAGAGAGAGTGGGGGGGGGTAAGGGAAGGAGGGAGGGGAAAGAAGAGGTGAATAGGAGAGAAGGAAGGAAGGAAGGAAGGGGAAGAGATAGAGTTATTAGGACTGAGTGAGGGTGGGAGGAAGGGAGGGGGGAAAGGAGAGGGAAGGTAGGGTGTTATTACGAGGGAGGGAGGGAGGGAGGGAAAGGTGGGAGGGAGGCTGGTAAGGAAGGAGCAAGGGTGAAGGAGAGACTTTGAGAGGGATGAAAGGAGGGAGAGACGGAGGCTGCGAAGGAATGAGGGAGAGAGATGAAAGAATGGGAAGAGAGAGAGAGGTGGGAGGGAGAGATGGAGAAAAGGAGAGAGAGAGAGAGAGAGAGAGAGAGAGAGAGAGAGAGAGGAGGTCTGATACATAGGCAGGAGCGTAAGGCCACAAAAGGTGTTTCTCACAGGTACCAGGTCCTTTCAGAGGCCGCATTCGTCACGCCTCGAACCTGTGTGTCTGTGTGTATGTGTGTCTCGGCCCGCCAGACTACCAACCAACCAACCAACCAGCTAACAACCTATAACTACAGTACCTCCCTACCAGCCGCTATTGCCCCAGGGACATATTTACCAGGTTCCTCTCGTGTTTACATCGTGACTTATTTACCGGTTCCCTCATGTTTATGGTCTGTGCTGCCCGGTGTTTATAGTGTGACTTATTTACCGGCCCACCATATATATATATATTTACATTGTGACTTATTTACCTGGTCCTTCACATAATAACAATTGGATTTTGTTTTAAATATCAATTATTTATTTTATGACTTATCTGAAAGTATACATGATATATACGGGTATTTTTTGGTAGGGTCACCTGAAGAATAGACACCCTAGCTTATTTCATCTGATGGCTAAACACGCTAACGCTCTTTTGGTTAGGTTAGGTAAGGTTAAGTTAGGTTAGGTTAAGTTAGGTTAGGTTAGCTTCAGTTCCCTTAGGATTAATTAGATTAGTTTATGTTAATTTAGGCTAGTTTAGTTTAATATAGGTTAGGTTGGATTAGGTTAGGTTACGTTAGTTTAGGTTAAGTTAGAGTTAAGGTGGTGAATCTTAAGCTTATGTTAGTCTAGGTTAAATTATGTTACATTAACTTAGATTAAATTAGCATCAGGTAGTTAATCTTCAGGTGAAATAAACTGGGGGTGACTAATCTTCAGGTGATCCTCTTTGTGTTATATGAAACCAGAAAAAATAACAAAAAGCGTCCTAACCAAGCCAAGCCAAGCCAAACAAATTCTAACCTAAACTAACCTAACCATACCAAACCAAGCCTAACCAAACCAAGCCTAACCTAACCAAACCAAGCCTAACCTAACCTAACCAAACAATAACACACCACACGTGACTTATACACCAATATGTCTGCGGTCATATATATATATATTTTATTTGCTCTCTAGACTCATTAATCTTCGTTTTTTTTTTTTTACCTGAGGAATTTAATCATGAAGTCATTACCTGAGCAACAAATTAACGTGATTATATTTAATAGGTAACATTATTGACCAAATGTTCTTCACCACCGGACTTATCAATCAAATACCTCACAGTACAAAAAAATGTTCCAATAATGATACGTCTCAAACTCTTCATGAACCATCAACATTGTTCATAATTGTGGTGCGTGTGCTGAGATTAGGTTTTTATGTGTGTGTGTGTGTGTGTGTGTGTGTGTGTGTGTGCGGTAACTGGCGTAACCTACCTCACCACACCTGATCTGTTCTGGTAGGTCGGCCATTAGTTTAGCCCATTTACTAGTTCTCCCAGACGCCCTCTTGTACCTATACACAACTCTCTCTCTCCAGGAAGCTAGACCCCAGATCTTCCAGGGATTACTGGAACACTGTGACCAACACCTGTCACTGGATTTATTGCGGGAACATGCTGGAACGAAGATCAAAAGGTCCGGGTGTATAACTGGAACCCATTACGAGGTGAGGTATGGCCCTGGAAATACCATCTAGAGAATCTGGAACTAAGATCTACCGCTCGATATGTTATTGTGACATACTGGAATTGAGATAAATCACTGGATATATCACTGGAACATACGGTATACTTAAGACAAATCACTGGATGTATTTATGGGCTCCCCTGGAACAAAGGCTCTTCGGTGGATATGTTGCTATCAATCAACATCCTGGAACAACTCTATGCTATAAGATGTCCTGGAGCTCAATGGAGGAGCACTGGAACACCTGTATGAGTTCACAGGTGTTGATTAATGAATTATAACACCTGTGGGACTGACATTCCTTACTAGTTGAAATATTGTCTAACATATTTGGACTAATGCTTTATGGCTGATGTCTATTGGAGGATGAAGTCTGGAATTATTGAAAGACAAACATCTTGAAAAGTAAATTCCAAATTACAATGAAAAAAAATAGAACAAAATAAGACTTAGTTGTTTAAAGGAAGTTATTTGGATAAAGACTTCGTGTTAGATGTATCCAGGAACTTGATAAGTCTAAAATCAGCTGGAAAATGACACCTGCAACCTAATGACACAACGACCCACATTTTTTTTTAGAATATCACCCCACTGAAACTTATTGGACGAGACCACTTATTATATGACATGGAACTGTTTTGAAAATTAGACCTCCTGCAAGATCAACTCAAGATGAACTCTGGAATACATCATCATGTCCCGAAGTCGTTTAGTAAATACATCCTGGAAGACGTGTTTACTTAAATAACTTACACTCGTGGGGTGGGGTGGGGGGGGGGGGGGCTCTGGAAAGGGTATTGTGCCTATGGCTTGCTGGTGGAGAGGACAACAGACACTATTATGGCTTTTACGACCCTTAGTTGATGGATGAGCCTCTTGAACCTATTGCGGCCGAGACTCGCTACTGGATAAATCACAGGTCACTGGAACGACCCGTGACCAAACCGCCAGGTCACGGTGTCCCTCAGGCCTCCACAGGTAAGGACCTCCACGGTACTTACCTGGAGTAAAGGTGCGTTGACAGTCCCCCATTAGACACGGGTCATAATAGGTCTAACCCACAACAAAACGGCAGCCTGTTCCATCACCTCTCGTTTACCCTCTCCCAGACACTCGTTAGAACCACACCTCACCTTACCTTTTGTCAACTCGTTAACCGTTACCTTGTTGCGTCGTTAGTCCTTCCTTATGCCTTCTGTTCCTTTATTTTCTCGTTAACTTCTTTGATTTTTCCATCTCGTTAGACTCTGATACTCTCGTTGACCCTTTCTCCTCATCATTCTTTATCGTTTTACCCTCTTTAACCGTTCTCTAATGTCTCGTTCTGTCATTTTCTCGTTAATTCTTATCTTTATCCATTTCGTTAGTCTTTTAAACGTTTATAATCCCTTCTCTTATCCTCTCGTTAACCCTTTTTGTTAATCATTCTTTATTTCTCTTTATAAGGACTTCAATCAGAGCCTCGTTAATCACCATTGTGTCTTCGTTTCTGTCGTTCTCGTTAAACTTAAAGGCTTCAGTATCTTTTTCTATCTTCTTTCTTTCGTTAACTCTTCTTTCATTTAGTTGTCTTGCTTCACCAACGCTGCCTTAACCTGGATCAACGCTGTTTTAACCTCGTATAAACCCGATTTAACTTAGATCAACGAAGTGTAAACCGATTCAACGCTATACCCTGACCTTTGTTTTAACGCTGCTTAACTCAATTCAACGCACGAGACATTAAACGCTATAGGTGAACGTAACACTATACCTTGATCCAATTGAACGCTATCCTGACCCAATTCAACGTTTGCCTAACACGAGCGTTGAGTACCGGCCTTTGCTATTAGATCTGGTCAGAATTGATTACACCGAGTTCAGGAAGAGGTAGGTAGGGGGGGGGGGGGTGTTGGTCTTAGTGTTGAAGATCTTTCATAGAGATTCAAAGCGTTTTATTTAGTCTTCGTTTTTGGGGCGATTTTTCTATTCTCTCTCTCTCTCTCTCTCTCTCTCTCTCTCTCTCTCTCTCTCTCTCTCTCTCTCTCTCTCTTTCTCTCTCTCATCACTCTTTTTTCTTTCCTCTTTTTTTATTTTACTCTTCTTCTCTCTTGTGTTTTTCCTTTCTCTCATTTCCTCTTGTCCTTTTTTTCTCCCTCTATCCCTTCTCCTCCTTCTGTGTTTTTCTCTTCTCTTCTCTTCTCCCTTCATTCTTCTTCTTCTCCTCCTTCTTTCCTCTTCTTCCTCTTCAGACTTCAACCCCTCTGTTCTCCTCCTCCTCCCCTGTCCTCCTCTCCACCCCCCTCCCCCAACCCCTCCCCCTCTTTCCCCCCCCCTTCCTTCTCTCCCCTCCTTTCCCCCCCCTTCTCCCCCCCCCCCAATAAGTTCCCTGTTCATCAGATTTGTTCTTCATGCATCAGAATTCGACTTTTTATGAAATGTATCAGAATATATGGGACATTTTTTCTTATCTTAGTGAGTTAAAGGTTCACTAAATCAGAATAGTAAGTGTGAATAAGAGAGAGAGAGAGTTTTTGAATGATAGGGAATGGAAGTGAACGATGCATTGTGGTGTTGCTGTAGGAGAAAGACGAAGACCTGATGAACGACTCTGTGTGTGTGTGTGTGTGTGTGTGTGTGTGTGTGTGTATGTGTGTGTGTGGAGGTGAGCTATATGGATTGAATCACTTGGAGACGCTAATCACCACCACCACCATCACCACCATCACCACTACCACTACCACTACCACTACCACCACCACCACCACCACCACTACCATCATCACTACCACTACCACCACCACCACCACTACTACCACTACCACCACCACCGCCACCACCACCACTACTACCATCACCACCACTACCACTACCACTACCACTGATACTAATATTGAAATGACTTATACCTAATGGTGGTGGTGGTGGTGGTAGTGGTAGTGGTGGTTAAACTAGGCATTATGAACCCTGGTTGATATCCTCATACATGAAATGACCATAAATTACCCAATTGGCCAGGGTTGTTGGTCACGCTGAGGAACTGGGGGAGGGGGGGTGGGTGGAGAGTGGGATGGAGAGGAGTGGTTAAGATGAAGGGTTAATATCTGAGTGTGGTTCACCAGTTTGTTCAGCGATTTGGTTTGGTCGGGGTATTAGTGTGTGTGTGTGTGTGTGTGTGTGTGTGTGTGTGTGTGTGTGTGTGAGTAAGGGGTGTTTATGTATGTGGGGGTTTGTTATGTATGTATGTATGTATGTATGTATGTATGTATTTCAAGCATATATAAACAATCTATATAAAACAAACAAACATCACATTACCAAACACAAAATAACAACAATAACAAGAAAAACCGGAAATAAAACAATAATTACACCAAGAAATAATTAATAAAAGTTTTCCCTCACAGTACAATATCTCTTCCGTTTTCGTTTCTGGGGTAAACTTATTTATTTTGTCATCAGGGGCAGTTTGTTTATGGATAAGCTACCTAGGGTGCTTCTAAGTCTCGGGTGGTATTGGGTGGGTGGGTGGGTGGGTGGGGGCAGTGGATGGGATATGGTTAGGGTGGGTTAGATAGATGGGTTGTATGGATGAGTGGTTGGGTGAATGGGTAGGGTGTGGGTTAGATGGATGAATGGGTGGGTGTTGGTGGATGGGATATGGTGAGGGTGGGCTAGATGGATGAGTGGATGAGAGGGTAGATCCACCTCTTTGCCCTCTCCTCCAACCCCCCCCCTCTTTCCCCTTCTCCCCCTCTCCCTTCCTCTCCCCATCCCCAATTCCTCCCCTTCCTTTCCCCTCCCAATCCCCACCTCCTCCCCCTCACCTCCCCTCTCCTTCCCCCTCCTCCTTTCAGGATCTGTCAGGATGTGGGTCATTTTCCTTATCCATTTCCCCCCTCCCCCTTAGGTTTCCTCACCCCTTTGTCTCCAAGTGAGAGAAAGGGATTAAGCGGCTCACGGATATCCCTTCCCTTCTTAGTGTGGTGGGGGGGGGTGTAGGGGTGGATGTAGGGGTGGGTGTAGAGGTGGGTGTAGAGGTGGGTGTAGGGGTGGGTGTAGGGGTGGATGTAGGGGGTGGGTGTAGAGGTGGGTGTAGAGGTGGGTGTACATATTCCCCTCTCCTTCTCACTTCTTCTCTTCCCCACTCCCTCCTTCCTCCTCTCTCTTCTTCTTCCTCCTCCTTATTCTTCCTCCCACAACACCTCCTCCCCTAACCACCATTCACTACCTGTCTAATAATAATGTCTTAACTGACCGTCTACCGCCATTCATCTTCCGTCCATTTTTCGTCCAATTTCGTACAATTTTCGTCCACTTTTCGTTATTTTCCCGCCATTTTTCGTCCACTTTTCGTTATTTTCCCGCCATTTTTCGTCCACTATTCGTCCAGTCTCATACACCTTCCGTCCACTAAGCTATAAAAAAATAAATTCCAACATCTAACTATCCACTTTCCATCCACTTTTCGTCCAATATCCTCTCACAAAGCCACTCTACCGTCCCAAAGTCATCCATTTCCCGTCCAATTTCCTTCCCCCCCGTCTCATTACTCGGACAGAAAATTAATTGTCAGAGGTAATTTTCGTTCAAACTGTTCCCTTAAATCGTCCTGTGTCCAGCGGTCAACCACAAGAGAGGGCCGGAGTGGTCGAGTATTGGGTGTCGATCCTCTCTCTCTCTCTCTCTCTCTCTCTCTCTCTCTCTCCCATGTGATAAAGTACACGACCTCGCTTTATGAATCTTGTTTTTGTTGTATTATAATGTTCAAAATAAACACCTTAACCCGATGTATCGTTATTGGGTTCGAATCCTATGAAGCACCGAACCCCGAATCCCTGAATTGCTTATTGACTTACGTGGCTCAGACCAAGGCCAACACGTCAACACCTGAGTCACACGAGAGGCAATTAATAGAAGTAATAACAGGTGTGTGATGACAGGTGTGTTATAAGACAGGTGTGTTATAAGACAGGTAAATAATAAGACGCGTGTAATAAGACAGGTAGATAATAAAGACAGGTGTGTAATAAGACAGGTAAATAATAAGACGTGCGTAATAAGACAGGTATGTAAGAAGACATATTTGTAATAAGACAGGTATATAGCAACAGGTGTGTAATAAGACAGGTCTATAGCAACAGGTGTGTAATAGGACAGGTCTATAGCAACAGGTGTGTAATAAGACAGGTCTATAGCAACAGGTGTGTAATAAGACAGGTCTATAGCAACAAGTGTGTAATAAGACAGGTGTATAGAAAGAGAGGAGGGTAGAGTAATTAGCAGGAGAGGTGAGGTGAGGTGAGGGGCGGCAGGTGTGAGTCGCAGGTAAACAATGATCGCTGGGGGTGACAATGGCCACCCTCTTCACCCTCCCAAGAATTCGTCGCGTGTTCCAACAACCTCAACAATGGGTTCGCCTCCGCCGCCGTTGCTCTCCGCCTGCCTGTCTGCCCCAGCCTGACGACTATTGCTGTTCGTCTGTTGCTACGACTGACAGCCGCCGCTGCTCTCGATGTTGATATTAGTCGCTGTCTACCGCTGCTGTCGCTATCTGTTGAGCTACACATCTCTCTCTCTCTCTCTCTCTCTCTCTCTCTCTCTCTCTCTCTCTCTCTCTCTCTCTACAACAGAGATCCTTCACTTTGTCTGCCACTATAACCACAAGCACCGTCTCTTCTTTTGGTCCTCGCCTGCCATTCTGCCGCCCCTGCCGCCCCTGCTCCCCACCGACCATCGTTATCTCTGCAGGCACAAGAGAAAGGACCCGAGGAGCCAACTATATCGGTACATCTTCGATACTTTCACCGCAGCCACCACCTTCTTCAGTACCCAGGGCCTGCCATCCATCCTCTGCCACTCTGCCATCAGCCTTACTGCCGTCTGCCATCCTACCAGCACCTCTACTGTTGTCTGCCACCCTACCATCACCTCTACTGTTGTCTGCCACCCTACCATCACCTCTACTGTTGTCTGCCACCCTACCATCACCTCTACTGTTGTCTGCCGCCCTACCATCACCTCTACTGTTGTCTGCCACCCTACCATCACCTCTACTGTTGTCTGCCACCCTACCATCACCTCTACTGTTGTCTGCCACCCTACCATTACCTCTACTGTTGTCTGCCACCCTACCATCACCTCTACTGTTGTCTGCCACCCTACCATTACCTCTACTGTTGTCTGCCACCCTACCATCACCTCTATTGTTGTCTGCCACCCTACCATCACCTCTACTGTTGTCTGCCACCCTACCATCACCCCTACTGCCGTCTGCCATCCTACCATCACCTTATCACCCTGTAGCACCCTACCACCCTACCCACCTTGCCGTTACCCTGCCACCGTTATCAGTAGAGGCAGAAAGGAACGTCCTAACCTAACCTAACCTAACCTAACGCCAGTGTACATATAGGTCCGACACTTCCACCGGCCGCCGCCACACTGGTCTGGCGTGCCTGCGGTCGATCTTGCGGTGTGCGGCTTCTACCTGTGATCTCCACCGTCTACCTGTGATCTCCACCGTCTACCTGTGATTTCCACCGTCTACCTGTGATCTTCACCGTCTACCTGTGATCTCCACCGTCTACCTGTTATCTGCTCTGTCTACCTGTGATCACCGTCTACCTGTGATCTTCACCGTCTACCTGTTATCTCCGCTGTCTAACTGTGATCATCGTCTACCTGTTATCTCCTCTGTCTACCTGTGATCTTCACCGTCTACCTGTTATCTCCGCTGTCTAACTGTGATCACCGTCTACCTGTGATCTTCACCGTCTACCTGTTATCTCCACCGTCTACCTGTTATCTCCGCTGTCTAACTGTGATCACCGTCTACCTGTTATCTGCTCTGTCTACCTGTGATCACCGTCTACCTGTGATCTCCACCGTCTACCTGTGATCTCCGTCTACCTGTGATCTTCACCGTCTACCTGTTATCTCCGCTGTCTAACTGTGATCACCGTCTACCTGTTATCTCCTCTGTCTACCTGTATGTCGTCTAAAGTGGTCTAAAACTCCGTCTACCTAAGCTCTTACACGACTCTGAGACTCTCCATCACTGGCTCATATAAATCACCTATCGTTAACATCTTTATTAAGTGAATTGGATTATTATTTTTTTTTTTGTCCTCTTATCTACAACTAAATTCAGGTTGTGTTGAGGGGGAGGGGGGGGGAGGGGGGGTGAGTCTTTAAATGGACGTGTGTGCTTGATCTGTTAGTAAGAGGAATGGGCTGAGTACACGAGAGGGGAGGAGAGAGAGAGAGAGAGAGAGAGAGAGAGAGAAGAAGTGTAAAATTCGAGAAAAAAGAAAGACAGAAGTATACAATTAGATAGACAGATAGAGAATAAGAATAAGTGTAAATTTAGAGAAAGAGAGAGAGAGAGAGAATTATGAAATTAGACAGACAGACAGACAGACAGTCAAACAACCAGCCAGACAGACAGACAGACAGACAGACAGACAGTCAAACACCCAGCCAGACAGACAGACAGACACGTATAATCAGAACAGGTTATAGATATATACAGTATAAGAGCCGAGAGAGTTAAGTTATATACATATATTATAATACTCTCTATAACTCACACACAAGAAGGGTCAGTTCACTCACCTGTTGTTGATGATGACGTCTCCACCCTCTGTACACACCTGTCCGGGGAATCCCCTCGTAGACATACCTAGCTGACGATAGATAGGTAACGAGTGAGAGAAATAGGTAGATAGATTGAGAGCGAGAGGTAGATAGAAGATAGATAGATAGAAATAGATCCATTGCATTGTGAATATTAAAGATTGAAATATAAATTAAAAAGAACACCTGAAGCTAATTAAGCGTAAATAAGTCCATGGCCAGGTGTAAATGAGTGTAAATAAGCCATGGCCAGGTGTAAGTGAGTGTAAATATGCCCTGGCCAGGTGTAAATGAATAAGCCACGGTTAGACCCTTCATCTCGTGGCCGGGTCATTAGCCAACACGTGAACTATGTAATTACACCCAACTACCTGTTAACACCCCAAGACCTTCCTCGTAACTACTTCCGCCCGCGCTTTTGAGAGAGAGAGAGAGAGAGAGAGAGAGAGAGAGAGAGAGAGAGAGATGCGGTTCTTATTATTGTTGTTGTTGTCACCACCACCTCACCTCACCTGGATCAACAACAAGATAAAATTAACAGTCACTTCAAACCAGCGGCGGAAGAGACAAGCCTATTACCTTCAACGTATCACTTACTTTGTAGAGAATAACCCACAAAAACATAACCCACAACCCACAACCCGGATTAAATTACAACCTGCAGTATATTAACTACCTGGTCTGTTTATATTTCTTCCTACCTATCTCACAGCTGGCTAGTATGGACTCCGGAAATAGTATAAAAGTCAGGTATGTTATTATGAGTTTGAGGACCGTGTGTTAAAAACGGGTCATGTAAAGTGTGTGTGTGTGTGTGTGTGTGTGTGTGTCTGTGTGTGTGTGTGTGTGTGTGTTATCATGTGTTCCCATCAGTTGTGGGTTTGTGTCTGTTTTTTTTACCTGTATGTGTGTGTACCTGTAATTGTATCTCTACCTGTAATTAACTCATAAAACCTGTACTTGACTCATTTACCTGTATCTATACCTGTACCAGATCTACCTCAGTATACATAACAAAGGTAAAACAAAAAATAAAATACAAAAAAACTAATAAATAATAATACAAACAATTCCTTTCTGTTGCTGCCATCTGGTGTGGGGAAATGGACCAAAAAAAATGACACTTAATGACACCAGATCCCATCATTCACCACTACACACGTGTCGACCAGGATGTTATTACACACACACACACACACGCACACACACACACACTTACAGGGGGGTAGGGGTGGGGATGGGGAGGGGGGGGGTGGGGGTGGGGTGGGGGGGGGGGGAAATATAAACAAGAATGGGGTGTATAATTTTAATATTTTCTTAAGATAGTTGGAGATAGGTATATTTTTTTTTTAAAGAAAGGACAGGTGTTTGTTGATTGGGAAAAGGTGCGATAAGACAGGTATATAAATTACCTTGTTCCGGTACTGAAAACACCTGGGTTATTTTTACATGGCTTTGTCTTGGTGTTCGTATGGGATATCCTGATACTAATTACCATAATATAATGATAATAACTCATAATGGTTAGATATTCAACTTTTTCAAACGTAATGAAATTCATTATATTTGTACTTTATGTAATAGCTGGAACATAATTACAGTATATGGAACGTTATTTTGACTATTATTAAGACGGTCATGGGATTCGGAGACGTTTGACATCATTATCTGTCACTGAGGCTCTGATTGGTCTGTGGGAAGGAAGCCATTTGATAATTGGTTGGATTTTGATGACGTCATGACATCACCTTAATTTACAGATACGAAATATTGATAAGTAGAAGTTTCTATTACAGGTACAGGTACATAAACAATTACAGGTACATAAATAATTACAGGTACAGGAAGAAGGAACTCATTGATGTATACAGAGTGAATGAAATAGTGAAGGCAGCAGATGAATAATGAATGAAGGCCCGTGAAACACATTCCACCTCCGCCATACAATTGAATACAAATATCGACTAATGATGAAAATATGGAAATAAACAAAGTGTACTCACGTCTCTCTCTCTCTCTCTCTCTCATCTACTGTTTCTTCTTCTCTTGTCCTTTCAACCTCTAATCTACTCTACCTTCTACTTTACCTCCTCCTTCTCCCTCTTCTCTTCCTCTTCCTCTTCCTCTTCCCACCTCCTCCTCCTCCCCTAATCAACACCTCCCCTCTCTTCCTTACACCTTCAATCAAACCTCTACACCCCCTCGCCTCCCCCTCCCCCCTCCCTCCTCCTACCTCTCCCCTTCCTCCAACCTCTCCCCCCCTATACCCCCCCCCTACCTACTCCCCTAGAACCAACCATTCAGTCGTGCTTCTCCGTCCGTCTGTCTGTCTGTCTGTATGTATGTATGTATGTATGTATGTATAGTAACCTAACCTAACGCCTCCCATCCAACCTTCAGTTCTCGTCAGTAGCAAATGTCAGCAAAAACGTCAGTAATAAACAGTAGTAGCAACAAATGTCAGCTGCAACAAATGTCAGCTGCAACAAATGTCAAAAGCAACTAATGTCAGCAGTACAAACGTCAGCAAAAACAGTCCTGGGATTCAGTAAACTAGGCTGAATGAGACTCAAGGAGACTCCCCTTAAAGATAGATAATAATAATAATAGTAATAGAAGATGAAGAAGAAGACGGGAAGAAGATAAAGAAGAAGATGAAGAAGAAGAAGAAGAAGATTAAGAAGAAGAAGACGAAGACGAAGAAGAAGAAGAAGACGGGAAAAAGAAGACGAGGAAAGAAGGAGAAGTAGACGAAGAAGAAGAAGAAGAAGACGAAGAAGAAGAAGAAGAAAAGGGGAAGAAGAAGACGAAGAAAGGGGGAAGAAGAAGAGAGGAAAGAAGAAGAAGAAGTAGATGAAGAAGAAGAAGGGGAGGAAGAAGAGGAGTGTTAGGCAGAAGAGAAGTCTTATATTTACACCAAGCAGATGGACACCAGATAAGATTCCCTTAGTTTTAAACCGTCTAAGCAAGGGGTGTTTAAGGGGAAGGGTAAGGGGGAGGGGGTAAGGGAGGAGGGAAAAGGTAAGTGGCAGGGGGAAGTTGGAAGGGATTGGTTAAGCGAGAAGGGAGTGGATAATGGGTAAGGGGGAAGTGAAGGGAGTGGGTAAAGGGGAAGGGAGTGTGGGTAAGGGGGTAAAGGGCAAGGGAGTAGATGAAGGGAGTTTTAGTAAGGGGGACGAAAGGGGATAAGGAAGAAGGAGGGGGTTAAGGGAGAAGGAGGGGGAGGGGGTAAGAAGGAGGGTAAGGGGGAGGGGAAGGGGAGGGGGTCTAGCGTGGGAACAAAGGCGGACAGCTTGGGGCAACGGCTGAGGGACATGTGAAAAATAACCCCGCCGGTGCTGAAGAATGCTGGCGGCGACCTTCTGGCCAGACCAAAAGGCCACCGCTACTGAGTCTCCAACACTCCTCCCTACCTCCCTCCTTCTCTCCCTTCTTCTCCTTCCTCTCCTTCCTCCTTCTTCTTCTTCCATGGCCGCTTGTCTCAGCCTCGACCCAAGGAAGAATAGAATCCCTCAGGCAGACGGACGGACGGACGGACGGAGTATAGCTTCTGAATAGTGATGCAGGGGAGGGGGGGAGGAAGCGGGGGAGGAGGGAAGGGGGGAGTAGAAGGCGGGGGAGGAGAGAGAGAGGGAGAGAGAGAGAGAGTAATAAGATCAGGTATCAGGTAAAGAATTTGGGGGAGGGGGTGAGGATACAAGTGGGCTACGGAGAGGAGGAGAAGGAGGAGGAAGTAGAGGAAGAGGAGGAAGAGGAGGAGGGGGGTACAGGTGGGTGGGGACAGGAACATAAGAACATAAGAACATAATAATGGAGGAAACCGCAGCGGGCCTATTGGCCCATACTGGGCAGTCCCGTTTACACCCAACCCCTATTGCTCATATGAGCATCCAACCTATGTTTGAAGCAATTCAGCGTATTCGAGTTAATGATGATATTTGGTAACTTGTTCCATTCATCCACTACTCTGTTTCCAAACCAGTGTTTACCTATTTCACGCCTAAATCTAAATTTGTCCAATTTAAAACCATTGTTACGAGTTCGCTCCTGGTTGGATAATTTGAGTACCTTTGTAATGTCACCTTTGTTTAGCCCTGCCTTCCACTTATACACCTCTATCAGGTCGCCCCTCGCTCTACGTCTCTCGAGGGAGTGCAAATTAAGATGCTTTAACCTGTCTCTATACTCAAGGTTCCTAATGCCCGGGATTAGTCTTCTCATTCTCCTCTGAATTCTTTCCAAGGATTCTATATCCATTCTGTAATACGGTGACCAGAACTGGACTGCGTAATCCAGGTGTGGTCTCACAAGAGCAAGATACAGTTTTAGGATGACCTCGCTAGTCTTGTAACTAACACTCCTTTGTATGAACCCAAGTACTTTATTAGCCTTGTTACGAGCAAAAACACATTGTTTACTTGGCTTAAGGTTCCTACTTATCATTACTCCTAAATCTCTCTCGCAGTCGGATTTCTCTATGGCATCGTTGTTCATCTGGTATCTGGTTTCCCTGTTTACATTTCCTATACTGAGTACTTTACATTTGTCGATGTTGAATTTCATCTGCCATTTTTCAGACCATTCGAAAAATTTGTTTAGATCCTCCTGCAGTTTTGCCGAGTCCTCGTCAGATTTGATAACACGTCCTATTTTAGTATCATCAGCAAATTTACTTATGTTGCTGTCTATGCCGATATCTATGTCGTTTATGTATATAATAAACAATAATGGTCCAAGTACTGAGCCTTGGGGAACTCCACTTGTGACGTTGCTCCAATGGGACTTAGTGCCGTTAATGCTCACTCGCTGTTTCCTGTCCTGTAACCACGCCCTAATCCATTTAAGGATGTCACCTTTGATGCCATGAGCTTCTACCTTTCTAATTAGTCTTTCGTGGGGTACTCTGTCGAAGGCTTTGCTAAAGTCGAGATATACCACATCATAATTGTGCCCCTCGTCCACTGATTCGAAAACTGATGAAAAGAATGTTAATAGATTAGTTAGGCAAGAACGTCCGCTTGTGAAGCCATGCTGGGAATCATTGATCAATCGGTGCTTCTCCAGGTGATTTCGAATAGAGTTTGAAATGATTGCTTCCAGTAATTTGCCTACTATTGATGTTAGACTGATTGGGCGGTAGTTAGAGGATAGTGATCTATCCCCCTTCTTGAAGATCGGTATTACATTCGCTATCCTCCAGGATTCTGGTACTACACCTGTTTTTAAGGACATGTTAAACAACTTTGCTAAGGGCATACTAAGCTCTTCCTTACATTCCTTTAATACTCTGGCAAATATCTCATCGGGACCAGGTGACTTATTAGGCTTTAGTTTGTCTATTTGCTTACTAACATCGTTACTAGTCACTACTATCTCACTTAATTTGTTTTCTTCACTATCTCTGAATAGAGTCGGTGCCTCGGGTATCATGTTTAAATTTTCGGTGGTGAAAACTGTTGAAAAATATTTATTCAAATTATTGCTCATTTCTCCGTCGTTATCAGTGAGCTCGCCGGAGTCTGACCGTATTGGTCCAATCTTTTCTCGTGTTTTAGTTTGATACATTTGGTAGAATCCTTTGGGGTTTGTCTTTGCCTCCCTTGCTATCCTTACCTCATTATTCCTCTTTGCTTTCCTTATCTCGGTTTTAACCCTACTCGCCAATACCCTATAATAGTCCCGGAGGTGAATTTCGCCACGATTTATCCTTCTACCTATAGCCTTCCTTTGGCCAATGATGTTCTTTAAATAATTATTTATCCATTTAGGGTCATTGTTGTTTGATCTGAGTTTTTTGTATGGTATGTTCTGCCTTTGTGCATTAAGTAACTCACTATTTAAATTGTCGTGGAACTCGGCAGTCTTAGATCTCGTTATCAGGTCGGTGTCATCTGTCAGGTTCACGGCCAAGCGCGACACCCCCTCTCTCAGCTGCCTCTTTAAACTGTCAAAGTTTGCCCTTCTGAAATCTGGTACTTTAGTGGAATTTTCCTTACGTCTGCCCTGAAAATCTAACTGGAATCGAATTTCTTTGTGATCGCTGTTTGCAAGTTCATTCCCTACCTCGACATTGCTAATGAGGTTTTCTCTGTTTGACAAAACTAAATCCAATATATTATTACCCCGTGTGGGTTCGGTTATATGTTGACTTAGGAAACAGTCCTGGATCGTCTCGAGAAAATCCTCTGATTCTGAGTTACCCGTAAGGTCGGTCCAATCTATTTGGCCAAGGTTAAAGTCGCCTACTATACAGACTTTGTTGTGCATGGAAGCCCTGCTCATTTCATCCCAGATAAGTCGCTCATTGACGCTATCAAGATTGGGGGGTCTATATATTACTCCTGTGATTAATTTTTCCCGACCGTCGCTTAATTCTATCCAAATTGTTTCTGTATTCCTCTCAGTTTTTATTTCCTTATTTATTTCACACTTCAGATTATCCCTAACATAGATTGCTACTCCGCCTCCTTTCCTGGTCTGCCTATCGGTATGGAACAGTTTGTAACCCGCAATTTGGTATTCGACTGGTAATTCACGTGTGTCTAGGTTGATCCATGTTTCAGTGAATGCAATTATATCGATTTCTTCGGTACATACCAAGGCCCTAATATCATCCATTTTGTTTCTCATACTTCTACTGTTCGCGTAATATACATTTAAGTTAGTCGTGTTCTGAGTCCTCCCCTTACCGCGTTTAGTTTTTAATTCCCTGTCTAATTTAGTTATGTCATCATTCCTAACACAATTTCCCTGTAATCTTTCGCCTTGTTTACCCGCTCCCACTGCAGTCTCCTCCACCCCCATGCCCCTATGTTCTCTTAGCAGTTTAAAGACTTCGATATCTTTTGAACTGCCCCCTCTAGAGCCCCAGCCAGGGTTGCTACTCCATCCCTAGACAGGTGCACCCCATCCCTAGCATAAAGGTCCCTTCTGCCATAGAAGTTGTCCCAGTTGTCAATGAATGGGACTGATATTGACTTGCAATATCTGTCAAGACGGTCGTTAACGCCAACTGCCCTTGACAACCATTCACTGCCAACTCTCCTTCTAGGCAGGACACCGCATATGATAGGGATCCCTCCCTTAGTCCTAATACGATCTATGGCTGCCTTGAACTTATCAAGAAGCTCCTCGCTCCTACACCGGCCAATATCATTGCCTCCTGCACTGAGGCAGATAATGGGTTTGTTCCCATTACCAGACAAGATATTGTCCATCCTGTCAATTAAGAGGAGGAGGAGGAAGAAGAAGACGATGGAAAGGAATAAAAGAGGACGTGAAGGGGAGGATGAGGAGAAGGAGGAAATAAGGAGAAGGGAGAAGACGATGATTAGGAAGAAAGGAGGAGGAGGAGGAGAGGAACCCTTACCTGTCATTTTCAGGTGTGTTATTTACTCATGACGTCACAACCAGGTGATTCACATTAATGTCGTGTACAATCCTCACTGAGTGGACCAACACGGGAAGGAAACTTGTCAAATGTCCAGCCAAGTTCTGTCTTGTCTGTCTGTCTGTCTGTCTGAATATCTGTCTGTCTGTCTATCTGTCTGTCTGTCTGAATATCTTTCTGAATATCTGTTTGTCTGTCTGTCTGTCTGTCTGTCTGTCTGTCTGTATTTTCTATTTATTGTATGTTTGTTTGGGTGTGTGTCTAGAGAAAGAAAAAGAGAGAGAGAGAGAGAGAGAGAGAGAGAGAGAGAGAGAGAGAGAGAGAGAGAGAGAGAGTTAAACTATTTACATAACAAGTAGGCTGTTGAGTGTTTTGCCATAGGCTGAGGCACCGCTATGAGTTGTTGTGAGGTCAAGACAAGACATACTGTACTCCTGTGTTGTGACCTTATGGTACACGGAAACTACCTGGGGTCTATTAGATGTGGGGTCTATTAGATGTCGGGCCTATTAGATGTCGGGCCTATTAGATGTGGGGCCTATTAGATGTGGGCCTATTAGATGTCGGGCCTATTAGATGTGGGGTCTATTAGATGTGGGGCCTATTAGATGTGGGGCCTATTAGATGTGGGGCCTATTAGATGTCGGGCCTATTAGATGTGGGGTCTATTAGATGTGGGGCCTATTAGATGTCGGGCCTATTAGATGTCGGGCCTATTAGATGTCGGGCCTATTAGAACTGGGACCTACTAGAACTGGAGCATATTAGAACTGGGGCCCATTAGAACTGGGGCCTATTAGAACTGGAGCCCATTAGAACTGGAGCCCAATAGAACTTGAGCATATTAGAACTGGGGCCCATTAGAACTGGAGCATATTAGAACTGGGGCCCATTAGAACTGGGGCCCATTAGAACTGGGGCCCATTTAACGAGACAAGAAGTTTAGTCCCATTAAGTAAATCATAAAGTCTGTGTTAATGGCAGGTATTGGTTATTTATACCTTGTTGTTATGTGTTGCCATGTCTTTCTTTCTTTCTTTTTGTCCATCTTTCTCTTTTTCTCTTTCTTTCTTTCTTTCTTTTTGTATTTCTCTTTCTCTTTCTCTTTCTTTTTTCTTTCTTTTTGTCTTTCTTTCTTTCTTTCTTTCTTTCTTTTTTCTTTCTTTTTGTCTTTCTTTCTTTCTTTCTTTTTGTCTATCTTTCCCTTTCTTTCTTTCTTTCTTTCTTTCTATTTGTCTTTATCTTTCTCGTTTTTTCTTTCTCTTTCTCTTTCTTTCTTTCTTTCTTTCTTTCTTTCGTTCTTTCTCTCGAATATATCTCTTCCTCTCCTTTCTTCCCCTTTGCTCTCTCTCTCTCTCTCTCTCTCTCTCTCTCTCTCTCTCTCTCCACTATGTAAATAAGTGTCTCACAGGCATGCATACCTGACCATCATACTTATATACGACCCTCAGGCCAGGTGTGTGTGTGTGTGTGTGTGTGTGTGTACAGATCCAGACACAGGTACAGATACAAGTACAGGCCTGATAACAGTACTCAAGGGGTTAAGTCATTGTACTCAAGAGGTTAAGTCATCGTACTCAAGAGGTTAAGTCATCGTACTCAAGGGGTTAAGTCATCGTACTCAAGGGGGTTAAGTCATCGTACTCAAGGGGTTAAGAGAGAGAGAGAGAGAGAGAGAGAGAGAGAGAGAGAGAGCCGGGAGCCAGACCAGCAATAAATTATGGGTGGGGAGGGGAGGGGAGGGGCGGGGAGGGGTGGGGGGTGTGGGGAGGGGGCGTGTTAAGCTGGCCCACATCTCTGCCTGTTGAAAGTTGCTGCCGGATACAACATAATACAACAGCTTACACCATCTGTTGTATTGTTGTATTCTTAGAGCCATACACGAGGCGGATTACATTATACAAACCCGTGTATAGCGTTATTGTATTCTAAAAAATGGTGTATGACAGCTGTATTACCCTGTATGAACCACCTGTTGTATTTTTTTATTATTTATACCATCTGGTCAATCGGAATACAGTTTATACACCGTCTGTTTTATTGTTGTTGTATTTTTAAAGCCAGATGGCAGGTTTAATACAATATCCACACTACTGTATCGCCTTATTGTATCTCAAACAGATGTATGGCATTTGGATACAAGAAAATACACCTTAACCCCCCCCCACCCCCCTCCTGCTGTATTGTATTGTATTACTGTGATTAAATGTGTATGAAACAATGAATGCAGTGTATACATTATTTCTTGTATAATCTTGTATACAAAATGCATTTAATTGGACAAATACAATATATATGCATTGTGTGTTATTGTATTTTGAAATGTTTAATAGAAAAAATTAAATAAAACTTGTAAATAATAATAATAATAATAATAATAATAATAATAATAATAATAATAATAATAATAAATGGAATGATTAGTGACTGTAAAATGATGATGATGATGATGATGATGATGATGGTTAATTAAATTATTATTTCTCTCTCCCTCACAGACGCTCCATGTAGAGGGACCTTCCCCCCCACCTCACCTCCCCCTTCTCTACCTGCCTACCTACCTGTCTACCTGCCTACCTAACCTATTTATCTACCTATCTACCTCATCATGGACCCAGCAGCGCATTATAGTAAGTACCGATTAATCTACCTTTTGTTAACAAGTACCGATTAATCTACTTTTGCTGGAGATAATTGTTACCAGGTCAGATTTGAACCCTTGATATGAACCCTTGATATGAACCCTTGATTTGAACCCTTGATTTGAACCCTTGATTTGAACCCTTGATATGAACCCTTGGTAGGCTCTTTTGGTGTATCTTGCCTCATCATTCCTTGCTTCAGTGTTGCATAGTCCTTACGTCACCCTTAAGTAGCCTCACACACCCCTTACTTCACCCTTAAGTAGCCTCACCCACCCCTTACTTCACCCTTAAGTAGCCTCACCCACCCCTTACTTCACCCTTAAGTAGCCTCACCCACCCCTTACTTCACCCTTAAGTAGCCTCACCCACCCCTTACTTCACCCTTAAGTAGCCTCACCCACCCCTTACTTCACCCTTAAGTAGCCTCACCCACCCCTTACTTCACCCTTAAGTAGCCTCACCCATCCCTTACTTCACCCTTAAGTAGCCTCACACACCCCTTACTTCACCCTTAAGTAGCCTCACCCACCCCTTTACTTCAGCCTTAAGTAGCCTCACCCACCCCTTACTTCACCCTTAAGTAGCCTCACCCATCCCTTACTTCACCCTTAAGTAGCCTCACACACCCCTTACTTCACCCTTAAGTAGCCTCACCCACCCTTTACTTCAGCCTTAAGTAGCCTCACCCACCCTTTACTTCAGCCTTAAGTAGCCTCACCCACCCCTTACTTCACCCTTAAGTAGCCTCACCCACCCCTTACTTTACCCTTAAGTAGCCTCACCCACCCCTTACTTCACCCTTAAGTAGCCTCACCCACCCCTTACTTCACCCTTAAGTAGCCTCACCCACCCCTTACTTCAGCCTTGCATCACCCTCTCCTCAGGTTGACGTCAAACACAACAGACTCGATCACTTGTTCTGTGAGGTCGACCGGACAATTAAACGGTAATCCGACGGTCAAATAAGGCGGCCGGTTTAATAAGACGTCGGTAACCGGTGCCTCGACGGTGTGGGTATTGACACAAGTTGGGTAATCCGGCCAAGAATGCCATCATAACGCATCCGGCTTACAGATATAAAAAAGATATTCGCCTCCTTATCCGGCCTGATACCTGAACAGATTATGCTGGGTAGTGAGGGAATAATGTCTGTCTGTGTCTGTCTGTCTGTCTGTGTATACGTAATCTTTATCAGTTTAACTCTTCGTCTGTTTATTCGTTCATCTAACTTTTTTTTTCTCTCTCTCTCTCTCTCTCTCTCTCTCTCTCTCTCTCTCTCTCTCTCTCTCTCTCTCTCTCACACCCTTAAACCTCTACATTAAACCACTAAAAAGCCTAATCTACCTCACGTCAAAACCTTTAAAGACTTATTTAATTTTAATATATAATTTTTTTTTTTAGTTCTCAGGAAGAAAAAAACTCAAAGATGGAATTTAAAATCTCAATGCATATTTCTGGTGCTTAGGATGACTTTTTTTTTTGGGGGGGGGGGGGGCGGAGGGGGGGATTAAGGAGGAAGATGATAGGGGGGGGTTATTCTATGCAGGAAATCCTTAGGGTACATATTGACCCGGATTTATTGGGGGGGGTGGATTTATTGGTAATCTCAATAAAGCGGAAATTATTAGGTGAAAGAAGGAGGAGGGGGAGGAGGAGGAGGTGAAGGAGGAGAAGAATTAGGAGGGGGAGAGGGGGGAGGGGGAGGAGGGGGAGGAAGAAATGGGAGATATGCTTGTGGGAGAGGAATGATGGGAGGGAGAGATGAGAGGAGGTTGGGGAGAGGAGGAAAGAGAATGAAGGGGAAGGAAAGTAAAAGGAGGGGGAAGGATGAAGGAAGGTAAGAGAAGGAGGGGGAGTGGATAGAAGAAGATAAGAAGAGGAGAGGAAAGGAAAGGAAAGGGGGAGAGGGGTGGATGGTAGGGAGATGCAATTTGGTTAGAAGGATCACTGAATACCTGCACCTCACCTGCACCTCACCTGCACCTCACCTGTGTACCTGTGTTTGTACCTCCTAGTTTCACACTGACCATAGTAACACAGTGACTCAACTTATGACTCACTATAAAACATACAGCTCACTGACTCACACACCCATACCTGTGCAGTGACTCAATGACTCATGAAGCTACAGTGACTCATACACCCATAGTGACTCAGAGGAGCTGTTGAGTCAGAGGAGGTGGTGGTGGGTCAAAGGTGAGGTGGGGTGAGGGGGGGTCTCCTAATTACTCTACTACCTGGTATAGTAATTTGTCTCACCTGAAATTAATTACAGGTTTTATGGTGTGTGTGTGTGTGTGTGTGTGTGTGTGTGTGTGTGTAGATCCTCAAGGAAGTACTAAGGGCTAGACTATCTACCTAGCCCAGGCTACTGAACGGATAGGGCAGTTTTAGCTCAAAGTTATAACAGGGGGCTACATGGGACTAGGTAAGGCAGGTCTACGTATCCAAGAAGAGAATTTTATTGCAGTCTTAGCACAGGATTATAACAAGGGGGCTAAATAGGGGCTAAGATAAGGGACTACACCGCTACTCTTGGTTGGTTCTAGGTTCACGTCGGGGACTATATATCGGGACCTCTTCAAAGCTAGTCCCAGGCGCGCGATGGGGCTACTAAAAACTATACCTAGCCTGTCCCATAACGCACCGTGGGGCTACTGGAGGAAGAGGGAGGGAGGGAGGGTAGGAGAGAGGGAGAGAGAGAGAAGGCGAGGAGGATAGAGGGGGGGGGGGGGAGGTCGAGGGTTCGTAAAATGGAGGGATCTGGCCTATGACAGCTGGGGGTGACAAGAGGTGCAGATATCATGACAGTGATCGTGTCGGCTACTCGCTCCCTTGTGAACCCCGCTGTCCCACCTAGGCCTTCCCTCTACCCCCACACACCTCCTCAAAAGGGGACATCCTCGTTTACAAATTCTTCCGTGTTTTTTTTTCTCCGTATTTCTCATTTATTATCATTTTTTTTTTGTGATTGTGTCATTTATTGAGGTTTTAGTTTTTTTTTTATTTAGAGTTTTGAGAGGATCTTTAAATGTGTGTTAATAGGAATACAATAGGAAGGTGATGGAACTGTGTTTTAGATTCGTTTAAAATAATAACAGGGATTTTATTCTTGTTGACATATTTGTTTTATCTCTATTTATCATTTATTATATTTATTTTTTCTCTTTTGTCTCTCATTTTGGGTTTTTAGATTATTATTTTTTTTTGTAGAGGAATATTAAAGAGAAATATATTTAAACGCGTGTAATAATACTGAGACTATAAGGTAAGGTTACTTTCTGGTGAGTTCGTCCAATAGGTGATGTATAGGTTTGAATTCTCTTCATTTTCTCGTAATTCCACTTTTATTATCATTATTTTCTGTCATAATTTCACGTTTATTGTTTTTTTTTTTTTTTTTTTGGTTTAAGATTGCCATTATGTGTAATCGAGTCATTTGACAGTAAGTGGCAAGAGACAGAAATGAGCTCGTAAGGTTGTGAAAGTGTCCGCTGGCGTATGGGACGGTGTGGGACAGAACAACACCCCCCCCCCCCTCACCTCACCCCTCACCTCACCCCCGTATACCTCCTGACAAAGCTCTTGCGGCTGACACAGGGAGAGGAGAATGACTGACAGCGGCTGACGCACCACCACACCAAGAGAGGATCCCAGCTTGGTGAATGGTCCAGAATTATGCCACTAAGAGGATCAATGTGGGGATGAGGAGATTAATTTTAAGGGAGGACGCCCGCTACATGGAACACCAAAGAGGGGAGAAGGGGAAGGATGTCACCTAAAGATAACAGCCTCAACAAAACTAAACCCCTCCAACTCTTCCCCACCCCCCCACCCTAACCCCACCCTAACCCCACCCTAAAACTCCTCCAAATGAGCTATTCATTAAGACACTAGGAACACAAATCAATGCGTAACTGACGTAGAGCGATGCGTGTGTGTGTGCTATTGAACTTGGTCTTGGTTCGCCTTTTGTTTGGGTCTGATCTACACCGGGAGCTTCTGATAATACGATTAGGTACACGCAGTCGAATTTGTCAAGGGATTATGTGGCGCCTCAACCTTCCTCTTACCCTCCCTCTCCTCTCCCACCCCCCTACTCTCCCCCCTCCTCTTACTCTCTTTCTCTTCCCTTCTCCTTTTCTCCTCTTCCCCATAACACTTCTTTCTCTCTCTCTCTCTCTCTCTCTCTCTCTCTCTCTCTCTCTCTCTCTCTCTCTCTTTCCATGGTGGCTGACGCGGGAGAAGGGAAAGTAGAGGAAAGGAGAAAGAAAGGAGGAGGAGAGAGAGAGAGAGAGAGAGAGAGAGAGAGAGAGAGAGCGAGAGAGAGAGAGAGACTGATTGGTAAGAGATTTCAACGCCGCAAAAGTACTAATCCTTCATTACTTCTGTCTACCACTATCATCACCACCTATACTTCTTCATTATTGCCCTTCTCTGGTACTGACCTAAACACACACACACACACCACACACACACACAGCGCTGCTTCACATGTTTGTTGCGTCTCACTAAACCGTATATTAAGTCATTGCGTTTCACCCCTCCCCTCCCCCTTTCTCTCTCTTTTCCTCCTTCCCTCTCTCCATCCATCCCTCCTTCCTTATTTCCCTCTCTCATATCTCCCATCTTTTTCTTTATCATTCTCTACATCCTTCCCTCCTTTCCTCCCCCTTTCCCTCTATGTGTTACCCATCCTTCCCTCCTTCCTTTCCTTCCTCCTCTTTTCCCAACACCCTTCTCTCCTTCCCTACTTTTTTTCCCTCTCTCCTCCCTCTTTCTCTTCCTCCTGCCTCTCCTTTCCTTCCTCCTTGGCCTCCTTCCCTTCTCTTCTCTTACCCATCCCTACTTCAACCCTCCCTTCCCACCTTCCCTCTCTCTCCCTCCCTCCCTCTCCCTCCCTCTCTCCCTCCCTCTCCTCCATCAGAATAACTAAATGAGATGTAAAATACCCATAATGACTCACTACAGTGCTGACATGTCTCGCCTGAGGTGATTCCTGCATACTCGCTTCCTCCTCTTCACTCCTGCTTGCCTCTCCTCATTCCCATCACCATCCACCATCTTTATCGGTCTGTATCTCCCCTATCCTTTGTGTGATGGGGATGGGGAGTGATGGGTCAGTGTGGGAGAGTCAGAGTAAGAGTTTTGGAGGGTTGGAGGTAAGTTTGGAGGATTTGGAAGATCGATAGTTTACATTGAAGGAAGTTATGAAGGTAATTTCAAACCTTTTCACGTTTCTCTGATAGCCTCTTTATCGCCCTCTATCTTATCCATCCTTTGGGAGATTTGGAGGGTTGGAGGTAAGTGAGTGTGGGAGAGTCCAGGTGAGAGTTTGGGAGGGTGAAGGAGAGGTTCAGGTTACAGGGGTTTGTTGGAGGAGAGGTTCAAGTTACAGGGGCTTGTTGGAGGTAGTGCTCGTTAATCTTGGAGAAGTCATCAAGGAACCCGGTCGTAAAAATGGTGGATGCTGGAGGTAAAATGCCCCACACACAGACAGACACACAGACAGACACACACACACACACACACACACACAGACACAGACACACACACACACACACACACACAGACAGACACACAGACAGACACACACACACACACACAGACAGACAGACAGACAGACACACACACACACACACACAGACACACACACAGACAGACAGACAGACAGACAGACAGACAGACACACACACACACAGAAAGACAGACAGACAGACAGAGAAGACACACACACACACACACACACACAGACACACACACACAGACAGACAGACACACACGCACACACACACACACAGACAGACAGACACACACACACACACACACAGACACACACACACACACACACACACACACAAGTGCTTGCCAGTATGCAGATGACCAGACAACTTGTGTGATTATCTCCTCCGTGCTATGACCTGCAGTTATGAGAGAGAGAGAGAGAGAGAGAGAGAGAGAGAGAGAGAGAGAGGGGGGGGGGGGGGTCTCTACCAATCCCTCCATTTTCCCTTATCTAATCCTATCACCATCCTCTCCATTACCCTCTCACCCTCCCTCCTTATCACCTTTCACCATCCTCCCCCCTCTCCTCCCCCCCCACTCCCTCCTTCTCTCACTAACCTCTCACATCACACTCTCACTTCCTCCACTTCTTCCCTCTCATCACCTCCCCTCTCACTCCCTATGAGCCCCTCGAGTCCTCAAAAATCTCTCCCTTCCTCTCTTCCTCACCCCTCCCCCTCCTCTCCCTTCTCTCCCTTCCCATGCTACTATGCCCCCCCCTCCTAATCCTCCTCTACCCAAAAATGATGCCCAACACCCCCCCCTCTCATCTCCCTCCCCCTCCCTCTCACCCCCCTCCCCCTCTCACCCCCCTCCTCTTATTGCTCAGGAGGTAAAAGGCAGGTGGGTGTCTCCTGGGTAAAGCATGGGGGGGGGGGGGGGTGAGGGGGGGGCAAAAAAAATAGGGGGAGAGATGAGGGGGAAGTGGAGAGGTCTGTGAGGGTCTCTTGATGATGAAGGGGACCATGAGGTTTGTGGGACCTCCAGTGATAGATGGGGGGAGGGGGAAGGGAAGAGGGGGGAGGGGGGGAGGAGAAGGGGGGAGGGGAAGGAGGGGAGGGGGAGGAGGGGCTCACCGTGGCAGAGTCTAACAAAAACTCTCTCTTGTGTTATAAGACAAAAACAATTCCAATTTGTGTATGTAAATTTACCTCCCAGATGATCGTCTGTTTCTCTTTCTGTCATAATAACAGCGCCAGCACGGGCAATCACCAGCGCCTGGTCTTTACGTCCACACCTTAATGGCATGTTTGTGGTACCTACGCCAGACAACCTTTCGCGTCCATCTATTTCACAGTGACATTCGCCAGACCTCCCTTTCGTCCCGCTGTTGTGAAGCTGATGTAAGTTACGCCAAGCAAACGTTCGCTCGATTTCTGCCTGCCTTGGCGTTATATTCGGACCCGTTTATAAAATCTGTATCAAGAACAATCGACAGTGCTGGTATTACTCTTCGTCACTCAATGCCAGTCTTAACGAAGCTTCGACAGACTCTTATGGGATGGATTAGTTTGGGTTATGTTGGGGTAAGTAAGGTTAGGGGTAGGGTTGGGTTGGGTTAGGTTAGGTTTGGTTTGGGGTAGGGTTAGGTTAGGTTATGCTATGCTAGGTTAGGGGTAGGGTTAGGTTAGGCTATGCTATGCTAGGTTAGGGTTAGGTTAGGGGTAGGGTTAGGTTAGGGGTAGGGTTAGGTTAGGGGTAGGGTTAGGTTTGGGGTAGGGTTAGGTTAGGTTCCTAGTCCAAGTATTAGTGACTCTAAAAGCTGACTCTCCCTTAAGGTCGGTTGTTGGAGTTACTGAAAGGTCAGATCTTTATCCCGTGTGAAGTATAAGACTTACCTGCATGGTTAATAAACACGGGTTAGGTTGTTGACGCTTACCTGTTGTGTGTGTGTAATAATAATAATAATAATTAACGGTTTATTGAAAGAGCATGGCAGCCAGAAGGCTGAAAATATACAATTACATAATTGGGGAATGGTTCTCTTGATTTACTAATGATGTACAAGTAACATAAGTGATACAAATATGATATATAATAATTAGGTGTTGATGATTTTTACAAAGGTTGAGACTGCGCTGTTCTTGTAGCAGTCAGTTCGTGCTCGTATGGGCTGGATGCGGTTGGGCAGGTGTGTGTGTGTGTGTGTGTGTATGCGCGCACGTCTTTCTACATTAAAACTTACACACACACACACACACACACACACACACACACACACATAGACAAATACTCACACTTACACTACACTAATTACAGTTATTAATCATAGCAAATTTGTTTATCCAGGCTTGATAGATTAGTTAGCGAGCAATTACCTCCTCTCAAGAGTAATTGGGTTGTTAGTAGACTTGTTTCCCTAATAGATAGTTCGGTAGTTTGCAGATGAGAGGTTCTTAACGATGGTTGATGGTGATTAGAGTGTCAGCTGGAGTAATTACATGTCATTTTCGTCGTCAGTGTCTCGAATTAGGTTAGTTTGTCAGGTTGAGTTAGGTTAGGTTAGGTTAGGCTTAGTTTTGGTTTGGTTAAGTTAGGTTTTTAGGAGAGATTACGTTAGCTTAGGTAAGGTTAGATTAGGATATGTGTAGGTTTGGTTAGGTTAGGTTAGGTTAGGTTAGGTTAGGTTAGTTTTGGCAAGGTTAAGAATGGTCGGATTATCTTGAAACTTAATACAAATATTAATCACCTCAAGAGCTCTGATTAGTGTAATTATGATGACGATACTATTAAAATTGACGATGTGGCGGCCATTTTTATTTCAAGATATGACCATTTTTGCTTAGTGACGTCACCCTCAACAGCAGCGTCAGTGCTTGATGAGGTGGGGGGGGGGGGGAGGTGTTCGGGGAGGTATAATGTGTTCGACTTCAGGGTATGTTGTTGTTCGGTAGTT
>CAUDMG010002893.1:267500-277500 GCA_958450375.1 Homarus gammarus | reverse complement strand
TCAATTCCTAACCAGTTTATCAGCACAGCGGCTCCATTAAACGTGGAAACATCATCTAATTGAGACGTTGAAGGGTGGCCGTGTCTTGTACAGGAAATAGTAACCAGGTGACAATAGAACACACCTGAGTTGATTACTGTTGAGAGAGAGAGAGAGAGTGAGAGTGAGAGAGAGAGAGAGAGAGAGTCCAACGGTATTCCACTGGGGGTTTAGCCATCAATATTTGGTTTATCTGTTTATTTATGGTTTAAGAAGGTTTAATTTGTCTCTTGTGTTAGGTTAGGCTAGTTTAGGTTTGGTTAGTTTAGGTTGAATTGGGTTAGGTTAGGTTAGGTTAGATCCTTAATCATGATGACCTTGACTCAGCCACCACTGCCTCTCCTTCAGTACAACAGTGACACGTTATGACTCCTCCTCCTGCAGTAGTACATCACCAACACTGTGTACTGAAGTGACAGTTACGTGGGAACCTCCGCTTGTTATGAGTGGTTGTTAGTCTAGTGTGTACAAATCTCACCTCATTCTGACCTTGATTACGTGCTCCTGTGGTTAGTGGAAGGATTAGGGCAAGGACCGCATCCAACCGCAGGAGAAAACCGCAATTCATCACGTCAATGCAATGGTTGAAGTAATATAACAACAAACGTTAAGATTACATTAAAAATAAAGTACTGTGTGTGTGTGTGATTTGCCCAACCGCATGCGGACAATACCAGGCATTATATTACCGCACCTAACCGCCTTATAAAACCGCGCCTGAACGTCATATAAAACTTCGTCTAACCGCCTTATAAAACCGCGCTTAACCGTCTTATTAAACCGCGCTTAACCGTCTTATTAAACCGCACCTAACCGCTTCAGAAAAAAACACTGTAAATATTTTAAAACACTTTATTTTGTTTAAAAAATATTTCTAAACCGCATCAGTCAAAACACACACACACACACGCACATACACACACACACACACGCACATGCACACACACACACACACACACACAAATAACCATTTCGCTACTATATGCCAGACGCTCCCACGGCTTGACACAACCACTCTCCCTGCTTACCTACCAGCCCCCCTTCCCACTGACTTAGTAGAAGAATTTGACGTAGCAAAACGCCTGGACAAACTAAAATTAAAACGCTCTACCACCCCCATTGACCTACCAATGAAACTCTTCAAGGAGTTCTCCCCGGAGCTTGCTAAACCCCTCTGCTCCATCATCAATGCTTCTCTCAGTCAAGCCAGATGCCCAGCTGACTGGAAAACCTCTTATGTATCACCAGTGCCCAAGTCAACCAGCCCACAATCCTTAAATCAGCTACGACCTATTGCAATCACCCCAATACCCAGCCTAATCTGTGAAAGTTTTGTGTTCGACTGGGCTTATGCTGATATTGCAGGAGTCGTAGACCCTCAGCAATTTGGCAACATGAAAACTTCCTCCACCACTCACTGTCTTGTCAGCTTTCTCGATTACATATACCGCCATCTCGAGAAACGAAAAACGTCTGTAGCTGTCGCCTTCATTGATTTCACTAAAGCGTTCGACCTAGTCGACCACAATATAATCATCAACAAAGCTATTGACCTCGGGCTTCGAAGAAGCCTCATACCATGGCTTACAGACTTCCTCAGTGACCGACGCCAAGCTGTACGCTTCCGAGGGGCTGTCTCCACCTCTCAGTCACTCACCTGTGGCGTCCCCCAAGGCACCAAGATGGGACCACTCTGCTTCCTTATGCTCATCAATGATGCCCTAAGAGAAACCCCTGCTCGCTGGAAATATGTCGACGACTCCACCATTGGGATCAGCGTCAACAATTCTGCTCCCAACTATACCGCCCTTCAGGATTTATTGAACAGTCTCCAAAACTGGGCCACCAACAACCATGTCACCATCAACCATACCAAGACCATGGTTATGCACATCAACCTCTCCTCCGACATTGTCCCACCTCCTTCCATTACTCTAGGTCCGAACACACTCCAGGTTGTAGATTCCACGAAGCTCCTCGGCGTCACCATAGACAACAAACTAAATTGGAAACCACACGTCAATGAAGTTGTCAAATCCTCCAGTTTCCGTCTCCACCTCCTCCGCCGACTCAAGTCCCTCGGAGTTCCTGCACACGAGCTCCTCAGTGTTTACACAACATTCATACTTCCCAAGCTCACCTATGCCTCCCCCACCTGGTCTTCCTCCCTAAATGCCACACAACGTAAACACCTAGAAAAAGTGCAAAAGAGGGCATGCAAGATTATTCTCTCCCCCTCCTACTCCACATATCAAGAAGCGCTCAACACACTGACCCTTTCGACTCTCACTGACCATCACCACGACCTCATCTGCAAATTTGGTAAGAAGCTTCTACACCATCCCCGACACCGGCTCCTACTACCACCTGAGATCCCCTGTCCGAGAATTGCTGTGCGACACCACAACCGCATCCAGCCCATACGTGCACGAACTGATCGCTATAAGAACAGCCCAGTCCCAACCATTGTAAAAATTATCAATAACTTGTAATACTGTAACACTGTCACTATGTTGAAATGAACTGTAGTTTGAGCTTTTCCCCATCTAAGTTATTATATGTCTTATTTGTGTCACTTATGTTACTTGTATATTATTTGTAATTCGTAACCCATTCCCCAAATATGTAACTGTATATTTTCAGCCTTCTGGCTGCCAAGCTCTTTCAATAAACCGTTAATTATTATTATTATTATTATTATACACACACACACACACGCACCTGGAGTAAAATAATAGAGTCTTGTGAAGCATTGAGTCAGAGGAACAACTAATTACTTCCGGTCATCATTGTCAACACACAGGTGAGTTACATTACTTACAGGTGATACACCCCATGTCTTCCTTTGTCGATCTGTCTGTCTTTCTGTCTGTCTGTCTGTTTGTCTATCTACCTGTCTGTCTGTCGAACTCCTATTACCTTCATTTACCTTACGTCACCTGATAATTGAAGCACATTACCTAACCACCACAAAGACTTGCCAGGATACCAGTCTCTTAACATAAGTATACAATTATAATATTTATCTTAATTATACAGTTAGACAGTGAGAAGCAGTTCACCCACCGAGTTAAGCACGATAACGTCAGCTCGGAGATGACAAGTGATATCTTCTTACTCAGGTAAAGATATCACCTTAGTGTAAATAAAGCGTTAAGAATACAGTTTGAACAATATCATCATTATCAAACTTAATTACGAGTCAAGATAGCGACTTTGCCAGGTTATGATAGCATCTATAGGTGTCTCAAGAACATGATATCATGCTTGTGTGAGTGAATGATATCATCCTCGTGTTAAGATGTACAGTTTTAACAATATTATTATTATGTATACCTTAGTTATGGGTTAAGATAGCGAGGGGTACTTCAACCACTCTGCCAACCACGATAGCGTCAGCCCTCTCAAGAAAGCGATATCTTAGCTGTATCTTGGCGGTATCTTGGCCAGGTAACGACCCTAATCTATTACAGTGACTGTGGGCAGGTGAGACAGTGTTTATATTAATCAGCTGACGGTGTGCAGGTGAGGTGCTTGTTTACATTAATCAGCTGATGGCGTACAGGTGTGGCTTTGTTTACATTAATCAGCTGATGGCGTACAGGTGAGGCCTTGTTTACGTTAATCAGCTTACGGTGTGCACGTGAGGTACTTGTTTACATTAATCAGCTGATGGCGTACAGGTGTGGCTTTGTTTACATTAACCAGCTGACTCTACAGGTATGGCTGACATCTCCTTGTATGCCTAATTAACCTGACTGAGGTACTACCAAAACTCTTATATTGTCAATCCCTTACCTGGTCTCAGTGCCGTACGATAGTTTGGGGAGCTCAGGCAGCGTCTCCCATCCATGGCATCTCATCAGTACTGGCGGACGTATGACGTAAATCTCTCAGCTTCCCCTTCTCCTCCCCCTCTCCCCCTTAATTGCAATCCACCCTTTTATTGTCACCCCCCCCCCCTTAGAACCATCTAAGGGGTACCATCACCTCATTTGCCAAGTCTGACTACAGTAGGATCTAAGCTGTGGGTGTAGGAAGGGGACAGACGGATGGACGGACATACGGTCATACTTACCTGCAGTATAAGAGTTTTTTTTTGTTCTTAGGATTTTTTAGGTATCAGTGTAGTGTTTTGAGACACACACACACACACACACACACACACACACACACACACCTGGTCTAGTCATGGTAGGTGTTTTAATAGGCTTTTATCTTCAACTTTCTCCAGTGATGACGATGAACCTGAAAGACAAGAGATATGTTATTTGTTTTTTTTCGCGTTATTATTTTCACCACCTCTTTCCTGGGCTGTGAGAGTGTGGGAGGTTAGGTTAGATTAGGTTAGGTTAGGTTAGGTTAGGTTAGGTTAGGTTAGGTTAGATTTGGTTAGGTTATGTTAGGTTTGTTTAGGTCAGATTAACTTAGCGTAGGTTAAGTTAGATTAGAGCAGCACAGGTATATATGACAAGCCCATTAACCTGAAGACATAGCAAAGAGCGTATAACGTAAAGGTATCATCCCGTAACAGGTGTGATCATCCCGTAACAGGTGTGGGTGTTAACGAGGTCAGTATAACGACTTAAGGTATCATCCCGTAACAGGTGTGGGTGTTAGCGTGCTCAGTATAACGACTTAAGGTATCATCCCGTAACAGGTGTGATCATCCCGTGACAGGTGTGATCATCCCGTAACAGGTGTGGGTGTTAACGAGCTCAGTATAACGACTTAAGGTATCATCCCGTAACAGGTGTGGGTGTTAACGTGCTCAGTATAACGACTTAATACTGTACAACCTTCAGTGTCTTGTGGACTACGATATACTGAGCTGTGTCACCTGAAGCAACCCTTTAATAGACTGATTTACCTGTAAGTTATGGGTTAGGTAGGTGTGTGGTGAGGGTTGGGTGTGTGGTGAGGGCTGGGTGTGTGGTGAGGTCTGGGTGTGGTGAGGGTTGGGTGTGTGGTGAGGGTTGGGTGTGTGGTGAGGGCTGGGTGTGTGTTGAGGTCTGGGTGTGGTGAGGGCTGGGTGTGTGGTGAGGGTTGGGTGTGTGGTGAGGGTTGGGTGTGTGGTGAGGGCTGAGTGTGTGGTGAGGTCTGGGTGTGGTGAGGGCTGGGTGTGTGGTGAGGGCTGGATGTTTGGTGAGGGCTAGGTGTGTGGTGAGGGGTGGGTGTGTGGTGAGGGCTGAGTGTGTGGTGAGGGCTAGGTGTGTGGTGAGGGCTAGGTGTGTGGTGAGGGCTAGGTGTGTGGTGAGGGCTGGGTGAGGGCCAGCTAAAACACCAGGTAGGTGGGACTCCTCCCTGACCAGCCCTTATTTGGCCCTGCCCTCACAGTTGGGGGTCCAGGGTAATTTCTTAGGGTTCTTCGCGTCTCTCTCTCTCTCTCTCTCTCTCTCTCTCTCTCTCTCTCCTCTCTCTCTTCCATAACTTTACTCTCTTCCCCCACCTCCCTCTTCCTTCTTTCACCAGTCCCCCCCTCTACCCTCTACACCTCCCTAATCCCCTGCCATCCTTCTCTCCTGTTCCTTAATCACCAATCCCTTTCTCTCCCTGTCCTTTCCCTCTTTTTCACCCCTCTCTTCCACCTTTTTTCCCCTTTCTAGTCTTAACCTCTTCTTCCCTCTCCCTTTCCGTCCCTCTCCTTTTTCCTCTCACCCCTCTCCCCCCTTTCCCCTTCCCCTCCCCCTTCCCCCTCTCTCACCTGTCTTAGTAATTAAGTCTTCAACAGTTTTGGCTATCAAGTATCTCCGTAATTTTTTTTCCTGTACACGTTGTGGTGAACAGAGGCAATTGTGGTGAGAGGTGGTAGGGAGGAGGAGAAGAGGTGAGGTGAGAGGTGGTAGGGAGGAGGAGAAGAGGTGAGGTGAGAGATGGTAGGGAGGAGGAGAAGAGGTGAGGTGAGAGGTGGTAGGGAGGAGGAGAAGAGGTGAGGTGAGAGGTGGTAGGGAGGAGGAGAAGAGGTGAGGTGAGAGGTGGTAGGGAGGAGGAGAAGAGGTGAGGTGAGAGGTGGTAGGGAGGAGGAGAAGAGGTGAGGTGAGAGGTGGTAGGGAGGAGGAGGAGGAGAAGAGGTGAGGTGAGAGGTGGTAGGGAGGAGGAGGAGAAGAGGTGAGGTGAGAGGTGGTAGGGAGGAGGAGGAGGAGAAGAGGAGGGTAAGGGGAAGAGAAGAGGTAAGGAGAAGGAGAAGAAGAGGAGGAAGCACGTAGGAAGAGAAAGATAGTGAGAGAAATCATGTAAGGGAGACGACAGCTTGGAAGAGAGGAGGGTGGCAGGATCTGACGGAATCTGACAGGGTCCAAAATACTGCGACAGGGTCAGACAGACTCCGAGAGGTGGGCGACAGGGAGCAGGATAAGATAGACGGTTGCAGCACGATGTGACAGGGAGCAAGAGAGGACAGCAGGGTGTGACAGGGTGTGACAGGGAGCAAGAGAAGACAGGAAGGTGTGACAGGGAGCAAGAGGGGACAACAGGGTGTGACAGAGAGCAGGAGAGGACAGGAAGGTGTGACAGGGAGCAAGAGAGGACAGGAGGGTGTGAAAGGGTGTGACAGGGTGTGTCAGGGAGCAAGATAGGACAGCAGGATGTGGCAGGGTGTGACAGGGAGCAAGAGAAGACAGGAAGGTGTGACAGGGAGCAAGAGGGGACAACAGGGTGTGACAGTAAGCAGGAGAGGACAACAGGGTGTGACAGGGTGTGTCAGGGAGCAAGATAGGACAGCAGGATGTGGCAGGGTGTGACAGGGAGCAAGAGAAGACAGGAAGGTGTGACAGGGAGCAAGAGGGGACAGGAAGGTGTGACAGGGAGCAGGAGAGGACAACAGGGTGTGACAAAGAGCAGTAGAGGACAGGAAGGTGTGACAGGGAGCAAGAGAGGACAACAGGGTGTGACAGTAAGCAGGAGAGGACAACAGGGTGTGACAGTAAGCAGGAGAGGACAACAGGGTGTGACAGTAAGCAGGAGAGGACAACAGGGTGTGACACGGAGCAGAAGAGGACAACATGGTGTGACAGAGAGAAGGTTCGTGGCAAAACAGGGCGTGTCGTGTCATATTTCACTGTGTTGAGACGGCAGATAAAACACGTGACCAGTCGTTGACCTCTTGTGTGGGCTGAGGGGAGATGAGAGGTGAGGAGAGGGGTGAGGAGAGGGGGAGGGGAAACCTAAGAAGTGAGAGATAGTTAGGAGAGGGGAGATGAGAGGTGAGGAGAGGGGAGATGAGAGGTGAGGGACAGATAAAACAAGAAGTGGGATGAGGTTGAGGTTCCTTCCTTCCTTCCTTCCTTCCTTCATCTCCTTCCATCCATCCATCCCTCCTACTTACCCCTCCACCCTGCCTTCCCTCCCTTCCTTCACTCCCCCCCCCCTCCCTCCTCCCTCTAGGCCATCCGGGTATTAATTGCAGGTCACAATTCTCTAAGACCACTTAAACTAGGGCGTCAACAGCCAATCAGCGCCTTAACGATCTCCCCAACTACCTGTTACAACATCATGTTAAACAAGGTGGTGATGAGGACACAAGGTGAAGGATGACTTGTGAACACTGAACACTGAACATACACACACACACACACACACACATACACACACACACACACACACACACACACACACAAGGGAAGTCAATTTATCTCCCTCTTTTCGTTTACAGACAGACAGACAGACAGACAGGCAGACAAACAGACAGACAGGCAGACAAACAGACAGACAGGCAGACAAGCAGACAGATACACACACACACACACACAAGAAAAATCTCTCTCTCTCTCTCTCTCTCTCTCTCTCTCTCTCTCTCTCTCTCTCTCTCACCTGAGCCGTACACCTGGCTACCACCCTAATTAAGCTCTTCCTGCGCCACAGTTGTTTGTTCGTGTTGTTAAACCATGACAAAATAATCTAGTCATTTACCTTTTACAAAACCCCCATTTACGGAGCTGATTGTAAATTGTAAATAAAGGTTCGGTTAGGTTTGGTTAGGTTAGGTTAGGTTAGTATTTTTAGGGTTATATTATCCAGAAGAATTATCGAGACAGAACTTAATATAGGAATTAATAATTAATAATTCTATGGATTATTAGAATTATCCAGACATATTATTATCAGACCGTTTCTTTAAGTCCAGCCGTGAATTATTTATCAAACCAGTAAAAATAAATTATCATCTCTAGAAATTATCAATAAAAAATGAATACTATAAAAATTTAAAATCCAGAATTATCAGAGGAAGTTGACCAAGTAACATTGTAAGACCCATCGTCCGTAAATCCTGATGTGAGAGAATTATCGAATTACCACCTCCCTCCCCTCTCCCCCGCCCCCCACTCCCCCTCCTCCCCCCTCCACCCTCTACCCCCTCTCCCCCTCCCCCTCCTCCCCCCAGGAATTAATAAATAAGCGTCGGTGATTCTACAATTGCCTCTCGTAAATTCTGCCTTGAGCCGAGAGAATTTTCACCAGGAATTTTTAAGTGAGAAGAGGAGAAGAGAGAGAGGGAGGGGGGGGGGGGGGGTGGGATGATTATCTTGGGTAGTGAAGGTATGGATTATTGGATAAATTATTAGGCGGTGGGGTGGATTAATTGGTGGCTGGTGTTGGATTATGATCAAGTGGTATAATTTCTTGCCTACTGAACACTCATACAGACACAGCTACATATAGACACACACACACAGAGATACAGTCACTGATACACGTACACTGAGCACATACACATTGAAAAAAAACACACACACACACACACACACATATACACTTTGAACACACGCAATAAACATACATACATACATACATACATACATACATAAACAACAACATTAAGTGAGCTAATTTAACTTGACCTATTCAATGTTTTTTACCTCGAGGGGAAAATTGGTTTGTTTATGTGTGACGTCACTGATGATTAGGTTTTGTGGGTGTTTATTGTGGTGTTGTTTACAAGAATGATTGTTGTGTGTGTTTTGAGTTTGTCTGTCTGTCTGTCTATCTGTCTGTCTGTCTGTCTGTATACAGTATATGCTTGTATGTGTGTGCCTGTGAACATACATTCTTTCAGACAATAGAATTCATCAATAAGTACTTCCCCCCTCCCTTCCCCTTTCCTCCCCTTCTTCCCTCCTATCTCTCCCCCTTACCTTCCCTCTCTCCCTTCCCTCTCCCTCCTCTTCTCTTTCCCCCCCTCACCCTCCCTCTCCCCTCCCTCTCCCCCCTCCCCTACCCTTTCTCATCATCATCCACTAAAGAAGATATTAAACCCCCCAACCTATCCTCCCCCTCCTTCCCCCCCCTCCCCCTCCCCCACCCACGGGTACCCCAACCGTGTAATCAACAACTTCAAAAGGAGATATCATCCTTCCCCCCCCTTCCTCCCCACCGTCATCTCCCCAGTCCTCCCATCCACACCCCTCCCCATCCTCTCTCCACCCCTCCACGTCCCTCCTTGTCACCTCCCCTTTCCTTCCCATCACCACCATTCTTCTCTACCCTGCCAACCCCCTTCCCATCACCTCTCCATACCCTTCCTTTCATCATCCCCATCACCTCCTCACCTCCCCACCCCTCCCTATCACCTCCTCACCCCTCCCATCATCTCTCCATCAACCCATTCCCATCACCTCCCCATCACCATCAAGAGACAACCACTGAAGAATAAAATGAACAAGACATTAACCCATTGCCTCAACCCACTCCCCCCATCTCTCTCTCCCTCCTCCTCCAGAACCCCATTATCTCTCCCTACCCCATTCCCGAAAGATATGGGAAGAACTGAGGAGGAGGAGGAAGAAGAGGACTCAGGAGGAGGAAGAGGACTCAGGAGAAGATTATGGAGGCGTCGTTCCATCAGGTGGGTGAATGAAGGGAGTAAAAATTAACGTAATGTAACCCCGTGGAAAAAAAAAACCCGAAAGAAAGGGAAGAGTCGACACGTTGGACGCACAATCCCCACAAGATGATAAAATCAACA
>CAUDMG010002893.1:237500-260000 GCA_958450375.1 Homarus gammarus | reverse complement strand
AATTTTTTTATTATTATTATTATTATTATTATTATTATTATTAATTTTATTATTAATTTTATTATTATTATTATTATTAATTTTATTATTATTATTATTATTATTATTATTATTATTTTTATTATTATTATTATTATTATCACTACTACATGTACCTTCCGTTGCGTGGTCACAGGTGCTGGACAGACTACACACCTGTCCTGCACACCTGCCTCTACTGTGTTTTAATTATCAAACAGGTAGCCTAAACTGACTATAGGTGAGGGTGTCTTGCTATCGACTGTGAGTGTCTGTTTGAATGTTTCTCGGCTCGCTTGTCAGTCCGTTCGTTTGTCTGTCAACCGGACGGTGTTTCAATTATCGGGCAGATAGCCTTAAGTGTTCACAGGTGGGGGTCTGTTGTACCGTCTGTCTGTCTGTTTGTTTATGCGTACTTGACGAACTTGTCTGTGTTATTTCTAGTTTTTATCTGCCTGTCTGTCTGTTATTGTCACGTGCTCTCTCTCTCTCTCTCTCTCTCTCTCTCTCTCTCTCTCTCTCTCTCTCTCTCTCTCTCTCTCTCATTATTCACGGGTTTTCGCCTGTATAATTTGGGTATTTATATTTCACTGCATTTGTCTATCCATCTACCTATGTATGTATGTTTTTATCTATTTATATATCTATCTATCATGACGTCACGTACTACCTCTCCCCTCCCCTCACTCTACCCCCTCCCCTCACTCTACCCCCTACCTCCCCCCTCCCCTCACTCCACCGAAGGATCAAATAACATGTAGTAATCACCTTTGATTGGAAAATAAGATGTCGTTTCTTCACCCCCTCCTCCACCCTCCCTCACCCCCTTCCACCTCCTCTTCCACCCTCCCTCTCCCTCTCCCATCTCCTCCCCCACCCTCCCTCACCGATTCCCACTTGTCTCACTTTTTCCACCCTCCCTCATTTACTCTTCCTCTCCTCTTCCACCCTCTTCCCCTCACTCATCCTTCCTATCCTCTCTCTCTCTCCTACTGTTACCCGCTCTCACCTCCTCTAGCCTCCACCCTCCCCCACTTCCTCTTCTTCCACCCACTCCACTCCATCCCCCCCTCCACCCTACCCTCCCTCACCGCCTCATCTCAGTGTCCAGGGTGGCTAACGAAGAGTGCATTTGTGGCCAGGCTATAGTTATGAGATCTTGAGCCAGCATCAGAATAGTGAGGTGGCCATCTGAGGTGAGGTGAGGCCAAGATCAGAGAGCACCAAGTGGCCAGCAGAAGATGACCAATAACGGGTCAGGTGGCCAGTTGTGTTCTTGCTGGCTAACAGTATGCTGGGTGGCCAAGTGTACTCTGGGTGTCCAGGAGTACTCTGGGTGTCCAGGAGTACACTGGGTGGCCAATAGTACACTGGGTGGCTAACAATACACTGGGTGGCCAATATTATAGTTTCAGAGCCTTGACAGTGACTGGTTAGCCAACACAGCCGTCAGGTGCCCTGGGTGGCCGCGAGACAATGCCCTGGGTGGCCAACAATGCACTGGGTGGCCACGGGGCGGCGGATGGGTGGCCAGCATCACGAGCCTGCAACACGTAAGGGAAGAAAAACCGTGTGGGGTTGCCCGCGTGTTGTGGGGTTGGCCGTATAAAGCGTGTGATTGGCCACGCCTGTCCAGCATCTCCCGGCTAATGAGCGCAACTTGCCTCAAAACATCCAATCACCTTCCTCCTCACGTTGCCGGCTACCCTCTTAACAACCCAATTATACCGCCCTAATGTACCCCTCGGAACTAACTCCCCCGACACCTGGATTAATTAGGGGTTCAGGTGAGTTAGAAAAGGTGAAAATGGGTGTAATTTTGGCGAAAAGTTTTGTTAGAAGAAAATAAAAGAGAATGAAGGGGCGGCAAGACTGATGGTATGTGAAGATGCAAGGTTAGTTGCCGGTTAGTTAATTATTACTACCTGTTGTAAATGACTCTATTGTTGCGCCTCCTCACCTGGTGCAGGTGAGTGGAGGCACCTCAGTAAATAATGATACCTGGGGATAATCAAGGGGACTCCTATATAAATAATGGAGGAGGTGAGTGAGTGACCAACCGCATTGTTGTGTTGTGTGTGTGTGTGTGTGTGTGTGTGTGTGTGTCTGTCTGTTTGTGTGTGTGTGTGTGTCTGTCTGTCTGTGTGTGTATGTGTGTGTGTCTGTGTGTGTGCTAGGCCAATACCTACGTTATTAAAATGTCGCATACTGTTATTTCTTATGAGCCTTTTAATTGAGTTACACAAGTATACATACTAAATATACATAGTTATCTGTATTGTTTGTATATGTATATCTGAGATTAAGTAAGTTATGTATACATTATTTTATACCTAAGTTAAAACTCACTCTCTCTCTCTCTCTCTCTCTCTCTTTTGAAGGCTGTGGTTGTATTTTCTTGTACGTGTGTTGTGTATAAGCTATCAACAACAATAACAGTAATAATAATAATAATAATAATAATAATAATATAATATTCAACCAGTATAAATCCCTACCATACTATTCCACCTTCCTCTTCCACATCCTTCTACGACCTCCTAATCCCCCTTGTAAGCATCCCAATCCCTATCCAACCACCTTAGTCCCTCTCTCCTAGAATCCCAATCTCTATCCCACATTCCTAATCCCTAATCCCTATTCCGATATCCCAATCTTTACCCCGATATCCCAATTCCTGTCTCAATATCCCAAAATCCTAAATGTCTTCTCAAATATCCCAATCCTTTTCCCCAAGATCCCAATCCCTTCATCATCCCTAATTCCCTTGTTATTTTCAATCCCTTATCATCTCCAAGTCACACATTCCCTAAACCTATATCTTTAATCCATCAGCCATCCCTATCCGTAATCATCTCTTGAGTTCATCGTCATCCCCAAATCCCTTATCATCTGTGAATCCCTATCATCCCTCACGGTTCGTCTGTACTACACCGGTAATTATTATTATCATCTTCACCACCACATCTCCGTCACTCCCCCGGCATCCCTCTCTCTCAGCCTCCCTAAATCCCCCTCAGCCATCCCTCACGGGTGTGGAGGGTGTGGTGGAGGGCACCTGTGCTACACCAGTCATCATCATCTTCACCACCACATCATAACCTTCAACACATCGTAGTCGCACATCGTAGATCAAGGCGTAATAACTGGCGGCTGAAGGGTCATTTCCTGCTCTGGAGGAGTGAGGCAGGAGAGGCTCAGGGTGTGGGCGGGCTGTGGCCGCGTCCTTCGTGGGCGGCAGGGCAAGGGGGAGGGGATAGGTGGGGGGTAAGGATTGGTGGGCGTTGGGTGAGGGGGTTAGGGGGTGGGCTAAGAGAGGTGGGTGTGAGGGTGGGCCGAAGAACTCCACACGCCGAGCGATAGAATCGTCTCGTTTTAACAGGCAGTGTTGGCGTTTCGCTCCAAGCCTCCAGCGACCAGGGGGGGCGCGCCTAGCCTGCCATTAGCCGCCGCGTCCGCTTCCCTGCGCCTAGGTGGCCAGGCTAGGTGGTCTCCCTAGGTGGCCCGGGAACCTAGAACCTCCTCACCTGTACCTACACTCTTTCCCCTGGAGTCTAGTGGGTCGTGGGGGATAGAGACGATGATAGATGTGGATAGGAGGGGATAGGGAATGTAGGTATGGGTAGGTAAGGTCACGGAAGGGATACGGACGTCGGGTCGGCTCACGAGGGAGGGCCCGACGCTGGCCGGCCCGACCTGAGCTCTTAATTACACGGCGCGCAGACAGGTGAGGCTGCGTGTCCACCTGGCGTCTCACTCCCTGCCCGCTGGCTTCACCTTCCTCGCCGAACCTCTTATCCACGCCCTCAAGCAAACCCTACCGCGCCTTGTTACACCACGCCACACTCCTTTACGCCCCCGACACCCGCGTCACTAAAATACCCACCCGGGTAGCCCCCAGGCCATCAAACAGGAGCATCCCCGAGCCTTCGAGCGAGGAATCGGACACGTCCAAGCGAAGAACCACTGACAAAACGTTAAAATAGTGATCAACTCCGGCCTGGTGCTGAAGCCAAGTGGGCACCCGCGCTGCCCACACTCCCTTGTAAAGCTAGCTCACTCTCCCTCCCCTTCTCTCTCACACAAGCTCTCCCCTGAGACTGACTTCGACTGCCTCTCTAACAACCTTGTTACTTCCTGCGCCAGTTAACAGATGAACAAGAGATTTAAGGGAGGATCATTTCTTTTTTTGTTTATCGCTGCCGGCCATTTTGAATTCTTGTTTTTTTTTATATGTGGTGCTCAGCGTATGGTAACACTGTGGTACCTGTAATTAGTGGCCCTTTTGGAATATATACATGTAGACAGCTCTTTCTCGTCCCCTTGTTGGAGGCGCTACTCTCTCTCACACACACACACGTTCACACAGAGTCTTTCTCACTCTTACACACACTCTCTCTCTCTCTCTCTCTCTCTCTCTCTCTCTCTCTATATATATATATATATATATAATCTATATATATATATATATATATATATATATATATATATATATATATATATATATACTGTATGACCTTCACAAACTAACAATGAGAAAATCGTAAAACAACGTATGTAATCACGGTACAGTCTCAGAACACTCCCGACGCCATATTTCCCCACTAAACCACTAACTCCTGTACGTGTTGTGGTCTAAAATGAGCGGAAAATGTGGCTTAAGGTCCTCTGAGCCTTCGAACCATTGAACAAAATATTTTCAAAACTCGTAAAATATTTTTTTTTCTCGTAAGTGAAGATTAGATAATTACGACCTAAGGATGGCGCCAAGATGGAGTCGAAATTACCCCAAGACTCTAATTGTAACTGGAGCATTTTTTGTTTTTTTGGTATATATGGTTTCGAAATTACTCTGTGACTTTACCGTAACAAGATACGTTTAATTACTTAAAAAAAACTTTATTAGGCACCTTTGATAATATGAAGGTTAGGTTAGGTTAGGTTAGCTGTGAAAACAAACATGGCTTCCGAATTACACTGTGACTCTACCTTAACTAGATAGCTTCATTTACCAGATGGACCAGAATGGAATCAAAACTACGCCGAGACTCTACTCTATTTCTCGACTTAGGAATGGCGTCAAAAGTAGGCCAAGACTATACTGAAAACGTCTTTGAGTTACGATATAAAAAAATGACTTAAGGAATGTGTAAGAATGTGGAGGGTGGAGGAATGTTAAGCGTGGTAGAACCAGGTGGTGCTGCTGGAGGGTAGTGGCGGTGGTGGTGAGTAAGTAGTTAGAGTGTGTGTGTGGGCGACTCTCTGACGATGTTTACACCTGTCTTGTTACACCTGTTGTTACACCTGTTGGTACACCTGTTGTTACACCTGTTGTTACATCTGTTGTTACACCTGTCTTATTGCACCTGTTGGTACACCTGTCTTGTTACACCTGTTGTTACATCTGTCTTGTTACACCGGTTGTTACACCCGTCTAGTTACACCTGTTGTTACACCTGTCTAGTTACATCTGTTGTTACACCTGTTGTTACACCTGTCTTTTTACACCTGTTGGTACACTTGTTGTTACACCTGTTGTTACACCTGTCTTATTACACCTGTTGGTACACCTGTCTTGTTACACCTGTTGTGACACCTGTTGTTACACCTGTCTTATTACATCTGTTGTTGCACCTGTCTTGTTACACCTGTTGTTACACCTGTTGTGTTAAACCCGTCTTATTACACATGTTGTTACACCTGTCTTGTTACACCTGTTGTTACACCTGTTGGTACACCTGTCTTGTTACACCTGTTGTTAAGCCTATCTTGTTACACCTGTCTTGTTACACCTGTTGGTACACCTGTCTTTTTACACCTGTTGTTACACCTGTCTTATTACACCTGTTGGTACACCTGTCTTGTTACACCTGTTGTGACACCTGTCTTGTTACACATGTTGTTACACCTGTCTTATTACACCTGTTGGCACACCTGTCTTATTAAACCTGTTGGTACACCTGTCTTGTTACACCTGTTGTGACACTTGTTGTTACACCTGTCTTGTTACACCTGTTGGTACACGTGTTGTTACACCTGTTGGTACACCTGTCTTGTTACACCTGTTGTTACACCTGTCTTGGTACACCTGTTGTTACACCTGTTGTTGCACTTGTCTTGTTACACCTCTTGTTACACCTGTCTTGGTACACCTGTTGTTACACCTGTCTTGTTACACCTGTTGTTACACCTGTTGTGACACCTGTTGTTACACCTGTTGTTACACCTGTCTTGTTAACGGCAGTGAGCCGGGGTGACCCTCAAGGTGTGCCAACTCATGAATATTGGGTCATGACCTTTACTGGCTTACCTGTGGCTTATTGAGTGGCTTACCTCTGGGTTACTTGTGCTTTATTGGCTGGCTTTCTTCTGACTTATTGACTGGCTTACTTGTGGCTTAACCTTCATCCACACCCTTTCATCCACTCCCACGCCATACCCTTCCCCCTCATCCACATCCCATCACTCCACCCCCCCACTCTACCTCCCCTTCCATCATCACCCACATTCCTCCATCCCACCTCCTCATTCCACCCTTCCTCCTCTACACCCCTTCACTCTCCCTCTTCCACCCTCCCTACTCCACTCTACCTCCACTACACCTCCAACTCACTCCACACCCCTTTCCTCCCCCCCTCATCCACATTCCCCCCACTTCACACCCCTCCCTACTCCACTCTCCACCCTCATTCCACCCCTACACCCTACTCCACCCTCCCTACTCCACTCCCTACTCCACTCTCACCCCTCCACACAAGAGCTTAGACAGACGGGGTTTTTGTTAAGGGGAAAGTCTGTTGTAATTACACGGTGTAACGCTTATGATGTGTGTAGTGAAGAAAATTACACCCTTGTCACCCTACCTGGCTGTCTTGAGGAGTCCTAGGGTGTGTGGGTGTGTTCTAGAGTGTGTGGATGTGTTCTAGGATGTGTTCTAGGGTGTGTGGGTATGTTTTTAAGATGTGTTGGATGGGTTCTAGGGTGTGTGGGTGTGTTCTAGGGTGTGTGGGTGTGTTCTAGGGTGTGTGGGTGTGTTCTAGGGTGTGTGAGTGTGTTCTAAGGTGTGTGGGTTCTAGGGTGTGTAGGTGTGTTCTAGGGTGTGTGGGTTCTAGGGTGTGTAGTAGGTGTGTTCTAAGGTGTGTGGGTTCTAGGGTGTGTAGGTGTGTTCTAGGGTGTGTAGGTGTGTTCTAGGGTGTGTAGGTGTGTTCTAGGGTGTGTGGGTTCTAGGGTGTGTAGTAGGTGTGTTCTAGGGTGTGTACTGTAGGTGTGTTCTAGAGTGTGTAAATGACCCATATGGAGTCTAGATTAGTCATAGGGTGTTTGGATCAGTCATAGGGTGTCTAGATTATTTCCTAGGGTGATAATTTATCTGCCTAGAGACATCTCCGAGACGGCTTCATGATCTCCAAGTGTCTTCAAGGTGACTTCAAGATCTTCAGATGTCTCCACAATGGCCTCCAAATGACCCTAAGAACTTCATATGTCTCCAAGATGACTCCGTGGCCTCCCATGATAAACTCCATGGCCTCCAAGGCAACATCGAGAACTCTAAATGCCTCCAAGATAACATCAAGATCTCCATATGTCTCCAATTTGACTCCGTGGCCTCCAAGATAACTCGTGGCCTCCAAGATAACACCGTTGTCTCCAGTATAACGCCGTGGCCTCAAAAATAACATCGAGAACTCCATATGTCTCAAAAATAAAAAACTATTCCATGAACTCCAAGATAACTCTGTGGGCATCCAAGGTGACCTCAAAACCTCCAGACGTCAGCGCAAGTGTAAACTAACAAACAGGACCGATCCAGTAAACAATTTCTTACGTATTCTAATAAACCTTTCCCGCCTATTGGGTGACAGGTGTCCAGCGCTCGGCCAATGGGAGACGACCTCTTTCCCGCCAGAGCCAATCAGAGGGCTAGATGGGTAGGGGATGGGGGGGGGGGGGCATAGCCTGGAGCCAATCATCAGGCCGGAGCTGCTGCCAACATAAACACACTCATTATCAGAGGTTAAAATTCACTACGAGATGTGAGATAATTGGGTGGTAACGACCGCTTGTTTCGTGAATATGGTTGAGTAGTTGGTAGTGGTTTGGGGTAGGTAAGGGTGGGTATTGTTAGGTTGAGGTGGGTAGGGATGAGTTATAGGTGGGTAGGAGTGGGCTAGAAGTGGTTAAGAATGGATAGAAATGGGTAGGTATGGGTTAGAGGTGGGTAAGGGTGGGCAAAGGTGGGTTAGAGGTGGGTAAGGGTAGGCAAAGGTGGGTTAGAAGTGGGCAAGGGTGGGTATGGGTGGGTTAAAGGTGGGCACGGGTGGGTTACAGGTGGGCAAGGGTGAGTAAGGGTGGGTTAGAAGTGGGTAAGGGTAGGCAAAGGTGGGTTAGAAGTGGGCAAGGGTGGGTATGGGTGGGCACGGGTGGGTTACAGGTGGCAAGGGTGAAGGAAAGACTATCAAATGACTCTGTTACCGGATCCTCGTTAACCGCTCGTTCCAGGGGTGTTGGTAGTTAGGGGGTAAGTCCGTCCGTCCGTCCGTCCGTTCGTCAGTCAGTCAGTCCGTCCGTCCGTCCGTCCGTCAGTTAGTCAGTCAGTCCGTTCGTCCGTCAGTCAGTCCGTCCGTCCGTCCGCCTGCTCGTGGTTGGTTGGTCAAATGATTAGGGTAATTTGTTTAGTGTTTCATGGCCTTGTTAGGGTGTGGCCAATTAGTTGAGAGAGAGAGAGGGAGAGAGGTTTGTCATTCTCTCTCTCTCTCTCTCTCTCTCTCTCTCTCTCTCTCTCTTACTTAATTGTCACACCTTTCCCTTCCCTTCTCTTCTTCTCCTTCCTCCTCCTTCTTTCTCCTCTGACTCCACCTCCCACATCCTCCTCCTCCACTTTTTCCTCCTCCTTCCTTCTCTGACTCCTCCTCCTCCTCCTCTTCTCTGACTCCTCCTCCCACACTCTCTCCCCTCTCCTCCTCTTCTTCTCCTTCCTCCTCCTTCTTTCTCCTCTGACTCCACCTCCCACATCCTCCTCCTCCACTTTTTCCTCCTCCTTCCTTCTCTGACTCCTCCTCCCACATCCTCCCCCTCTTCTTCTTCCTCCTCCTCCTTCCTTCTCTGACTCCTCCTCCCACATCCTCCTCCTCCTCTTCTTTCTCCTCCTCCTTCCTTCTCTGACTCCTCCTCCCACATCCTCCTCCTCCTCTTCTTTCTCCTCCTCCTTCCTTCTCTGACTCCTCCTCCCACATCCTCCTCCTCCTCTTCTTCCTCCTCCTCCTTCCTTCTCTGACTCCTCCTCCCACATCCTCCCCCTCTTCTTCTTCCTCCTCCTCCTTCCTTCTCTGACTCCTCCTCCCACATCCTCCTCCTCCTCTTCTTTCTCCTCCTCCTTCCTTCTCTGACTCCTCCTCCCACATCCTCCCCCTCTTCTTCTTCCTCCTCCTCCTTCCTTCTCTGACTCCTCCTCCCACATCCTCCCCCTCTTCTTCTTCCTCCTCCTCCTTCCTTCTCTGACTCCTCCTCCCACATCCTCCCCCTCCTCTTTTTCCTCCTCCTCCTCCTTCCTTCTCTGACTCCTCCTCCCACATCCTCCTCCTCCACTTTTTCCTCCTCCTTCCTTCTCTGACTCCTCCTCCCACATCCTCCCCCTCTTCTTCTTCCTCCTCCTCCTTCCTTCTCTGACTCCTCCTCCCACATCCTCCTCCTCCTCTTCTTTCTCCTCCTCCTTCCTTCTCTGACTCCTCCTCCCACATCCTCCACCTCCTCTTCTTCTCCTCCTCCTTCCTTCTCTGACTCCTCCTCCCACATCCTCCCCCTCCTCTTCTTCCTCCTCCTCCTTCCTTCTCTGACTCCTCCTCCCACATCCTCCCCCTCTTCTTCTTCCTCCTCCTCCTTCCTTCTCTGACTCCTCCTCCCACATCCTCCTCCTCCTCTTCTTTCTCCTCCTCCTTCCTTCTCTGACTCCTCCTCCCACATCCTCCTCCTCCTCTTCTTTCTCCTCCTCCTTCCTTCTCTGACTCCTCCTCCCACATCCTCCCCCTCCTCTTCTTCCTCCTCCTCCTTCCTTCTCTGACTCCTCCTCCCACATCCTCCCCCTCCTCTTCTTCCTCCTCCTCCTTCCTTCTCTGACTCCTCCTCCCACATCCTCCCCCTCTTCTTCTTCCTCCTCCTCCTTCCTTCTCTGACTCCTCCTCCCCCTCCTCTTCCCCTCTTCTATTTGTTGACGTGGTAGTTGTGGATGTTTACACGAGGCTGTTTGTGTGGGGAGACATGTACACTAATTACACACACACACACACACACACACACACACACACACACACACACACACACACACACACACACACACACACACACACATACGTAATATCTTATGATAATCTTAAAATAAATTATTTATCATTAAATTTACAATATTTTTACCTATATACTTTTCTTTTTTACAGGTAAGTAAAGTAATCAAGCCTCCAGCCGCCTGCATGTACTGTACGTATACTAGTGTACACATATAAATATAGGTGTACATGGGTAAATATTGTGTGTACACGTGTAGGTATGTTGGTGTACACGTTTACATTGTGTGTACACTTATATGTCTTTTGGACGTTTACCTACATGACGAGTACACATATAGGTACGATGGTGCACACGTGTAAAATATGTACACGTGTAGGTATGGTTGTGTACATGTACTGTGTATGGTGTGTACACGCGTAAATATGTTGTGTACTTACGTTAATATCATATGAATACATGGAGTTATAGTGTGTACACATGTAGGTATGACACACACACACGGGTTAATATGTTGAGTAAAAAGTAAATAAACATGAATTGGCAACTTCCTCTGTGTACGTCCATCTTTATATGTGAGGAGTGAGGGAGGATGAGGGAGAGGGTGGGGGGAGGGAGGGAGGGAGGGTGAGGGAGTGAGGGAGGGAGGGTGAGGGAGTGAGAGAGGGTGGGGGGAGGGTGGGGGGAGGGAGGGAGGGAGGGTGGGAGGGTGAGTGAGAGAGGGTGAGGGAGGGCGAGGGGGTGAGAGAGGGTGAGGGATTGAGAGAGGGTGAGGGAGTGAGAGAGGGTGAGGGATGGTGAGGGAGTGAGAGAGGGTGAGGGAGGGTGAGGGAGTGAGGGAGGGTGAGGGAGAGTCAATGTTTACATGATATCAGCTGACTTTTCCACCCCGGACCCCAGCCTACTGTCCTCCTTGGTATCGGTAACGTATTAAGTGGGCCCCAGTACTTTATGTTCTTAATGTAATCTCTCTGTTTGGGGCCCTATCCTACTAGGCCCCAGTTATAATGTGATCAAGTCTTTATAAACTTTAGTCAGGATGGGTAGGTTAGGTTAGGTTAGGTTAAGTTTGGTTAGGTTAGTTTAGATTATGTTAGGTTAAGTTAGGGATGTTTAGGCTAAGTTAGGCTAGTTTAGGTTAGATTAAGTAAGGTTAGGTGAAGCTAAATTAGTATCGTTAACCTGAATTATGTTACATTAAATCAAATTAAGTTAGGTTCCGCATCCAGGTATTAATGAATCACTCGTGACAGCACCGAAACCGCCACGAGACTCTACCCTTAACTAAAAACACATCCTCTTACCTTAGTTACAGGAAGAAATTATAACTTACGCATCTCTTGGGTAATATGACCCTTGGGTGTCCTTGTGCCAGCCAGCTTGTTGAGCCAAGATAACCCTGGGGGTCACGTGACTCTGTTTATTGAAAAGCTTCGATGTCTCAATTACTCGGTTCGGAGCACATAAACATTACACTTTACGAGGGATGTCTGTTGACCTTTGACCTTTGAGCTTTACCTTACCCTTCGAGTTAACTGGACTGAAATGACACACACACACACACACACATACCTGTTCTGGGTTTCTGGGTCAGTGCTTCATCTGATTCTGTCTTGTCTTTTAATGAAAGTTTAAAAAATATTATATTAACTTTACATTCAATAACTCCAGAAATATTTTGTGGATTAAGATGAAATTTATCAAACATGTTTATATAATTATCGTCTAGGTTGTGGTAACGTTTTAGTTATTTATGCCTTTATTTGATGGAGTTATGAGTGTTTTATTATTGAAGTAACTTGACAGGGACGAAACATTCCCTTTACTGTTTAACTTTAATCTAGTTTATTACATTATTATTGTTTCTTTATTTATCTTATTCCAGCGTGTTATTCTTTTCTTCTCAAGTGTTTATCTTCCTTCTGTCTGCCTGTCTGTTTCTGTGTGTGTGTGTGTGTGTGTGTATCTGTGTGTATGTCTGTGGGCCTCTTCTTTTGCCTGTCCATCTGTCTGTCTGTCTGTCTGTCTGTCTGCCTCCTTTTTCTATCTATCTGTCTGTCTTTGTCTGTTTCTCACACACACACACACACACACACACACACACAGGCTGGAGCAGGATTAGGCTGCACTGGGCAATGAATATTCATGGCTTTGAACTGAGCTATCTTTGTATACAGTGCACGACTGGTGGTGGTGGTAGTGATGATGGTGTGAAGTGATGGTGGTAGTTGTGGTAGTGATGAGGGTATTAGGTGATGGTGGTAGTTGTGGTAGTGATGACGGTGTGAAGTGATGGTGGTAGTTGTGGTAGTTGACGCATAACAGACCAATTTCCACCTTGTCGACACACCAGAGAAGGTACCCCTCCCCCACCTTAACTCACTCTATTATAATGTATCACGTTTCTGCCCCCACAGCCCCCAGATCCACCAGCAATGACAACACAAATCCCATCTTCTCCAGCTCACGCCTTGAACAACGCCCACCCTGTCGAAGCAACGCCACAAGAATAGTTCCTATGTACCCAACGCATATGAGAGAGAGAGAGAGAGAGAGAGAGAGAGAGAGAGAGAGAGAGAGTCATCACACCGCCGCATGTCCAGAACAATTCCCACCCTGTCGACGCATCACAGTGCGCTAAGCAATCCGGGGCGCATGATTGCGACCATTTAGAGGAGGTTGTAATAGTCGGGAAAGACTGTGATTGGTCGGTGGTAATAAGATGGTAGGCGGCGTCTCGCTATCACTGCTGTGAGGGCCAGGCCGGGCGAGAGTCTGATGGTTGTCTCTGAGTGTTGGGTCGTCTGATTGTACGTTCTGAGTGTTGCTTGTCTGATGGGCAGAAGGCCAAGGCGCCACCGCGGTGCTGCGGCCGCCACACGCAACGTAATAACTGTGTTAACGCCGACACACGCTACACGAAACATCTCTCTTACCCAAGCCGAGGGCAACACTTCTTGTGACGCTCAGTGAGCTCTGGCCACCTGTCCTTGTCTGTGTGTTTCTCATCAACCATTGGCCTCATTACTATGAAACTTTCCACAGTTCAACACTAACATTCGAAAATATAACGGACAACTTTTGGTCAAGACTGTACAAGAGAAAGCGTCATAGTGGATAGTGAATAAAACCGAACCTAACCTAACCTAACCTAACCCAAAAACCGAACCTAACCTAACCCAAGAACCTAACCTAACCCAAAAACCTAACCTAACCCAAAAACCTAACCTAACCATCAGAGAAAACGCCCCAGTGAACAGGTTTGTGTGTACATAATCACACTATAGTTTTAGACACTCGTGCACCCATTTTAATGACAGTCTCCCTGTTATAAGGCAACATCCTCGGTGTATGTACATACATGATACATACATACATACATGATACATACATACATGATACATACTACATACATGATACATACATACATACATACATATATATAAATAGATTGTTGGCGCCTCTCCTATTATTTTTATCAGAGGTACAACAGTTCTTGGCCATGTATTATACTGGTGGAGGAGGGGGAGGGGTAAGGGGAGAGGGGGAGGGGTAAGGGGAGAGGGGTAAGGGGAGAGTGGGAGGGGTACGGGGTGATAGATGTCACTCTCATCTGAGTCTTGTTTGAACTTAAAACAGTGATGTAATTGACCATCTTTGGCGAGTTTGTTCAAATTAGCTGCTAGTTTATTAAAATTAGCTGCTAGTTTGTTAAAATTAGCTGCTAGTTTGTCCTTATCGGCTAGTTTCTCCAGATTAGCTATTAAGATACACGGAGTAAGATCAATGAAGAGCTCTTATTACCTCAGCTAATAGGATGGCGTGTGTAGGGCGGTCAGTGTTGAGTGCATGTAACTACTGTTTTGTGTGTGTGTGTGTGTGTGTGTGTGTGTGTGTGTGTGTGTGTGCGTGTGTGTGTGTGTGTGTGTGTGTGTGTGTGTGTGTGTGTGTGTGTGTGTGTGTGTGTGTTGCATTATCATAATTGCTCTCTTAGATGAAGTTTGTTAACCCCAATGTGTGATTTCCTCCCCGACATACATGCATACACATACATACATACACACATACATGCATACATACATACATATATACATACATACACTTATTTTTATAGCATAATCACAACCTTCAGGCAAACCAGAGTAGTATATGTTGTTGTGTCTCTGAGGACGACCCGTCATGTTGTGTGTCTTGTTGTTCTTCTTCTTCTTGTTCTTCGTCTTCTTCTTTTCCTGTTATTGTTCTTCTTATTCTTATTCTTGTCCTTGTTCTTCTTCTTCTTTTATCTCTCTCTCTCTCTCTCCACTCTTCCTCCTTATTATCCTTATCCTCCTCCTTCTCATCCTTCTCCTCCGTTGACACACAGAGAGAGAGAGAGAGAGAGAGAGAGAGAGAGAGAGAGATATTAACCTCTGGTCAGTCACACTGTTAGGAGCATGAACCGTGTGATGACGTGTTATTGGTCTCAGGTCACGTGTGTTATGACCTACCACCACCAGCCTTATATCCGCCCCTCACCCCGGAAGTGAGGTCATCTGGTAGGGGTCACTGTGGAGGGGGGGGGGGGTCACGCGAGAGGGGGGTAGGGGTCACTGAGAAGGGGTCACGTTAGGGAGGAAGGTCAACTATTCTCAGCTGATAATTATTTCGTTTCCTCTCTCTCTCTCTCTCTCTCTCTCTCTCTCTCTCTCTCTCTCTCTCTCTCTCTCTCTCTCTACGTACACATTAACTCATTTCTTGTTTAAGTTCATGTGTATGTGTAGTTAAGTGTACGTGGCAGTGTGTGTGTCTCTGTGTGTACGTAGACGCGCGTGTGTGTGTAAGTGAGCGTGTGTGTGTACTTAGACCTCATCTACATGTTTACATAGTGTTATATACATACATGGAAACGTGTGTGTGTGTGTGTGTGTGTGTGTGTATACAGAGTGGTGGTAATTAGGTGTTTGTGGGGTAACTGGAAACTTGACACCACCTTCTCTCTCACTACCACCACCTACCACCACACCTTCCCTCTCACTACCACCACACTTTCCCTCTCACTACCACCACCTACCACCACACCTTACCCCTTTACTAACACCGTTACCACCAACACCACTTACTACCACCTTCCCCATTCACTACCACCATTACCACCACCACTTGACCTTCCCTTTCACTACCACCATTCTCACTACCACCATTACCACAGTACAAGATACGTCTGTTTACAATAATACTACGATAAATTTAAACAACAGTAACATAATTTAAAGTGTGTTGACAAAGAGAGAGGAAAATTTAAATTATCACGTAGCTCTGTCATTACCAAGGCGGAGTTGCAACACACTCGCTTCAAAACCAAGAGGATCGAGTTCGAATCCCGACACGTGGTTATTTCAGTTGGCTGAGCGTTGTGTCGACACCTGGTTAACCCCGGGGCCACTGAGGGGTGACCTGAGTGAAGGGGGGGAAAGGTCACCCACTCACGCTGGAGGTTAATCTGGGTGAGGTGGGAGGTAAGAGGGAGAGGAGGGGGAAGGGTGAGGGGTAGGGGGTGAGGGTAAAGAGGGAATTAAGGGGATGAGAGGGAAAGGAGAGGGATGTGGGGAGGAGGTAAGGAAAGGGGTAGTGGAGAGGAGAAAAGGAGGAAGAGAGAGAGGTAGAAGGGGTGAGAGAGAGAGAGAGAGAGAGAGAGAGAGAGAGAGAGAGAGTGTGTGTGTGTGTGTGTGTGTGTGTGTGTGTGTGTGTGTGTGACGGTCTGATACCTGAGCCAAACTGCGTGTGTCCGCATACCTATACAGTACATCCACCTGACCGGCCATACATCATCATGCTTCATATCGTTTCACTATACACCACCATACACCAAGCTATTCACCATATACACCAACATACACTATCATACATTGCCATACGCCATTATACATCACCATATATTACCATTCACCTGCATCTAAATCACCATATACACCATATTACGTCACTATACATCACCACCATACCTGTACACTCTACCACCATACATCATTATAAATCGATAGTGTGCCGTGGTCGAGTGGATACAGGGCTCACATCATAACCTCAAGCTTAAATTGGTTCGCATCTAAGCTGTTGTGAATGTGTGTACCTGACTTTACAGTTTAGGAAGTGAAAGCTTATCGAGTGCAGTGCCGGGGACTCTACTTCCATGTATGTCTATAAAGATAAAAATAATAGACCCGTTGGACTCACTTTCACCTCTCATAAAAATCCTGTTGTGTTGTGAGCTCAAAACAACTCAAAACATTAAGTATAATTGTTAGGTGTGTGATAAGGTTAAACCACCCAAGAGTGTTTTATTAGTCTAGTGGTGTTGTGTCGTTAGCTCACAACACCACCGGTATATATGACACACACACACACACGGTACAATGACCTTAAAATTTAACACACGATATAATCAATTTTTTTTTGTGTGTGTGGTAGAACGATGACTTAAACCCGTGTCAAAAGTTTCCAAGACAAGAAGATTATATTAACCACTTCATCATGTGTGTGTGTGTGTGTGTGTGTGTGTGCGTGTGTGTGTGTGTGTGCGTGTGCGTGCATTGTGGATATAGATGCACGTACAGCTGGTTGACCACACACGCACACACCAATTGACACATTACGATATATATCATCTACCGAAAAACTTCTCTCCAACACCCCCCTTCCTCTCTCACCCCCCTCTCCCTCATCCCTACCCCCTCCCCTCCCCTTCCTCCCCCTCTCCTCTCCCTCCTACCCCCCTTTCCCTGAACCTCCCCCCCGCCAACCTCCCTCCTCTCCCTCATCCCTACCCCCTCCCCTCCTCTTCCTCCCCCTCCTACCCCCCTTTCCCTGAACCTCCCTCCTCTCCCTCCCTCCTCTCCCTTCCCCCCCCCCAAAGGAAACAAGAAGAATAACATTAAATAATGATACGACACAGTTACCCATGACTTGGCGAGTTGTAACGGGTAAGTCTAGGCTTTGGATGAACAGGGCGAGTGTGAAATTGAGGGGTTCCAATAATAGCGTTAGTTATCAATATCTGACCTGACCTCACCTGACCTCACATCATTTGACCTGACCTAACTTCACTTCAACTCACCTGACCTGATCTGATATAACCTCACCTTAACTCACCTGACCTTGCCTGACCTGATCTGACATAACCTCACCTTAACTCACCTGACCTTACCTAGCCTGACCTGACCTGATCTGACATAACCTCACCTTAACTCACCTGACCTTACCTAGCCTGACCTGACCTGATCTTAGCCTCACCTGACCTACCCGAGAATGAATGAGTCAGCATTTTCTCTGACATGAGAGCTAAATCAATTGAGCTTTTTCTATTTTTTGTTATTTACGAAAAGACGAAAAGAATGATAATGTGATTTTTGTTTGTGTGAGTGACAAAGATTTTGGGATTTTATTGGTTTTTGAACTTTTGAACAAGTTTGAAAGTAAATTGAACTTTTGATCTTTTATTTTTTATTAAGATAATGTTAAGATAGAAAGGTATTTTGTTATTGAATTTTATTTAATATTATTTTATTTGGACAATTAGTGAAAATTTCGTCGAATTTGTGAATATTTTGAACTTTCGGCGGAATTTGTTAAGGATTGAACTTTTTTAAAAAGAGGTTTTAGTACAGTAAATGAATTTGAACTTTGTTGAACTTACGAAGATTCTAGGCTTTGTTGTTGAACTTACGACCGATTTGAATTATTTTATAACTTGTGAACAATTTGAACGTGTTTTTACAATTTACGAAGAATCTGAATTTTTTTATAACTTTCAAACTTTAATTTGAACTTATAACCAAATTGAACTTTCTTGTGAACTCATGACCAATTTGAACATATTTTTTAACTTGTGAATAATTTAAACTTTTTACTGAACCTCTTTATTTTCACTCACTATTCTACTCTCTCCCCCCCATCTACTCTCTCTCTCCCCATCTACTCTCTCTCCCCATCTACTCTCTCCCCCATCTATTCTCTCTCCCCATCTACTCTCTCTCCCCCATCTACTCTCTCTCCCCATCTACTCTCTCCCCCATCTACTCTCTCTCCCCCATCTACTCTCTCTCCCCCATCTACTCTCTCTCCCCATCTACTCTCTCTCCCCATCTACTCTCTCCCCCCATCTACTCTCTCTCCCCATCTACTCTCTCCCCATCTACTCTCTCTCTCCCCATCTACTCTCTCTCTCCCCATCTACTCTCTCTCCCCATCTACTCTCTCTCTCTCCCCATCTACTCTCTCTCCCCCATCTACTCTCTCTCCCCCCATCTACTCTCTCTCCCCCCATCTACTCTCTCTCCCCCCATCTACTCTCTCTCCCCCATCTACTCTCTCTCCCCCATCTACTCTCTCTCCCCCATCTACTCTCTCTCTCTCTCCCCATCTACTCTCTCTCCCCATCTACTCTCTCCCCCCATCTACTCTCTCTCCCCATCTACTCTCTCTCCCCATCTACTCTCTCTCCCCATCTACTCTCTCTCCCCATCTACTCTCTCTCCCCATTTACTCTCTCTCCCCATCTACTCTCTCCCCCATCTACTTTCTCTCCCCATCTACTCTCTCTCCCCCATCTACTCTCTCCCCCCATCTACTCTCTCTCCCCATCTACTCTCTCTCCCCCCATCTACTCTCTCCCCCCATCTACTCTCTCTGCCTGTCTAATTAGCATCTACCTGGTATATTTCACTCACCTTATCTACTTGATTATCTACCTGGTGTCCCGGTAAACTGGGAAGAGCCGGAAAGACGCGGCCAACTAACAAATTACCGGGAATTACCTGAATGAGTAAGTAAGACGCCCTTGGTGGCCTAGCGGTTAGGTTTGGTTGGGTTGGGTTGGGTTAGGTTAGATTAGGTTGGGTTGGGTTGGGTTTGGTTAGGTTGGGTTAGGTTAGGTTGGGTTAGGTTAGGTTAGGTTAGGTTTGGTTTGGTTGGGTTAGGTTAGGTTTGGTTGGGTTAGGTTAGGTTAGGTTGGGTTGGGTTAGGTTAGGTTGGGTTAGGTTAGGTTAGGTTTGGTTGGGTTGGGTTAGGTTAGGTTAGGTTAATTCTGAACAGGTCAAATATTCACCGTGACGTCACAGCTTGGTTTAAGTCTTTAATCCCTTCCGTAATGGCCGTAGTCTATTGATGTTATCTACGTAATGACTCATTCCCACCCGCCTGCTAGTGTATCTGTCTGTCAGTGGGTCAGGGGAGGGGTGGTAGTGAGGGAGGAGGCCTCTCTCTCTCTCTCTCTCTCTCATATTAAGGGCTGACCCACACTGATCGCCAGCCCCTGACTCATCGCCTCTTCGTGAATATTTAGGACCTGAGGGACAATTAGGGGTCAGGGCCTTTGTCTGGGGCGATGAAGGACCTGAAATGGGAGGGTAAGGGAGAGTAGGGGTGAGGGAGTGGGGGTGAGGGAGTGGGGGTGAGGGAGAGTAGGGGTGAGGGAGAGTAGGGGTGAGGGAGTGGGGGTGAGGGAGTGGGGGTGAGGGAGTGGGGGTGAGGGAGAAGGGGATGGTAGGATGGAGAGTTGTTTCAAAATTATGTGAAGTTCCACTAAATAATAATATTAATAATAATAATAATAATAATAATAATAATAATTTCACACGTAAGACATTTTGACAAATTGAGGAAGAAATCTATAATAATCTCTAATCCCCTCCCCCCTCCCCCTTCCCCCTCCCTCCCCCCTCCCCCCTCCCCCCTTCTTCCCTCTCCCCCTCCTCCCCCCTCCCAGACCTGCCTTGCCTGAGTCACGATAATAACAAGGTGATTCTTCACACACCTGAGACCTGATAAATAGAATGAAAAAAAATATGACACTTGGCAACTCTGTATTACAAGGCTTCCAGTTACCAATGTTTATTTTTTTCATCATATTTACCAAACAACATCGTTAATACGTGGATTAAATATGAAATAAGCACAAAGATTAACTTATTAACCGTTATTAAGTGTTAATATATTGTTAACATTCGATATACGGTGTAAATTTTAGTTAAAAAAAATATCCCGAATTGGTATCTCTTGTGGTGACGTCAGAGGACAACAACAACAACAACACCCCCGCGACAATTGTCTCACTTGGGTCACGGTGAGGTAAACAAGGTCACGGTGAGGTAAACAAGGTCACGGTGAGGTAAACAAGGTCAGGGTGAGGTAAACAAGGTCACGGTGAGGTAAACAAGGTCAGGGTGAGGTAAACAAGGTCACGGTGAGGTAAACAAGGTCAGGGTGAGGTAAACAAGGTCAGGGTGAGGTAAACAAGGTCAGGGTGAGGTAAACAAGGTCACGGTGAGGTAAACAAGGTCACGGTGAGGTAAACAAGGTCAGGGTGAGGTAAACAAGGTCACGGTGAGGTAAACAAGGTCACGGTGAGGTAAACAAGGTCAGGGTGAGGTAAACAAGGTCAGGGTGAGGTAAACAAGGTCACGGTCTGTCCTTACCTCACTTTACCTCCCTGCTTCCTCCTTCTCCTCCTACCTGGTGGTGAGGTACTGGAGTCTTACTGTACTGTACATTACCTGGCCGTGGTTACTCACCTGCTTGGTACCTCATCTCACTTGGTACCTCACCTGCCTGGTACCTCATCTCACCTGGTACCTCATCTCACCTAGTACCTGTACACAGATGATCATTTCTTTGGTATATATATCACGTGGGCCCCAGTTCTACTAGGCCCTTACTTAACTCAATCACTAAGCTTGGGGCCCGTTTGACCACTCATCTAGAGAGAGAGAGAGAAAGAGAGAGAGAGAGAGAGAGAGAGAGAGAGAGAGAGAGAGATTATTAAACGATTAAGAAAAAATGTATAACGAAGCCTTGAAAATTATAACGAAGTCTTGACCATTACATAACGAAGTCTTAACAGGTATATAATGTAATCTCATTTATAAAGAACTTATATATACCGAACGTTATGTCAAACTTGTAGAGCGAAGGACCTCGATATAGCGAATAGCGACCACCTCAACGACTCTATTAACGAAACGAATGACATATAACGGAACGTCTCGCGTGATGAACGAATTTCGCTAATTATAACATTTATTGTATTCTCTCGTACGTTATAATGTTAGATACGGTTTTTATGTGCATATTTTTGAGCTATATATTATTATTATTATTATTATTATTATTATTATTATTATTATCGTTACTGTTACAACTATCACCACTAGCACCATAAGAGTGGTCCAGGTGGTAGGGTGGGGAGGAGCGGTGGGCGGGGAGGAGCGGCGGGCGGGGAGGAGCGGCGGGCGGGGAGGAGCGGCGGGCGGGGAGGGGCGGCGGGCGGGCGGGCGGGCGGGGTGAGGGGACAGTGTACGCCCAGGGTCAACCAGAGGAACACAGCCACACAATTGGGTCCAGCCAGAGAATAATGGGAGAAGCCCTTACCTAATTGAGAGCTAGCAGGTGAACTTACCCAGGTAGAAAAAATGGGCTGGGTGAGGTAGGGGGGAGAGGTAAGGGGGAGGATGAGGTAGGGGGGAGAGGTAGGGGGAGAGGTAGAGGGAGGGAGGGAGAGAATGTGTGAGAGAATGAGTGTAAACAGCTTACCGGAAAATTACTTTACTCGCTGAAAACTGGTAACTTAACGCTGGATTTTTTTTCCTAGGATGGAGAATATTATGGCTATTATACTCATGTTCTTGTTATTGTTCTTCTTTCGGTAAAATTGGCTATTAATCATCTTTTTATTTTTTTACTAGTATGAAGGAGTACTGTATGTGGTCTAACCTCTGTTCATCCTATGGAAAATAGAACCATTTCATTAGGTTTTTTTTCCTAGTATGCCATTACCCTTATCCATAATATGAAAAAAAATACGTATTTTTTCCCCAGGATGTTGGTAATATATAGAGCGTAATCATACAGGATGTTGTTAATCCTAAGAAAAAAAAAAGGAGTGATACAATTTAGTTGCCCAACACCCCGCCACCCCCACCCCCACAAGATAAACAGTTATACATATGTTGTATAATCATTACCTTGTTCGTCCTGGTGAAAAATAAGACCAGTCACGTGTTTTTTTTTCCTTAGGATGAAATATGTTATATGAAGTCGACTTAATCCTTGTCCATCCTGGGAAAAATATATGACCGTTAACGTATTTTTTTTCCCTCCCCAAGATGATGGTTATATATGTAGTCTAATCATACCCTTGTCCCTCATAGGAAAAAAATATACATCATTCAC